>CM042012.1:58989204-59589204 GCA_023525715.1 Cichorium intybus
AATATGGTTCAAGATAGGTCTTATTCTTTCACCATATTCATTTGAAACCTCCACAACCCTTCATCTTTCAATTAATTAATGGAAATCATTCAAGAGTTTTTTAACTTATGCCTTATAATTACTAACTATAAACTAATATGATATGATTTATGAATATTAAATGAATTGTAGTTGAATAGTTTTTTTTGTTTACTATAAAAAAAGGTGAATCATTTGACAAACATAGAAATACAAATCACATATAAAGTGATAGAAAACATCTAGAAGGAAGAATAAAAAAGTTTAAAGGTTATTGTGTTGGTTTGAGTATTTTTGCTATATTTCGAGTCATGTTATGATATTAAATGTTTGAATTTGTAAGTTTGTTATATATTACTAGAGTACCTTAATGGTTTTTTGTTATGTCTTTATAGATTAAAAGCGATCATACAACATTATCGTCGAAGAAACTTGAGAGTATGAAACAAATTTCACAATGATAAGATTTTTGTGTTTGTTTGAGCATTTTTTTGCTATATTTCGAGTCATGTTACCATGTTAAAGTTTTGAATTTGTATGTTTGTTATATATTACTAGAGTAACTTAATGATTTTTTGTTATCTTTTATAGATTAAAAACGATCATACAACATTATCGACGAGAAAACGTGGGAGTATGAAACAAATTTCACAATGAGATTATTCTGTTTCATCATGTTTTATGTTTATTTTGTAACTAGAACTCAAGCTTATATAATTAGTTGATGATTTGAATTGAGATTTTTGGTATTCTTAAATTATCAATTATAATAGTATACATCTTCACATAATACAGGCTTTTAAATTTTATTATCATGTTGTGTGTTTGTGATTTCAAAATAAAATCTAATATATATACTTGAATGTTTACTATTTTTAAAGAACTTGATACATAATTATTACCTAGATATTATATTTTAGTATTTATAGTTAAAATGGTAGTTAAGACTATTATAAAAAACGCATGAATGCTTGAAGAAATTATTGGAAAAATAACGCATGTAGATCAAAAATAAATAATTATTTTTAATATATTAAATCTAAAATTTTAATTTAAGTAATATATTTAATTGTTTAAACTTTTCGACTTTCAACTATATAGGAAATAATGATTTCTAATAATTAACCTGTATGATTTACTTAAGTAATGTAATTAATTGATTAAATTTTTTTGACTATCGGCTATAAATTTTTGAATTTTCTATCTAAAGCTATAGATAAACTATTTACCGAATTTATTTGAATTTTTAATTTTTTAAATTTGTTAGGTCATAAATGTGATTGAGTCAATTGTGCATATTTTATTAAGTCTTTAGATTAGCCGTGCATTTATGGATGTGCCTGTCCATTTCATATTTAGTTTTGTTATATATGGCATGCACGTACCCTTATTAGGGTTAACTTTTGTATTTCTTGTTCACGGCACTCATACATAATAATTCTCTCTGAATTGTTCTTGAGTTGCATAATACAATCATTTGGCAACAGTTCTTCATATATTGTTCTTGTTTATTATAATTCCGCTTTATTGAATCTCGATCTATTTCTTTGATTTAACAATTGGTATCAGAGCAGGAGACTGTGTAATTAATACACTGTTCTTCTATCGAGTTTATAGGTTCTTTATCACAGATCTGGTCTTGACTGTCTTGATCGCATTAATCGATTCTAGACTTCAGATCTTGATCTTTTGCTTCTATACTTTAACTCGACGTTGTTACACTCGTCTGATTCATACTTCAACAAGGACAAATGGCGCAAGAAGATCCACATTCACTTTCATTCAACTTATCTAGCAGCATTGGTTCTACTACAAGGACCCCGATCTTATTCCCAAGTGATTATGAAGTCTGGGCACTCCATTTTGAAGATCATGTTCTGGGAATAGAAGAACATGGATCCACCATATGACATGCAATCACGATGGAGCCATTTGCTCATGTTGCCACAAGGAGAGTCGTAAAAACCTTAAACGATTATGGTGCTGTTTTACTAAGTCATGGAGATACAACTCTTGATGAAAAGAATAAATTGATGTTCAACATCAAAGCCTTCAGGATTATTCGATTTTCTCTTCCTCCAGATAGGATAAGACTGGTTAGCTCCTGTGAAACCGCAAAGGAGATATGGGATAGGCTGAAAGAACTATACTCCGGTGATACAGATCTGGAGCACTCGGTTCAAACCACACTTCTTTTCGAGTTCGGATCATTTGCTCAAGCCTCCGATGAGACCTTGGCCCAAACTTTCAATCGCTCCAACCATCTTCTGAGTAGATTGTTAAAGTATAAAATTGCTCGTACTGTCATCGAGCAAAAGGTCACATTTCTAAATAGCCTTCGACCTAAATGGAAAGCTATTGTGTCGACTATTAAAGCTCATGAGCAATTCCGAAATTATACACTGACAAAGGTGATGGGTATCCTTAAGTCTCATGAAAAGGAAATTACTAAAGAAGCAAAGACCACTTCCAGCATGGGATCTCTAGCTTTAGTCACAAAGGGAAAGAAGACCGCTGATGACGATTCGGAATCTGACTTCTCCGATGATGATCTGACGAGAGAAGAAAAAGCTCTCATGGTCTCAAACCCAAAGAAGTTCTTTAAGAAGAATTTCTCCAGGTTCAAGATCGCAGCACACAAGGGAACTTCAGTTCCGAAAAGCTCAAAGAGGATGGCCCAAAGAAACAGAAGTCAGGTCAACGGATTCTGAGGATGATGATGTGAGGAAACCAATGCACGGTCGATGTTTCGTTGTGAAGGATGACAGCTTCGAACACAGGGCGTACTCCATTGATGGAGGCCAGGCGTGAGCGAGCTGTTTCGCTGCGAAACCTGTCTCGGAACAGATAGAAGAATGCGAGGCTGTCGTTAACAAGGTACGCTCTATCCTTAAGTCCTTAAATGTTTGCTCTTCCACTTATGATAAAGAATTAGATGATCTAAGGTTTACTGTTTCTAATTTTAGTGATAGTTTAAAACGAACACGGCTTAGTAATTCTAACCTAAATGATCAATTGAGCAGGGTAACACTTAAAAATGAGGAGAGGCGAATGAAAATCGATGCGTTGGAGTTAGAGTTGGTTAGGGCTAAGGATGACATTATATATGTCAAAAGAGACAATTTTTTTCTTGTTAAATAGAGGAATATTTTTTGTTTAATTGCGAAACGCCTTTATAACAACATTACTTAATTACATCTTGATTGTGATATAGGCAGGGGATTGCACAAAATGATTTTACCCTTTCTTGAATTGAAAGAGGATGAAATCGATGCTGAATGTTAAAAGTGTGAAACCATTGTTTCTTCTGATGATGTGTCAGAAGCCTATCGTATTGGACTGGACAAAATTAAAATTTATATACAGTCCAAAGAACACAAAAGCATGGTCAAAGAATATTTATCTGAAAACGATAAAGAAGAGATTAAAACTGCCACCTTACAAAAATTTCAGTCATTATGCAAGAAATTGAATTCCGAAGATACTCTCATTACTGAGAATGTCTCCGATTTTGATGAAAGTGAAATGAGTGAAATATTTGTTGAGGATGAAGTCAATTGCTCTGTTTTTGTGAATAATCAAACTGAATCTAAGAAAAACCTCATTTCTGAAAACTCAATCGCTTTTGCAAGAATTGTTGAAAATAAAGGATCACAAACCTTAAATGAACAAGCAACAGTTTTTCCGAAAATAAAAACTGTTCCAAATTAGGTTTTTGTGAAACAAGGACTGAACTCAAAAGACACTTCAGAACTCAAAGTCCTAGTTGATAATGATAACTCTGATGATTGTGATGCTTTCTTCTGGTCTGAACCAATCGATAATTCAGATGAAACTAAAGGGCTTTCCGAAATGACCTCATGGAAGTCCCGAGGAAAGTATATTTCAGGATCTCTGAATCGCAAAGATTCATTCTCTCATGCAGGGACAATTGGCACAAAGCCTATTCTGAACTCTACTTTTAGTGCACATCAATCAATGCCAACCAATCTATCAACCTCAGTATCTCGTATTCATAAGTCTCCAAAAGAGCTTACAGCAAGAAGGAGACAGATGAATGCTTGGTACAAAAAGAATTTGAAGGAACGAAAACAATTTTGGAGAAATAAAAATGATAAAAATTATTTCAATCCTAATTCTGTTCAAAAAGTTGGTACTTTTCTGATTCCGAAATCACAACAACATATCATCACAAAACAAATCCCTAAAAAACCTCAAACCTTCATGAACATGACTGAAAAACCCAGATCATCTGAACCAACAAAAGCCAATATTCTCAAACCAGGTCCCAAGTCCAATGATCTGAAGGGTAAAGCCAAACTCCATCACGAACCACAAAGAACACCAATTTTAAAGGAGCCAAAAATTCATAAATTTATTCCCTAAGTTCAAAGAATTATTACTCAGAACCAAAACCCGTTTTTCGATCAACCAAACTCACACGTGTTTCAGAAACCTTTCCTTCAATACCATTTCGAAAAACAAACTCTTTTGTTCCAACCAAGTCACATTTTGTTAACGACAATTGGCAAACTAACAAAACAAAAGTATTTTGTTTCGAAAAAGAAAAGAATCAACTTCCAATGAAGAAATCATTTTGGGTTGACAAGTCAAGTGTATTCCCTACTTTCCAGAAATTCTCACATGGACCCACATTGGTTTGGGTTCCTAAATCTCTCTAAATTGTGCAGGTAATGCGTGACGAACAGTATGATCCGGAATGGTATATTGATAGTGGCTGTTCGCGTCACATGACAGGGAGAAGGGAAGAGCTGAGGGAGTATCGTTCGCTACGAAATGGAGGAAAAATTAGCTATGGAAATAATGCAATGGGTGAAATCAAAGGCTATGGCATGATCACAAATGGCGAACTCTCAATTCGGAAGGTGGCATATGTGGAAGATCTTCAGCACAATCTGATCAGTGTTTCACAATTGGTGGTTGGATCTGGCCTCAAAGTGTCCTTTGATGAAGATGGTTCGGAAATAATCAAAAAGAAGACTAAGAAAATTGTTCTAAAGTCAAAGCGAAAGAGTGAAATGTTTCCTCTAGACATGAAGCCCATCAAAGGAAAACGTGCCATATGCTTACTCACGAAAGCTGCTAACGACGATAGCTAGCTGTGGCATAGACGCCTGTCTCACATGAACTTCAGAGACATAAACAAGCTCGTACTTGGTGATCTGGTGCGAGGATTGCCGCTACTAAAGTACGATAAAGATAGTCTGTGTGATGCTTGCGAACTCGGAAAACAAAGCAGAAAGAGTCACTCCACGATAATCAACACAAATATAATTGAACCTCTGGAATTATTGCACATTGATCTTTGTGGTCTATCTGCAATCGAAAGTGTAGCTCACAACAAGTACATTTTGGTTGTGGTGGATGATTTTTCTCGTTTTACGTGGGTTTTCTTTCTTAAACAGAAATCTGAGGCGACTCTGACCATGATCAATTTTATCAAGCAGGTTGAAGTATTACTCCGAAAACCAGTTCGGATGATAAGAAGCGACAATGGTACAAAGTTCAAAAATCAAGTTCTAGAAGATTTTCTCGTGAGCAAAGGGATCACTCACAACTTCTCAGCTCCATATACTCCACAACAAAATGGGGTGGTGGAAAGATGCTATAGATCTCTTTGTGAAGCTGCTCGCACCATGCTTTCTTTTGCAAGACTTCCATTATATTTCTGGGATGATGCCATTGCAGCTGCATGTTTCACTCAAAATCGCTCCACAATTAACAAGCGATTCTTACTCACTCCTTATGAGATTCTCAATAAAAGGAAACCAAATGTGAAATTCTTTCAGGTTTTCGGTTCAAAGTGCTTTATCTTCAATTCTAAGGAGAAACGAGTTAAGTGGGATGAAAAGGCTGATGAAGGAATCTTTCTGGGTTACTCCTTAATGTCCAAAGCATATCGTGTTCTGAATAAACGCTCTCGAAAATATTGAAGAAACGTATTATGTCACCTTCGATGACAAGTACAAATCAAGAGCTCAAAATACAGAAAAGAATTCAGCAGGAATTTTTCCTGAATCAAATCAAACAACCACACCTCTCATGAACCTATATGAAGAATTCATGAATCTGTTTGACGAGCCAGAGATTGCAAAATCAGCCGAAGCTAAAGCAAAGGATAACCAAGGGGATGAGCTACTCAAAATAGTAGACAATGCGGTGAATGAATCTGAAAGAGTCTCTAACGAATCCGCTCCGACTTTGGAACATTCAATTCCAACTCCTGAAGAAACTGCTTCCATTCTAACTCATAATAAACATGACCCTGCAACGTCACTAACTCAGGAGATTCCTCCGATTCTCAAATCCAGGGGAGAATTCTGAACACGTTCAGAGGGAGGGTCCAACTTCGGTTCCGGAGGAAAACATTCCTACTATCGAGGGGGAGCATCCGGGGATTATCAATGACGAATCCCATGCACATTTCCCGGGGGAGAATGAGTATGAAAATAATGGTGATGAAAATCAATCTGATGCTCAATCGGATACTGAAGAGATTTTTGCAGAACTCAATCTGGAATACGATCCAAAGTATCCTCTAATGTTAAAATGGACGAGAGATCACCCACAATCTCAGATAATCGGAGAAACATCAACAGGTGTTCTAACAAGAGCACAATAAAAAGCGAAGCAAACTGCATTATATTCAAAAGTGGAATTTTGCATGTTTAATTCGTTCATTTCTAAAATTGAACCTAAAATGGTCAATGTTGCTCTTGATCATGTTGATTGCGTCCAAGCGATACAGGATGAACTCAATGAGTTTGAGCGTAACAAAGTATGGAGATTAGTGAAGGATTTTCTATGCAATCAATGAACAAATAATTCCTATGGTTCACATGCAACCCTAGAAAAATCTATGTTTTCTTCTATGAAGATAATAAACTAATAACCTAAATGAACAATTATTTCTAAAGATCAAAACTGAGAAAAACCAACCTTTTGATCGTATGATCCCTGAAGCTAGCACCACAAGTGTCCTGCCTCAAGTGGTGTCACACCCAAAGCAATGGAGAAGACAGTCCAGCAGAGTAATCATAGTGAGAAAAGGCGTGAATTATGAGGAGCCAGAGGGTTCCTTTTATAGCCTCTTAGGGTTACACCTGAAACCCTAAGGAGCCTCCAAGTGGGCAAGCCTGTTGACCACTTGGACCAGATCCCTAAACCCTGATCCGGGTTTTCGCCAACCCTAGAGAATCCTCCAAGGGTGGCGCCACTTTTGGCCCCTGGACTTCTCTTTGCCAGTTATTCAACTATTGAATAAATACAAACCAGTCCTCACACTTTTAATTGATTAATTTAATCACTAAATTAAATCCAATTAATTCTAGATTAAATCTCAATTAATTATTATAGTTTCTAATTAATATATTAACACTTAAATATATTAATAAACCATTTAATTAATTCTATTGATTTATTAAACAATTAATAAATCAACCTTTTACTCTACTGAACTCTATCCTGACCTCCAGCTATGAGGGCAACCCAAATGGACTTTACTTCAATTAACAAGATAAATATAAATATAAAGTCATGGCTTAGACACCTAATCCAACAATTAGTTCCGACTCTTGACAATGCATTTGTTCTCGGAATGAAAAGGGTATTCCGAAATAAATTGGATAAAGAAGGAAATGTTATTCGGAATAAAGCTCGATTGGTAGTCAACGGATGTTGCCAAGAAGAAGGAATCGACTACGAAGAGACCTTTGCACCTGTTGCAAGATTGGAATCCGTTCGGATCTTTCTTGCATATGCAGCACACAAGGGCTTTGATGTCTATCAAATGGATGTCAAATGTGCATTTATGAACGGTGAATTGGAAGAAACCGTTTATCTCGAGCAACCTCCAGGATTCGTCAGCAACAAACATCCGGATCATTGTTACGTTCTAGATAAGGCTGTTTATGGTCTGAAGCACCCCAAGAGTATGGTACGAGACGTTGACTCGCTTTCTTAAGCAGTCAAAATTCAAGCAAGGCTCAGTTGATCCAACCTTCTTTCGCAAAAAGGAAGGCAACCATCTTATGATTGTTCAAATCTATGTTGATGATATCATTTTCGGATCTACTCATCCAAGCTTAACAACTGAGTTCCGAAAACTGATGGAAACAAAATTCGAGATGAGTTCAATGGGAAAAATCAATTTACTCCTTGGCCTTAACATCAAACAAAGCTCCGAAGGGATTTTCATAAATCAAGAAGCCTATACAAAGTCACTACTAGAGAAGTTCGGAATGATGGGAGACTCAAAGGTCAAAGTTCCGATGGCCTTCGGAACCAAACTCACCCCTTCTCTGGAGAAACCTGCAGCTGACATCACGCTTTATCGACAAATGATCGGGTCACTTCTTTACCTTACTTCTAGTCGACCTGATATTATGTTTGTTGTATGTTATTGTGCTAGGTATCAAGCGAATCCAAGAGAGCCACGCGTCATTGCGGTCAAAAATATATTTCGATATCTGAAGCGAACAACTTCTCTTGGACTGTGGTATCCATCAGGATCTAGCTTTTTCGTACAAGCCTTCTCAGACGCAGATCTTGGTGGATGTGGACTGGATCGAAAAAGCACTTCAGGGGGATGTCAACTTTTGGATGGCAAGCTTGTGAGCTGGCAATCTAGAAAACAGACATGTGTCTCACTTTCCACAGCTGAAGCTGAATACATTGCAGCTGCTTCCTGTACCTCTCAAATCATTTGGATTCGAAACCAACTGAGAGATTATGGGATCAGCATGAAACATATTCCACTTTACTTTGATTCCGAAAGTGCGATTCAGATCTGTCACAACCCAGTGCAACATTCAAAGACAAAGCACATTCCCCTCATATACCATTTTATCAAGGATAATGTTGAAGATGGCAACATAGAAATTCATTTTGTCCGGTCATCAGATCAATTAGCCGATATCTTCACCAAGACCTTACCTGAACCTACTTTTAATCAAATCTTACAAGGACTTGGAATGATAGAGGCTGAATCCGTTCCGAAATCTGCCTAACATTCCGAGTGATTCCGAATTTCGGAATGCTTCGGGATCGCAACTGAAAATCTATGATCTCGGGATTGTTCTGTATATCCTTCTGTATACTCAGTTTGTTTTATATTTCTCATATATTTTTTTTATCTTTTTAAGTTTATCTTTATTTTGTTTTTATCAAAAATCATCAAAAATACGTTTTTATTTCTCGTTATTAAAACTCCAAAAAGTTTTTTTTGTTGTTTTTTGTGTGTTTGTTTTTGTATATTACAGTTTGCAAAGAATGATCCAAGACAAAAGATGGTGATTTTTTCATTAAACTAAGGAAGATAGTACAGAACATCAAAAGAAAAATTACATTATCTTTCTAAAGTTTATAATAGTGCCACATGGGGGGATCACCGAGATGGAACGACTGGTGGATACGCAGCTCACTCCCATCAATGAAGAGCCGTGTTCCGTCGACCAGCATCACATGATACTGGTTGTGGGCAGTTGTGCGAGAGATTGCTGCCGGCCACCATCCCCTCCTGTACCAGACCTCGACGAGGTCAAACTGTTTATATTCCACCAATATTTTTGGTGGAATAGGCTGCAGGAAAGGGAAGCTTACATGGACCGTCAGAGGTCCACCTGTCTTGCCGTCCGTCATGGTGGTCATTCGCACCTCATAGCGGTGGTTCCAAACACCTGTGATGACACCGCCATATACACCACCGGTGTATTCACCCTCCTGCATCTTCACTTCGACCTTGTCGTAACGGTTGTAGGGACGTTGTGCCATCTGTTTGTTTTTCTTTCTGAATTCTTTTTCTGGTATACATTTTGCTTCTAACGGTTGTTCCTTTTATAGGCAGTCAATTACTGGTTTGTCTTCCCAATTATGGCGCTTAATTTATTTCTTTGAGGTAATTATGAGTATGGTAGCCTTAATTGCGCTCATCAAAGCAGGATTATGGCAAAGATGACTGATTAGACGATTGATTAGACGTTTCCCTCTTTCCTTCCTGTGCATTAATGGTTTCTCCATGATGGTTGACACCTACGTCACCAACTGACGGCTTCCTCATCATTCCATGAGATGACGTGTTAAATCTTTTTGTCTTGCCTTCTCTCATTCAAAAATACAAAATATTTTTTTTTCGTATGAAACCATGAATTGACAGAATTCTTCTTTCTAAATTTTCTTGTACCTTGTAAGAAGTTCAATGATTATCGAAATCAAACCAATTTCGGTATATGGCTTCAGAAACTCTAGTCAAAGATCACAAATCATTTTCACCATGATGCGTTGTGAGACTCACAAACCTTTCTTAACCAATCTCTATTCTCCATCACTATCCTTTCATATAATGGTAACCCTTATGAAGGTTCTCAGCATTACCACTGAAAACTGATGGCTACACAAACACTGTGTTAATGATCATGGAATTATTATCACCACAACTCCGAGTGAAACCCAAAATTTCGAACAACCATTATGAATTGACGGACTCAATTGCGAAATCTCAACTTTTTCTTTTCTGCGAGATCTAAATGAAATACACTAGACCAAAGTTATTTCTTCCCAATAGATCCAGTTTTTATTTTTAAATAAGATTTCTGACATTCCTACAGTTACTTCAAAATATCCATCCATACTTGTTATTAATGAATACACTGGTCAAACAAGTACTTCCTTCCGATTTCGGACTTATGTCAAGTTTCAGAATTCGTTGGAAGTTGAGCCACCCAAAAGAACCAAATTCTTAAAAAGATGCCTTTCAATGATTTTTAAAAATCATATGATCGTAATTCAATGGGAAACCACGCAAGCACTTCCGAATCTCTATTGATTCCGAAGGAAGAGACCGTTTCCCGGAATCCATCTGCCTTTATGTCATTCTGACATCACAGATTTCCCAGATATTAATAATGTTTTATTCCTTTTCATTTGGCACACTCTTGCACAAAAATCAATCTTGATTTTTCTAACTCTTGTTTCTTGATAAGGAATCTAGTTTGGCAATTGATGTTTGCAATATTCAAAAGGGTGACTCATCATCTCTTGGACAACACTTGGAGAAGAAGTTTCAACAGGTGCGATTTTTTGAATTTTTATATGACGTCATGAACGCGTGTCAGTTACAACGTCACAGTCCCTTAAGCTGATTTATCGCTTTTCATGCGCCTGACAAAGCGACTTTGGGGGCCACTCATCATGATAAGGAGATATTTGGGGAAACGGAACTGATTTCTTTGGGATTTTCTCTCTCCGTTTGAAATCCCAAAGATATATAAAGTCTTTCTTTGACGAACTCTGTTCTCTTTCCTGCTCACTTTCCTCTCCAAAGCACTCATATCTCATCTTGCACTTCTTCTTCTCCAAGCTCTCAACACTGGCGGGTTCTTCATTTGCAAATGACAACACTTCTTCTACTCTTACGCTAAAGATCAAACCCAATCAAAACCTGATTATCGATCTCAACTCTTCCCACTACAGCGAATCCATTCGACCCATGATTGAATGTCTGAAGTTCTCCAGGACCTCAAAAGCATAGACTGAATCTGCATCAATCCCCATTGTTCATCTCTCCTCTGCTTACTCATCTGCGTTCTACAACAAAACGGAGGAAATCGTTACTTTTGAGGTCGGCTCCGTCAAAACCCAAATCTCCAAGTCTCGCTTTGGGAAACCTTTAGGGTTTACTGATACGGAGAACATGGTTGTGTTGGATTAGGTGTCTAAGCCATGACTTTATATTTGTATTTATCATGTTAATTGAAGCAAAGTCCATTTGGGTTGCCCTCATAGCTGGAGGATTGATGTAGAGTTCAGTAGAGAGAAAGGTTGATTTATTAATTGTTTAATAAATCAATAGAAAATAAATAAATGGTTTATTAATATATTTAAGTGTTAATATATTAATTAGAAACTATAATAATTAATTGACATTTAATCTAGAATTAATTGGATTTAATTCAGTGATTAAATTAATTAATTAAAAGTGTAGGGACTGGTTTGTATTTATTCAATAGTTGAATAACTGGCAAAGAGAAGTCCATGGGCCAAAAAGTGGCGCCACCCTGGAGGTTTCACTAGGGTTGGCGAAAACCCTAATTAGGGTTTAGGGATCTGGTCCAAGTGGTCAACATGCTTGCCCACTTTGGAGGCTCCTTAGGGTTTCAGGTGTAACCCTAGGAGGCTATAAAATGAACCCCCTGGTACCCTAATTCCTGCGCCATTTTCACTTTAAGATTACTCTGCTGGACTCTCTTCTCCATTGCTTGGGTGTGACTTGCATTTGAGGCAGGATCCTTTTGCTGCTAGCTTCAAGAACAAGATCAAAAGGTTGGTTAATTCTCATTTGATCTTTAGAAATAAATGTTGTCCTTAAGTTTTTAGTTTATATCTTCATAGAAGAAAACACAGATCTTTGTAGGGTTGCATGTGAACTTAGGATTTTATTTGTTCATTGATTGCTAGAAAACCCTTCAGGTTGATCCTGAGTCTCTTCAACCAGTCACTCTTCCAAAACTTTTTTATCAGATGGGATACAAGGGAGATATTACGCAACTGTCCAAGTTTACAAAGAAAAGTCTGCCTCCTCACTGGAACGCTCTCTTTACGATTCTTTTCAAATGTTTTTCCGAAAGAACGACAGGTACTGACAGTGCAAGTAAGCTCTTCTACACTTTCTTCTATGGTCTCTACAAAGATCTTAATCTTGACTATGGCTCTATTCTATGGAGTTAATTTGTTGAAAGTGTCAACTACAAGCATCGACACTCGAAAATTTCTTGTGCTCGGTTCTGGTCTATTGTTGTGAACAGGGCCATCACGAAAAAGACATCCATATCATGACTGACTCTGTCATGGCTGTTATTCCGACTCTTCCAACAGCCACTTTCGTGACCACAAAGGTAGAATATTTTAAATTCATAGGCTCCATACCTATGACGATGATCAATAGGGTTCCGAACGACGTTCAATGTGTTGCTGAGTATTGCAAATCTTCAACATCTGTTGTTTGTCCCCTTGACCAAAAACATCAGGAGGCCTTTGACAAGCTTGAAAATCCAAAGAATGTACTGAAACGCAAAGTGAAGGGAACGACTTCTAATACCGAAAAGTCGGTCAAACGCCAACGAAAGCTTCGGAAGATGGTTATGTCACCTCATTCTGAAGACGAGCATTCTGAAGAACACCACATCACCAATCCTCTACAAGACGATCAAGGCGATAATGAAGAAGGGGATACCATTGCAAACCAAACTAAACCTCTTCCATCGCCACCTCATGATCCCACTCTGAAAACCACTCCTCACTCCAGTCCAAAATCAACTCCCAACCGTTCACCCTTTCACAACGCCAACACTCACAAATCTCCCTCCCTATCACCCAAACAGACTACCATCCCTTCTCCAAATCACCAAGACCCTCCATTGGACGATGAAGAAATTCTATTTTACGATGAATAGGATGATCTTTCGGATTTCTTTGAATCCCCTTCACGTGTTAAACTCAAGTCCGACAGCAGCAGTGCTCCGATGACTCAGGAGCAATTCAAAGAACTCTCCGCCAAGTTGGATTTGCTACTTCAATACAACAAGGCTCCCTCCTCCTCTGACTGGCAATCCCAGTTGGATGCTCACAAGAAATCTGTGGAGACGTTGATCAGTGAAAACGTCAAGATTCTTGGTGACTTCGTCATGCTTATGGAAAAGTCTGAAAGGCACATGACGGAAACCTCAACAACTGTTGGCCGACTGCAGACTGATGTTCTTAAGTTTATGCAGGATTTCCAAGATGCTCACCAGTCGAACAATTCCAAAATGCAGAAGGTCATTACAGGGTTCGCAGACTCGCTGAAGGCAGAGAAGGAGGCTCTCTCTAATCTTCGTCCCGAACTCAAGAAGGAACATTCCGATCTCGTCTCATCTCTTGAAGCCAAGGCTGATCAACTTAAGAAGGATCTGGCCATGGAGAATGAGGTTATGGATCAATTGGTTGCCAGAACAACAAGAATTCAGGTTCTCAAGACAGATTTGAAGCATACCTCAGCAGTTCTTGCCTCTGTCGTATCTCAAAACAAAGCTCTTCGACACAGCGCTTCCGAAATCGACTCGTTCCTCAGGCGTATGTTCGAACAGGGAGATCTTGTTCTCACTCCTCATCTGCGTACGCATCTAACAAATAAGCTTCATCTAGTTCTTAATCTTCTCGCTTCCCTAAAAGGTGTTTCGAAATGCGAGGCCACTCTGAAACAATGGGGAGACAATAAGGATGAAACCACGACAAATGAAGAAATTCCGACCAACAAGGAAACTCCGTCAAACAATGAACCTCCGAAACATGATGTAGACCAGTCAAATATCGATAACCTGAACAAAGAAAATCCTGTCAAGCCCTTCTTCTCAACCATCGGAAATGTGAAAGAACTAGGGACTACAAAGTCTGCTGATGAAACTCAAAAGCCTAATTCCGACTGGTTTGATCGCATGAACATTGGAGGATCTGCTGGCCCCTCGAAACGAAAAGATAAAAAGATAGGAGGTGATGACATCGATTAAGAAGTTGAACTTGACGATGCACCAAAATCTGCGATGGAAGCCAAACACAAAGAAATCGATGATATCCTAAATCTAACTCGCAAGCTTGATGCTGAGGAAGCTGCAACCAGGGAGGCCGAACTACTGTTGGAAACCTGTAAATCATTGTTTCCAGGCTGGCACTATAAAAGGATGATGAAGGAAGCTATAACTGAGCCTGTGGAAAACTGGTTGCAACCTGTTTGCTCTTTCGATACGAGCAATGTGGTAAACTCACAGTTTGACTTTCCGATGACTGCTAGGGCCTTCTTGTTCCGAGGCTTTGAGGAACTTCTCAACATTCCCCTCTCTATTCCGAAAGTGAATGACCAGCTCTTCACCTTTTATCTGAAAAACTCCTTTGCTCAGCATCCTACTGAAAGGTTTTCCGCAACCATGAACTAAATAACCTAAGTTCACATGCAACCTAGAAAAGATCTATGTTTTCTTACTTTGAACATGTAACTAATTCCTAAAGGCCAAACAAAAATAACTAAAAGAATAAATAAGAAAACTAACCTTTAGTTTTAATCTTGAAGCTAAGCAGCACAAGTGTCCTGCCTCAAATGAGATCACACCCAGGGAGCCAGAGGAAGGTCACGAAACTTCCAGAGAGAATAATAGAATGAGCACCAAATAATGAGGTCTATGGGTCCCTATTTATAGGGAAACAAGAAACCCTAGCCGTCAGCCATTTTCCGGATTATACGTACGCGCGTCGCGGCCTATACATTGGCGCGCCGCGCGCCGCAATTCAACTATTGAATTTGTACGACTTTAATCCCTGACTTCCTGATTAATCTAATTAATGCCACAGAAATTAATCTAATTAATTCTTGATTAATTATTAAACAATCAATATAGTTTCTAATTAATATATTATCACTTTAATATATTAACAAACCATATCTTTTATTTCTATTGATTTATTAATCCCATAATAAACCAACCTTTCTCTCTACCGAACTTTCTACCAAACCTTCAGCTATGAGGGCAACCCAAATGGACTTTGCTTCTATTAATTATGTAAATACAAATTATTAGTCATGGCTTAGACACCTAATCCAACAGTCTCCCACTTGGATAAGTATATGATTATAATTACCAATTTAACCTCTAATTAATCAGCAAACTGTAGCTTCCTAGAAACTACTGCCAAACTCTGACCTAGTCAGTTCTGTCCATAGATAAGTGATCAGATGATCCTCCGTCCAACAAGATATTTTCAGACATGAGACATGGATTGAGATCAATCTCTGTCTGACACACTGTTTCCCGATTTCCGATTTTGCTTATGACTATTAGACTTCTAATTGAACGTATCAATTCAGTCCTGGCTGGCCAGCACTTCAGTCAACTTCAAAATCATCGAGTGGCCAACAGATATATGTTTCCCGTCTGGGTCAAGGGACGAATAAGCTTCGACTAATATGTTATATCTTTTACCCGACAAATCACTCACAACAGTACGTTTTATAACACCGAGTTACCGATGCGTTTTCGTACTATCAATGAACAACCGCCTTGCAAATAATAACTCATATATCTCCACTTTAAGACCATAAGATATTATCGTCTCAACATTGCTTGTGATGTAATCCATGAAGTAATCTATTGAGCGTGGGTTTATCCAATACTCCAATCTTCATTTCCAAGTACTCATGAACGTTGCAGCAATCTTATTGCAATGTCTAACTCCTTAGACAATCTACAAACCAATTCATGACAGTCTTCCTTCATACTTACTCCCTAAAAGTATGAGTGACTGTGGATATTTGAATAATCCAATTATTCAGGAAGTAAACATGCAAAAGCGAAACATGAAATCTGACTGGCAGCTACTCCTGCTTATTACCAAGTCTCCACAAGGTAATCACCAAGTCAGATTTACCATAACTATTATCGGTTTCTTATTTTTCTTTTAAACTTTTAATTCAAACCCTTTTATATTTTGTCTATTATGACCTTTTCACTCTTTCTATGTATCCAAGTGTCTAACACTTATACACTTTAATTGCAGATAATCCAATCGGATATTCTTCCGATGATATCTCAATTTGTCATTCCGTCTTTCTCTCTCACAACTCTATTATGGTGATGTGTACTGTGACTACCCATAGTTCTCGGGATCTATAATCTACATGACTACACCCTAATACTATTTTGAGGTATTATGATGTGCCAGTGAACCACACGTGCTCCATCAGAAAACAACGAAACTCTTCAACCATGAAGTCCTACAACACCACGTCCTGATGTAACCAATTACTGATTCGAAACTCCTTTCAAATCGTTCACCCTAATCATTTCCCAATGTTTTTTTCTTTCAAGTCTGTTCAAAAATTCATTCAGTATTCTCAGCCAGGCAATATCCTGAATCTAACTTACAATGCTCTAAGCATTAAGTCATCATGATATGTTCATAACACTTTTGATTTGTCCAAGAGGCTCGAGGAACCCGATGTAATCTCATTCCAAGCCCTTTCGGAATCCTAAGATTACCAATAATCATTGTGTCATGATTTCCGGAAACCATTTCCTTTCGGGGGCTTTTTCTTATGCATCTTGAATCCCATCAAGATCATATTCTCAACGGCAAAGTCAATACTGTCAGTCTCATCTATCTGATAGATGTCTATGAACTACGTAAATTTTGTTGCACCTTCTTTGTTTCTTTCATGCCAATTCATTACACTTTGCAATGACATGAAACTCCTTTCTTTGGGTTATGCATCTTGAATCTCATCAAGATCACATTGGCAGAATTCTGATCTATCTAATAGATGCTCACAACCACCTGAGTATGTTGTATCTCTTAAAGTCTTTCATAGCGAACCGTTTCTTAACACCAAGTCATTACACTTTGTAATGATAAGAGACGTTTCCTAGAACCAGTATGTAACCCACATACAATGATAGCATATACTCCCACTGGCTTTGACACCGTTATATGACTCTTTCAGACTATTCACAAAATCCAGAACTTATGGCACATTTTGCGAAACCGAAATCCAAACCTTTCCGACATATTAAAGGAAATCTTTCAGGCTATTCACAAAATCCAAACCTTTTGGCCTATTTTGAGAATCTGAATATCCTTTCTTGCGAGATGCCCATGGGACAAATCTCGGGGCCTTGTACCTTTTGCAATGGCATGCTCTATGTGAGTCCCTACTAGTGTGCCGGTAAACCACACACCCTCCACTAACGACTCACACTGTGCCACGCAGAATCCTCTCGGATTTCATCTTCTATTGAGACTGCTTCTCTCGGAATCAATTGCTTGACTCCAAGTGATGATTCATTCAATCAGATATTTTGTAAGTACATTTCTATGTTTCCTTCATTGATGATTCAATTACTCCCACTGGTTCCTAGACCAATTGTAAAGATCAATCAAACTGTCACATAGACTGTGTCTCGCGGTAAGGTTCTCTTATTTGGCAGCAACTGGGCTCACCAATGCTTCCATCAGTCGGATTACTTATCTGTACCATCTTTTTAGTGTTTTACCACTACTCGGTATATCACCCGGATCATAACTTCTTATGACGGTGACAATAACTACTGCTCAAGCCAAGAGAGGGTATGTCAGGTTTAACAGGAATCTAATTCCTGGTCAAGGCCCAGTGATGACTAAAGGTTCTTTCACTTGGTTAATCCCTAAACTCCTTCAGGATTATTCTTACTCCCACTGTTTCCTTAGAACATGAGATCTTTCTAAAGAGCTCTTCTTTCAAAGGATGATCGGGATGGCCAATGAAATGACATTGCTGATCAGGTTCAGGCTTGTCATGAGATTCGGACGAATGCTACATGGCCCTGGACTTTATATGTACTAGTGGGACGATCCCAGCTTTACATTTCAGATAGTGTCGACATAACCTACTTAGTCTAAGAAATGGTCGGAATATGGTTTCTGCGGTCTGACTGGTTGAATATTCAATTCATTGAAATACTAATCGGAAATGCATATTATACATTGAGGATCAAAAACTATTTCGATCAATGCTCCATCATCTTCCCTAAGACACATTATAACCATTAATGTTCTTGGAAGAGGATGAACTGTGAAACATTTTCTCAGTCTATGTTGTTACTCAGGTTCGGTTGATATTATACTTTTTTTGAAATCCTTGAACACTTCAAGGTTCCAATCAATCTCTTATTCCGATAAGCGAAGCCATATTTGTCAAACTATTTGACAAATATTTTGAAGCATAACTAATCGTGTTCTGTTCGAGGATTCGAGCAATACACATTAACTTATGTGTCTGTTGCCCAAATCTTAAGGTCTTTTACATCTCCATTTAAATTTATGACTTTGTTAATATTGTTCAAGACATGCAATCATCGCCTGACTCCAAGTCAACTGATTCCAAAATCCTATCCATTGGATCTTTGGGCGATTCCTTTCTTGCCACAATTAATTTTATTAAGCACTCAATTCATCATGTGACTCTAAGTCAAATGATTCCAAAGTCCTGTCCAACTGGACCTTTGGTTGAAGTGGTTCTCATAAAATTCACTTTAACAATCATATAGAACACAATTTACAAATCTAATCCCATTTGATGTATCAACATGCAAGTTATTACCATTTACGTCATCAACACATTCACACAACATTTCGAGGACAATTAAAACAACCATGTTTTAAAAAATATTTCATTAAACCAGAATTATCCTCAGAACAATGTACAATGCGAATCTATGTTAAATGTATCTATAAACCAATAACAAGAACAAATATCTATCTTAACTCCAAAAATGCATGAGCTCCATATCTAATCTGAATATGCTCCTGTGCGACAACATCCCGCATCCTACAGAGTCCGTGAATATAGAGCAAATGTGAGAAACACATCATGTATCAAGGAAATGAGGATCAGGTATTCTGAGTTTTAAGATATTACTGAGTTTGCCAAACGGTTTGGCTTTAGAGCATTTTTCCAATCTTTCTGTGACTGTGTCCCACCTTATGGATTCCCAGTTTGAAACATCGAACAATCGGTCCAGACGATCTGGATCATTTCTTGATGCACCTTAATACTGGAATTAATCCTGAAACAGCTGAATCAATAGAACTATGCTTCTCCATGAACGACTCATTTAGAGTCGACATTGAATGCATTTCCATGATTGTCTTATCCGGTTACCCTTCCTGTTCATCTGGATGAACGGATTAGCGAGTCGAGCTAATGCTTAACTCCTGATCACAAGGGGAAACCAGTTTTATACTGTTCGCCTATGTATCCCTCAAACTTGGGAACATGCAAACTGGTGCTGCTTCATTCTAGCTTGCAACTTCAAGCTCTTTGAAGATCCTAGTTCGTTCTCCTTTTTCAACAGTTCTCGGAACCTTTCCTCAACTAGCTATGCTAACTTATCTGACCCCAGGAATTCTAAATCCCTACGGAACTCGGGGTCAATGATCAATAGCATAATGCAACGAACTTCCTTGGACTCAATAGTCAAGGAGTCATGCTCATCATAAGCTGCTGTATGATGTCATGTATGGGAGCGGACACTCAGTCGGATATGGTTTGCCAGCAAAACTAAGAACCATTCTCTAATTGCAAAACCATATCACATAGTTCAGGCCAGTCAGCCTTACCATACTAAACAGGTGCTTTCTGAAGCTCTCAGAAATGGGTGAAGGAGGAGAATGAGGAGAATGACACTTTCTTCAGACATATATAAAATTTGAATTTATTCGTTTAATTCATCCTTTTAAATAATTACCCAATATATATTATTTAACAAGGCTAGGATCCAAAATACCCCAACTATGCTGTCAAGAGGGATGCCGTAGTCACAACACAGTGGTCATTAAGGTAGATAACTTTTATCAATTTCAGTCTAATGAAATTCCTAGATCTGTGAGATTCATTGAACTGTTCAATGGCATGTTTAATCTCGGATATGCCCCACCGTTTGTGACTGGGATGTCGAGGATCACAAACCGGGTGTGAATAACCATTCAAATTAGCTCGGTACTCTCGGGGTCAATTACCATCTCAAATTGATGTGCCGGTTAACCACACACGCTCCATCAACAATGATAACACCCGAGAAACCCATTGCCACTCTTTATGAACCCCATTGGTGTGCCGGTAACCCACACACGCTCCACCAACGTTTCATAAAGTGCAATGTGCAATTTCATGGATTAGCGTCAAATTCACATTTTTTTCCTAAAGTAACTAGATTTGGGAATTCTTGTAAAGGATTCTAGTACTTTGATCATTATACTTTTAATGATTAAGCGGTCCTATCAAAACTGTTCGGCTAACGACACTCCACTGATCAGGCGAGCAGTGGGTGAGAGTGAACACCCATTAGTCCGCCATTTTATAGGCAGTCTCCTTATACCCACTTTATAGACCAGCTTCGTGAATGAGGCCTACTAATGATTTGACTAACCAATTTATCTTATACATATAGTATTAACCTTTAATAATATATATAAGATGTATTTTAAATCTTTTAAAATATTCCTGGTTTATCTTTTAATTTCCTGAAATTTAACTATTAAACTTCAAATTAAATTAAACCTTTAATTTGATTTAATTTATCTTTTAATTAAACTATTAATTAAATTAATTAAATCTTGATATTTTAAACCTTTTAAAATATTTTAGGATTTATCCTTTAATTTTCGAAATTTAACCATTAAATTAAAATTAAATTAAATCCCTTGAATTATCTTTTAATTAAACAATTAATTAAATTAATTCAAATGTAGATAGGTTTTTCCAAATTAATCAAATCAATTTAAACCTATCTTAAACCCCTAATTATCGAATTCAAACAAACTGGGTTTAAGATTATCCATTTAATTAACCAATTAAAGTTACCAAAAATAGAAAACCTCCTAAAACCCTAACCAGGAAAATCGAAAAAGAAGGGGGGAGGGGCTAGGGTTTCAAAAACTCTAAACCCCAAAATCGAAATCAGGCCCAAAAGATTTATAAACAATAAACCCTTATTAGGAAAACTATTACAGCCATTCAATAAGAAAACAACCAAAAGCTCTGATACCACTGAAAAGTTTTCCGCAACCATGAACTAAATAACCTAAGTTCACATGCAACCTAGAAAAGATCTATGTTTTCTTACTTTGAACATGTAACTAATTCCTAAAGGCCAAACAAAAATAACTAAAAGAATAAATAAGAAAACTAACCTTTAGTTTTAATCTTGAAGCTAAGCAGCACAAGTGTCCTGCCTCAAATGAGATCACACCCAGGGAGCCAGAGGAAGGTCACGAAAATTCTAGAGAGAATAATAGAATGAGCACCAAATAATGAGGTATAGGGGTCTCTATTTATAGGGAAACAAGAAACCCTAGCCGTCAGCCATTTTCCGGATTATACGTACGCGCGCCGCGGGCTATACATTGGCGCGCCGTAATTCAACTATTGAATTTGTACGACTTTAATCCCTGACTTCCTGATTAATCTAATTAATGCCACAGAAATTAATCTAATTAATTCCTGATTAATTATTAAACAATCAATATAGTTTCTAATTAATATATTATCACTTTAATATATTAACAAACCATATCTTTTATTTCTATTGATTTATTAATCCCATAATAAACCAACCTTTCTCTCTACCGAACTTTCTACCAAACCTCCAGCTATGAGGGCAACCCAAATGTAATTTGCTTCTATTAATTATGTAAATACAAATTATTAGTCATGGCTTAGACACCTAATCCAACACTTACTTGGAGTCTGAAAAAGATTATCCAGTTGACTCCCCGTCTACTAGAAGTGACAACTCCATTCTGAAATGCTCGCTTTTGGCTTACAGAGGTGATGATAAAGAAACAACTGAATTCTCTCTGGCTGATCTGCCCTTCATGAATCCATTCAATTGGATTTCTCTATTCAAAATTTTGTCAAGAGAAGGGAAGTATAGCCCTCTGACCGACCACCTCAGAAGAATGATTGGCTATTACATCCTTGAAGTTGTGAAACTGGATGTTGAAGTTGCCTCTCGTCTGGACAAAGTTCCTTTGTATGAAAAACAGCCTCCTCCTTTGAATCTTAACCAACGAGGCATCGGAAGGATTAATAAAAGCAATTAGAATGTCGCTTACAGTTCAAAGGAAGGGGCACATCTATCAAAAGGATGTTTCACCTTACAGACAAGCACCTGTATAGAACCCCTGTTTTGGAACACATACTCCACATCATCAACAAGCATAAATCTAATCACATCAATGACAAGAAATGCTTTAACAGTATGCTGAATTGGTACATGGCATTCCGAAAGAGGATTTTATCTATGCTTACGAAGGTGTTCAAAAGAGTGGATGAAGGTCCGAAACTTGAACCTGAAGAATGATGACACTCCATCACAATTTGACTCAAAGGGGGAGATTGTTAGGTCATAAATGTGATTGAGTCAATTGTGCATATTATATTAAGTCTTTAGATTAGCCGTGTATTTATGGGTGGACCTGTCCATTCCATATTTAGTTTTGTTATATAAGGCATGCACGTACCCTAATTAGGGTTAACTTTTGTATTTCTTGTTCACGGCACTCATACATATTAGTTCTCTCTGAATTGTTCTTGAGTTGCATAATACAATCATTCCGCAACAGTTCCTCATATATTGATCTTGTTTATTATAATTCCGCTTTATTGAATCTCGATCTATTTCTTTGATTTAACAAAATTATTAAAAACAATATTAACATTTTCAGTTACTTCATACTTATGATGTGATTGTTGATTATGAAGTAATTGTTAGTTGAATAGTTTTTACAAAAAATTTTTAATCAATTAAGTAGCTAATAAAAGTTGAAACTCTTATAGTTTTTTATATTTGTTACGATTTTCATCATATAGTTTTACTCTATGCAACACGCGGACATTCGTCTAGTAAATCTTATAATAGAGGTCATACAAATGAATATGGTGCAAGATAGGTCTCATTCTTACACCATATTCATTTGAAACTTTCACCTTTTCAACTTATTTCAATTAATTGCTTTGTTGATGAAATATTTTTCCCAATATAAGAACATTATTTTCATTTTTTGTTGCATGTATTTTCTTCTCCTATTTTTGTTATTGTTATCTAAAGTGTGTGAAAATGGAAAATAAGATGCAAGAGATCTATAGTCATCTAATATCTAAAAGAAATAGTGTTTATCTGGAATAACTAAAGGCGGGTACGACAATCAATATTTTAAAATGCTATAAGTTATTTTAGTTATTTTTTGTTCAATTTGTATTCACTTCTTTTTTCCTTCTACTTTCTTTAGATTTCAATAAAATGTTTATGTTATACATTTAGATTCAAGAGAAAAAAATGATTCTATTTCAATTTATTTGTTACAATATATTGAGATGTATGTTTTTATTTTGTAATATCCTATATAATTGTTTGATTGGATTTCGTCGTCAGGTATGTAACTAATATAATTAGAAAAGTATAATTATTTTATTGATAAATATTTAATAAAATGTTTATGTTATACATTTAGATTCAAGAGAAAAAAATGATTATATTTCAATTTATTTGTTACAATATGTGGAAAATGTACATTCTTATTTTGTAATATCCTATATAATTGTTTGATTGGATTTCGTCACGTGTTTGTAACTAATATAATTAGAAAAGTATAATTATTTTATCGATGAATATTTTACTCACTATATATATATATATATATATATATATATATATATATATATATATATATATATATATATATATATATATATATATATATATATATATATATATATATGATTGTAATAATATGACAACACGAGAAGATGTCCAAATTCAATATAATATAAAAAATCATAGAAAAATGAAAATATATTGTAATTATTAAATCATAATTATTAGTTTGTGTTTTTTATATTACATTATAATCATTTTTTGATAATGAATACATCTCATATGTATATATGTTACACAAGCTTAAGATTAAAAATAGTATGCAATAATATAAAACAATGAATTTATATATAATAACCTATAATTGTAAAATAGTAATAACTAGGGAAGAACTCATTTGTGTTTCTCAAGTATTTTAATTCATAAAAATGTAAAGCCTTCATGAATACGTCAATATAAATCAATAAACAAATACATGTACACTTATAAATATTATAATTAAGTTTACAATAATGAGTTTGTAGGTTTTTATATAATCTATTAGTTCCAATATTTTTTAAAACTGATATGATATTTTTTTTAAATTGTTGTTTATTATATACTAATGAATAAAATATAAACTCATTTCTTACAATGAAATATATTAAAGACCTATAAATTCATTACGTCAAATAACTTCCCACACATTTCAATGATTTTACAATAGATAAACAAAGAACTACCACCTGCACGATGTTTACAAATTGAACATTAGTAGTATATAACATAACATGCAACATTGTGTGGGTGTATGAGATGTATTAATAGCAATGTATGGAAGGCCGAACACGCAAGCTCTTGGGCAGGAAACGTCAAACATAGACCTGGAGCACCTAGTCCACTTTACAGCCTGTAAAATGACTATTCCTTGCTCCCCATGCTGCATAGTGCCCATTTGAGTATTCCCAAAATAAATCTAGTAGCCGATGTGACAATACTAATACGGGGTCCAACGGAGGACTCGTTCCTCATTATAAGACTCCTATCTGTCTTCATGTTGAGTGACACCCTCCGGACGAAACTGTGTACTGTCTGACTAT
Organism: Cichorium intybus; assembly: GCA_023525715.1. NCBI lineage: Eukaryota > Viridiplantae > Streptophyta > Magnoliopsida > Asterales > Asteraceae > Cichorium > Cichorium intybus. The sequence continues at coordinate 59,014,535 of CM042012.1, forward strand.
GCTTCTGCACTTCGGTAAGACTACACTTCGGTTAAGGGCCAACTCTTTCATCTGAGAAAACTTCTCCTGTCCAAACTGAGCTTCCTGTCGACACTGAGTTTTGGTCTGAAGACACTGCTGTCTGATCTTCTTATGTTGCTGTTTCATTTACTCTAGTGACCGCATGCCTAAGCGAATACATATCTTCTGATCTGGACTAGGTGTGACTTTCCTCGGTCCTGCTGATCTAATACTCTTCTTTTCTAACCATCTTGCTGATCCACTTGGAGAGGCACTACAGTCATTTTGGGCGAGATACACCCGACTCATGATACAATCTCCAATTGTAGATCTTATTGGTTAGTCAAACCGGAGCGAAGAACTTCCTCCTACCGAGGATTGAGGATCCGTCTAGGGCACAAACATCAACAACACTAGCTTTGTCTTCACCTCTGTTTCTAGTTTCTTCAGTCAACTGATCATCTTCATTTATCTGGACTTTCTCCAGTTCGGATAAGGCTCCCAACTTTGCTCAACAGTACATTGGAGAAGCTATCCTAGCCGTCCACAATCCGATTGAAAGAAAAAGACGGTGTAGATGGCGAAAGTCCCTGAAATTTGGAGAAGCAATTGCAGCTTGTCCACCATCTGATTGGAAGACAAAAACGATGGCTATGATTCACTGCCAAAGTCCATGAACATAGACGCATTAAAAAAATTGGTAGCAACAAGGAACAAACGTTGTCTTAAGCCTCAAACCTTTTGTGTTTGTGCATCTCTCTCTCTCTCTCTCACTATATATATATATATATATATATATATATATATATATATATATATATATATATATATATATATATATATATATATATATATATGGTTGGGATCTTTTGAGAACCCTTTTTTTCATGAGATATTGAGAACTCATTGTGGACCATCAGATCATTATTTCTTCGAACAAGGACATGATCGTCATTGTACAACTCTCATTTAATGTTGATTTTTTTGAAACAATAATATCAATTCCTAAAAACAAGCCTAACAAAATTGAATTTTTTTAATTTAAAAATAATATAAGATTTTCGTTTTTCTTTAAATCAGTTTTTATGGAATGAAAAAATATAAAATTTTTGAATTTAAAAAAAATCAAATTTTCAAAATTAAAACAAAACATCTTAATTAATGTATTTGTAGGTGCATATATACGTATTTGCAGGTGCATATATGTATATTTTCATATTTCGTATATACATATTCTTATTTTTTATATATGAATGCAAATAATAACATATTGATTTATTAAAAACAATAATATACAACTGTTTTAAACGATACTTACAAAAAATATAAAACAAAATACAACAAAAGTTTATAACATGGTCAATGTTCATTCCAACTATCATGTTTTTTCAATGTCACTTTTCACTTCTTTAATTTGCTTGATAAATTTTTTGAAATCTGCAAGAACATTAATAAAAATATAAATATTAACTCAAAATTGAAGAAGTGAAAAGTCAACTATACCATTTAGACTTAATATTAATTACAAAACTGCCACTATCAATCCTAACCATTTAATTTTTTGATCTAATGTTCCAAAATGAGTTCTCATGGATTTTTTTGGGTTCTCAAAAGATCCAAACTCTCTCTCTATATCTCTCTCTCTCCCACTCTCTCTCTCTCTCTCTCTCTCTATATATATATATATATATATATATATATATATATATATATATATATATATATATATATATATATATATATATATATATATATATATATATATACATATACATATACACACACACACACACATACACACACACACACACACACGCATCATGAAATTACAAAGAAAAATAACTTGCAATATTTAAACATAAATATGAATATGTAATACAATCAACTATGAGACTACCCTATATAACTAAGAGCATCCATAATGATGGGCTTTTTTAAGCCTTTTCAATAAAAACGCTCACTTATTTTTAACAAGCTATAGTGAGGACTTTTTCAAAATCATGCTTTTTCAAAAAGCTTGCTAATTAGGCCTTCAGGAGTGCCCTCTCTCCTGAACTCACTTTTTGCCTGCCATCTCAGCATCCAGTCAACAACTCTCTCTCCTCCCCTCACCCATGGAAATGGTCACCTCTCACTACCTCTCACATCATCTCACTTTCAATTTAAAAACTAAATTAAATTTAAAATTAAAATACAACAAAATAAAATACTTCATTCAAATCTAAAATTACATTAAAAACCTAAAATACGATAAATTAAAACATAAAATACGATAATTTAAATCCTAGATACAATAACTTAAAACATATTATACGATAATAAATGAAAACCTAAAATACAAAAATTAAAAGCTAACGACGACAATACCAAGGTACATTTTTCATGACATTCCACGCATCCATATGCGTGAAATCGGTGTCGTGTGTCGCCCAATACTCTTGCAACGATTGGGAAAGGATATGTTCGTCGGTGACCGCCTTGAAGCGATTCCTCTTCATAATTTGTTTAAAGTTATACACTTTAACTGACATATTCCTCCATTTGGAACAAAGATGATCCTTACTCTGATATTCATTTACGCCCAAAATTGTGTGAAACGATTCCGCAATACGTTCCCAGAATCCGGGGGTGTTACGACTAACATTGGGGTCTTCAGATTGGATGATGAAGGCGTTCGCTAAAGCTTCATCTTCTTGTTGAGTCCATGCCCGATGACGGTTTCCATTTTCCACACTAGCATTTTTTGATAATTTTATATATGTGTGTGTATTGATGTGTATATGAGAAATGTGTGAGATGTTGATGTATATATAGAGGTATTTGAAAATTAAAAAGGTTTTTTTTTAATTTATAAAATAGCCGTTGGAGTAACGGTAAAAAACAATCACACGTCGCACGACGTGGAGAACTCGCGTGGTGAGACGAATCTACGGCGTCGCATGGGGGGGGGGGCGGGGGGGGGGGGTGCGGTGTTCACCGCACCACTCGCACTCGTCGGGCATGGCGTCGGGGTTAGCAAGCATCTATGGTTAAAACTTTTTCAAACATAATTTTATTTATTTATCTTTTTATTCTCTCTCTCTCTCTCTCTCTATATATATATATATATATATATATATATATATATATATATATATATATATATATATATAGGGTTGGGTTCAATAGAGAACCAATTTAAAACAAGGAACCAAGGAACCAATCGTGTGGTCGGAATGCAAAAGATCGACGGCCAGAAAAAAAATGATGTACATTTACTAGTTAGACGCAAATGTAGAGGATTATAGCAAAAAACCCACTTCGGTTTTTTTTTTTTTTTAATTTTAAGCTTATTCTTTTTTCGGAAAAAAAACTAAAAATACCAAAATTCATAATTTTTCATCCTCTATAAATAGACATCCATATTGATATACAATTTTTTTTGTTTTTTATACTTCAAGTTCGTCCAGATTCACCATGCGAATCTGAACTGAACTGTATTGTTTTAGATATATTTATTTACATATAAATGAAAATTCTATTCGATTTATTCAATAATTTTTGACCAACCACATGTGAATTTTTAGGAAATCATTTTGAATTTTAGTTAATTCAATTGTATATGACATCAAAAGGTTGAAATAGTAAAAATATAAGTAATTTTTCTTGAATTTACATCTAAATCTAAGAATGTTTTTAAAATTTACATGAGCTGTTACTAAATGATTTATAATTATTAAAAGTTTGAATTCAATGACTATTTACATGTGAATTATCTTCCATACAAATTTAATACAGTTTATATTTACATTGTGAATTTTAATTGTTTTTTGTTTTAGATATGTTAATTCACATATAAATGGTAATTGTACCTCGTTTTTTCAACAAGTTTTTTTTATTATTCACATGTGAATTTTAAGCAAATTAATTTGTGAATCTAAATTAATTCATTTGTGTATGATCAAAAGGTTAAAAATATTGTGCATCTAGTTTTAGATATATTAATTCACATATAAATGATAATTGTATCCCATTTTTTCAGCAATTTTTTGTTCATTCGCGTAATTTTAAGTAAATTAATTTGTAAACCTTTGTTAATTCAATTGTATATTATAAAAAATGTTGAAATTGTAAAAAATATAAACGAATTTACTTAAATTCAATATGAAAATTTAGTGAGATTCACGTCTGAATCTAAAAATTTATTTAAATTCACATAAGTTGTTATTGAATAATCAATGATTGTTGAAAAAAATATTTTCAATGATCATTCACAAGTGAATAATCTTCTATAAAACTTGTTATAGTTCAGATTCACATTGATTAAGTGTTGTCAATCTGAACAAAGTTTTTGAATATTTTTTTTCGTTTTTTCTATATTGATATGGATGTCTATTGAAATAGAATAAAAAATTATGAATTTTGATATATTCGATTTTTTATTTCAATAAAAAATAAGCTCTAAAAATAATAAATAAATAAATAACGAAGTGGGTTTTTTGGAATTATCCGCTACATGCGCGTTCAATTAAGAAATTTACATCCTTATATTCGGCCGTCGATCATTTGAATTCCGACGCTCACGATTGGTTTATTGGTTCCTTGTTTTATTTTGGTTCTCTATTGAAGTTTTATATATATATATATATATATATATATATATATATATATATATATATATATATATATATATATATATATATATATATATATATATATATATATATATAATGTTTTGAATGTGTATATTTACACAAAAAAAAGTCTCAACAGTTTTGACTGTGTAGATTTTGATAAGTTTTATTCTGTAATTAAGAATGACTATTACATACAATAACTTAATTACGTAAACAATGGGTATATTAATTACGTCAATAAATAGAAACATTAATTAGGGTTGGTGCATGCATTTAGATATAAAACTTGGATTTGTCATGTTTATCATCCGATACAAATTCAAAACCGTTTGTAACCAAATCTATATAACTCTTATAATAGAGACAATCCAAAAGAATATGGTTCAATATAGGTCTCATTCTTGCACCATATTCATTTGAAACCTCCACCTCTTCATCTTTCAAATAATTATTAAAAACCACTCGAAGAGTTTTTTAACTTATATATTACAATTACTAATTGTTTAAACTAATAATGATATAATTTATGAGTATCAAATGAATTGTAGTTAAATAGTCTTTTTTACTATAAAAGAGGACAATCTTTTGAGTAGCACACAAATATAAATCACATACAAAGTGAGAAAAATCATATAGAAAGAATAATGTAAAGGTTTAAAGATATTTGTGTTGGCTTGGGGTTTTTTTTGATATATTTCGAGCCATATTACGATGATCATACAACTATTATCTACGAAGAAAATGTGTGTGTATGAAACACATTTCACAATGAAGTTATTATATTTTACCATGTTTTATGCTTATTTTGTAACTCAAACTTAAGCTTGTGTAATTAGTTGATGATTTGGATTCTTATTTGTGATTTTTGGTATTCTTATTTCATCAATTAAAATAATATACATCCTCATGCAATACAAACTTTGATATTTTATGTTCATGTGTTATGTTTGTGATTTATAAAATAAAATATTATTTATATATTTGGGTGTTTAGTAATTTGAAAGAACTTTATACATAATTAGTTAAATATATATATTATATTTTAGAATTTATATTTAAAAGGACATTCAGGAAAATTATTAAAAAAAACATGAATGCTTGAAGAGATTATTAAAAAAAATAAAACAAGTAGATCAATAAATAGTTGTTCTTGTATTTCTAAAAAAAATATAGTTAATAATTTAATTTGATCGAAATGAATGATTTTACAAAATACTTAGTAAATCATACATATAATCAATACTTAAATTTGATTAAATTGAATAGTTTTTATAAAATACTTAGTTCATCATATATTATAATTTCTTCTAAAAAATAAAGTTTGCTAATATATAAGTACATTTTATAATTACGTACATATTATAATTATTAATAGAGGTATTTTACTTCAATCATATTTATTTAAAACTCTTATGACTTTTCATGTTCTTTTTAATAATAATGTTAACGTTAGTTTATAATCAACATATTACGATAAATTATATATTATAATGATATTATCATTTGAATCATGGTAATTTATTTTAAATAATATTAGTTTTTAATTGTTTAAAATAGATGATGAAACATGATTTTAATTTTATTGTATATGTAATTTTTAGAATTAAATGTATGTAAAAACACGCTTTTAGTATGTTTATTAAATCAATACAAACATTATCATTAGTTTGTAATTGTAAATATTATGACAAAGTTAGATATTATAATGATATTATCACATTAAATAAGGTAGTTTATTTTAGTTAAACATTAGTATTTAGTTGTTTAAGTGTTGACAGTAAAAATATGTTAGTTCATTACCAATAAGTCTAAAAAATTCCATAGCATAGATTACAGCTACAATATGATTTTTTATTTTATTTTAACCATTATCCTGGAATTTCTTATTGTTTATTTATTATGATATTATTTAACTAATTATTTCTTTATTTTTTTTTATTTTTTAGAACGAAAGTCTTGATATAAGATAATTCATTAGTGATACATCAACTTTTTGTTTCTTATATACAATTGTTAGTACATAGTAGATAACAATGACTTAAATATTTTTTAACAAAACATATGTATTATTATTCTAACTACATAATTTTGTTCCCGCGCAACGCGCGGGGATTCGCCTAGTTCTAAAGATAATCATGGATAAAGATTTAACTACCAATCAAAATTCCTCTAATATTCAACCGCGTCCGTATTTTCCATATATTCCATATATTCCATATCCCGGTCAAAATTTTCATAACTATATTCCTCAACCAAATTGTTATCCGAATTTTCCAATCCCCGGTGATCAATGGGTTGAAATATCTAACTATGGCACACCGACTAATCTACATGTTCATCCACAAACAACACCGTTTAGGTCTTCCGAAGAATCAAGAAAGGTTAGTGTTGATATTTCTGAAAATATAGACATAAAAGATGGTGATCCGTTTTCATCCCATTCAACGCAAAAAGGGTTGGAATCTATTGATCTAAATGTTGGTTTCGACATAGATGAAGCCGACATAGCATTATTGTTTAATATATTAATTAAGCTTTATATATTTTACTTTACTTTTTTACAATTAAGGAAAATTATATATAATTATAAACTATTTATTTATTTATTTTAGTTAGTTTTTAATAGATTGTTTTATATAAAATTATTTAAATGTGCGATTGAAATTGTGGGAACAAAAAAAGCTCAGGTGAAAATGTTATTCTATAGTGGATGAAAAAGCTCTAATGATGTGTCAATGACATGACACTAAAAAGCACCAAAAAGCTTTGTGAAAAAGCTTCATTTCTCTAGATGCTCTAAGAATCCGAAAATAAAACCTAAATTTAGAACTAACATAAGGAAAAAACACATTCCTGATTAACATATATCCTAGATTTCGAACACACCAAAATAGACATAAAATCTAACACTCAAACCAAATCTAACATTCAAATCAAAACAAATTATAAAAAAAAAAAAAAAAAAGTTTCGTAGAGAGTATCCTCCGAACTCGAGCTCAACTCGAGAACCCACAAATCCGCGTGAACGACGACATTAGATCATGCATGATGCATCTGTCTGTATCTCTACTTGTTAACGGAGCACATGTTACCGGGTATATCCAATGGGGGCACCCGACATTCGTACTTTGACCTTTTTCACCGTAAAAAAAGTCCCCAAATCATTCGAAAAGTAAAGGCGCTTGCTTCCCTCTTCCCCATCTGAACTCCATCAACACATTCGAAAATACTGAAAATAGCCTTCGATTCCACCAAATCTGTAGCAGTATAAGTTCATATCCTACTGAATACGAGCTCCATCTCGTAATTTATCAACTCGTTAGCTCTTTCCATTTCCCCCCTTTGCTGAATTTTGCTAAAGCTAGGGTTTTTCTTTCGTGGGACTCACTTGTCATATGAGTGAATTTCTAGTCTGTAAATTGATGGTGATTTTGCTATCAGACTTTGGTCCTGATTGAAGCCGAGGAAAAATTTGGTATATTTAGCTGAAATTGTATTCGGAATTTTGGGAATTTTGAGTTACTGTAGTAGTTAAGAACTAACGAAGTGGGGAAACTAGGGTTTGCCTTGAAGTCGGAAGTTTGTATGAAATCTTGAAGTAAAAGATGTTTTACTCCCAGTTTATATTAGCGAAAAAGGGCCCTTTGGGAACGATATGGATCGCGGCTCATTTGGAACGAAAGCTTCGCAAAAATCAGGTTTCAGATACCGATATCGGTGTCTCTGTCGGTAAGTTTGTTTTCTTCTTGTTTTTCTCTTTCTGTTGTCGTTGCGTTACTAAATCTCCTGCTTGTTTTAACAGACTCGATCCTTTTTCCTGAAATGCCGATTGCACTCCGGTTGTCCAGCCATCTTCTTCTCGGTGTTGTTAGGATATATTCAAAGAAGGTAAGTTACCTTTTCGATGATTGTAGTGAAGCGTTGCTAAAAGTAAAAAACGCTTTTCGTGCCAATGCTGTCGACTTGCCACCTGAAGAATCTACTGCGCCATATCACGCCATAACTTTACCAGAAACCTTCGATCTTGATGATTTTGAGCTTCCAGATAACGAAAATCTTCAAAGGTAAGTGTCACACTATCAATTTTATGATTCTTATCTTCTTATCTTCCCAATTTTTTCAGAATGAAAATTTTTTATGACATTTTTTGCAGTGGTTTTGTTGATCATCATGTTGGTGCAAAGGAACAGATCACACTTCAAGATACTATGGAGGGTGTTGTTTACACTACATCCGAATTTGGAAGAGATGGTTGATATTTTTGTTTATTTACAATTTTACATTAATTACATTAAACTTTATGAATTAATGGTCTTTATTTATTCTTTTGCTTTTTAGAGAGATTTGGTGATGGTGAAGCATCTCACTTGGATCTTAACGAGGTAAACCACATAACTAATGTGATAAATGACAATTCTTTTTTTTATTTTAACATTATTTTATTTAAAGCAATTTTTAAATTTTTTTGATATGCTACTAGGAACTTGTAGTGGAAAAGGCTGCAACTACAGGAACTACTGAAGATAATAGTAATACATTGAATTCAAAGTATGCTTTCTTTGATTAAACTTCACAAAGCACATTAAAATTACTAAATTGCCCTTATACAATGTTCTAACTTCTAACATAATTACATTTTTTTAAACACAGTGTCGATCCACAGGCAAGTACAGGAACTGCTGAAGATAATACATTGAATTCAAAGTATGCTTCTGTGATTAAACTTCACAAAGTACATTAAAATTACTAAATTGCCATTATACAATATTCCAACTTCTAACATAATTACATTTTTTCAAACACAGTGTTGATCCACAGGCAAAAACACCACTTAAAGATGATGAAGATCATGATGCTATGTCTGATGATGATGGTTTTGATCAGGTATGTTTCAAAAAGTCAAACTCAAAAAGCTAAAAAGCGTATTTCGGTTGATGGGTTTTTTTCTTTTTTATAATAAAGATGAAAAAAATGACATTTTTATCCTTATTTTTTTTGTTTTTGTTTTATGTGGTCAGATGGATGATGATTCTGATGGTTATGATGATGGTGATGCTGATTATGTCCCAGATGAGTATGCTGAAGGTCCATGTACACCTGGATTATGGGAACAACCGAATTTGCCAAATATTCAAGAAACTCCAACATGTGATGAAGAATCCATGAAGGAGAAATTAGAAAATGTGCCACATCAGCAAGAAAAGTCAACACCAGTGGTCATGGGAATGGAACATATCCCAATGGTGACCGAGTATGTGCCACATCAGCAAGAAAAGTCAACACCGGTGGTTATGGGAATGGAACATACGCCGATGGTGACCGAGTATGTGCCACGTCAGCAAGAAAAGTCAACACCGGTGGTTATGGGAATGGAACATGTGTCGATGGCGACCGAGTATGTGCCACGTCAGCAAGAAAAGTCAACACCAGTGGTTATGGGAATGGAAAATGTGCCAATGGTGACCGAGTATGTGCCACGTCAGCAAGAAAAGTCAACATTAGGGAGTGTTGTTACTATGAGTGAAGGTCATGAAGGAATGAAGGAGACATATTACGAAAATGCCATTGACAAGGGGCGTGGAGTTCAGTCTGTTGTTAATGATAACCGTGAAAATTGGGTTAAAGTTCAAGGTATGTTGAATCGTATGATTATTGTTTGTTTAATTTATGTAAAGTCATAAAACTTTTTAAAGAAAGATTTGTGACATTAAGAGCTACATAACCACAAACGCGTTATATGATACATCACACGTTTTCATTTCATTTCATTTAACAACGGAATCAACCATTCCATTCCTTCCATAATTTCACCATACCTTTTTATCATTCTCTTAAACATTTAATAAATCTTTTTTTTTTTTTTTTTGTAGGAAATCTCGAGAATGCATACCACCCTACATCTCAATTGGTATCAAATCCCGAAACCCTAAACAAGAAAAATCCCGAACCTATTCAACTAACAAACATTCCTTCATTCCACTCACACTCACTTCAAACATCTACAATCAACATTTCTAGAGATTCCACTTTTCTTCAAGGTCTGTTTTCATCATCTCATAAATTAACCAACATTTTATTTCACAAAAAAATAATACTAAAATCTTCATATTTAATATTTTCTAGGACAAGGCTCACATGCAACAAACACATTCGATCTAAATTTACAAGAAATCAACTTCACTCAAAGTCACGATGAAGACCATGTGGCATACAACTTACCTAATCAACTAAATAACACAAATTCTTACACTTCCCATTTCACGGGCCCCGAGAGATTACTTGCTTCACAAGAAACGTCTTCAAACGTAACTCAACACGTACACGATACATCAAATCTCTACACACCTCAATTCTCTACAACCGAAAGATTACTTCCCGTACAAGAAAGGTTCTCGGACGTTCCTCAAGCATACAACACAAATATCTACACTTCTCAAGAAAGATTACTTCCCGTACAAGAAACGTTTCAAGACATACCTCAACAAAATAACACAAATTCCTACACTTCCCATTCGTTGCTTGGTGTACAAGAAAGGTTTCAAGGAAATAACAACGCGAACATTTACACGACTTCTCAATTTTCTGGTACCGGGACGTTGCTTGGAGTGCAAGAAAGGTTTCAAGATGTGAATCAAGGAAGTAATAATAACGCGAATAGTTACACGACTTCTTCTCATTATCCTGGTACCGAGAGGTTGCTTGCGGTGCAAGAAAGGGTTCCGGATGTTGTGTTGCCACAAAGTACACCGGTTCAAGATAATATATTGCGGTTTGATGGCGGTTATTACGAGAGTGACACGCGTACGGGAAAAAAACGCGGTTTTGATGAGAGTTCAATTGTGACAAAAAGTTTTAATCTCGTTGAAGCTTCTGGTTTATTGCCTACAAAAACAAGTGCACAATCTGTTCAAAATAATGATGTGTTGTCTTCTATATTAGGTATGCAATATTGTTCTAATTTTGTATTTTTAATTAAGTTTTTCTTTTTTTTCTTTAAATACTAGCATTGTGCTATTTCTTGAATTTATTTCAGATAATTTTTTTTTTTTTTTTTTTTTTTTTGCAGTTGGTAGACCTTCTGATATGAAAGTGAAGCCGACACCTCCAACAAAAAGACAGCGCCAGTCCCTGCCCAAGAATCTGCCCAAGCTGCCCAAGACTTCTGTTCCTAAAAGAAAGGTGCCCATGGATGAGAGCACAGTGTTGCATGGCGAGTATGTATTATCTTTTTTAATTTTTTATTTACCGTTTTTATATTATATGTTTTTGAGTAAATTACAGTTTTGGTCCCTGTGGTTTACACCAAATTACAGTTTTGGGCCTAGTTTTGAAAATCTTGCACCGGTAGTCCCTGTGGTTCCAAATATTTAACTTTTGGTCCCTGTGGTTTCCAAATCTTTCACTTTTGGTCCCTTCCTCTGTTACCGTTTGTGTAAACCTCAGGGACCAAAAATGAAATATTTGGAAACCATAGGGAGTAAAAGTGAAATATTTGGAACCACAGGGACTACCGGTGCAAGATTTTCAAAACTAGGACCAAAACTGTAACTTGGTGTAAACCACAGGGACCAAAACTGTAATTTACTCTGTTTTGAGTAAATTAAAGTTTTGGTCCCTGTGGTTTACACCAAATTACAGTTTTTGGTCCTAGTTTTGAAAATCTTGCACCGATAGTCCCCGTGGTTCCAAATATTTCACTTTTGGTCCCTGTGGTTTCCAAATCTTTCACTTTTGGTTCAGGGACCAAAAGTGAAATATTTGGAAACCACAGGGACTAAAAGTGAAATATTTGGAACCACAGGGACTACCGGTGCAAGATTTTCAAAACTAGGACCAAAACTGTAACTTGGTGTAAACCACAGGGACCAAAACTCTAATTTAGTCTTTTTTTATATGTTATTGATAGGAATTGTAATGAACATTGGTCTTGAATTAATGTGGTGATTAAATATTTTTTATTTTCTTTTTTGTGAAAGTGTGATACGTCAGCAATTGACTGATACGAGTGACATAAGGAGGCCACGTAAGAAAGTTTCGTGTACGTGGATTGAACTTTCAATGATTCACAAACAACTTTATCAAGATATGATTTTTCATGAAGCCTTATTAACTGGTGAGTTTTATAGTAAAAGTCACACATTATTATTTATATATAACATTAAAAAAATCATATGAAAATTTATTACCCTTCGATTTTAACAAATTTTATTTCATTTTCAGGTGTCTCAATCAAATTAGCTTCTTTACACAATCGATCATACGATTTAAGAAAAATTAGGGTTATCCGGAAAGAAACTTCATCACCCGCCCTAAATCCCATTTCCCAAAACGATGAAAATGACACAAACGCCCCTCAAGAAAATCTCCATGATACCAATAAAGATGTTAACGACTCAGAACCATTCGAAAACAATACACCAAACCCTAATTCTTATGAAACTCAAGAACAAATAAACACAACCAATGAGGAAATAACAGAACCCGTTAATTCAGAAAGCGAGCCAGATGGCGCTTCACAAGTGGCTGTGGATGAAAAGACGGATCTGCCCTCAGTTGGCGCGGATATGGATTCTTCGATTGATATAAACAGCAAATATGTCGACACTAAAAACGATGAAATTAAAGTCGATATTGCTTCACAAGAAAAAATATCGGAAGCAAAAGACGAGGTTACAATTGTGGGACCCGAGATTGTTAGCGTTGACCAAGAAATTGAAGAAATTGGGAAAAACGAGGAAGAATTAGAAACCCTAAAACCAGAAATCGAGGGCAATGAAAAGAATATTGAAGAATCTTGTTCGAAAGATGTTTTATTAAATGATAAAGAAAATTTAGACAATCAAGATGCTTTACCAGAAACAACAAATATAGAAGATAATTATCAAAATAATACGGCTGATGGTGATGTAAGTTTTATATTTGTATGTATATAACATTATTTTTGACAAACAAAGTTGTAATTTTTTTTGTGCAAAAGACGTGAATACCCTTGTCATTTTTTTTGCATCATCGAAAAGAGCCGTATAAAGCATTCTACGGCTACTTTCGATGATGAAGATGAGAAGGGCATTTACGTCCTTTGAGAATTTTTCTTGTGTTGAAAATCATGATATGTATTTTTTATTAACTCTTTTTCTTGTGTTGGTGTAGGATTTGGAATATGGTGCAATTGGGAATAATACAGGTTTGTGTCATTAATTTGTAGAATGTATAATGTCTTGATAAAAAAGGGCAAATCTTATAAAAATCCTACATATTTTCATCATCAAATTCTTAAAAAGACCACTATATTATTTTTTAGTACATTGAAACCCCTATATTTTCTAATTTAAGTTTTCTGATTTTAAAAAAACCCAACATCTTTTCGTCCAATCATTATTCACTAAAAAAACCCAACATTCATCCAATCATTAAAAAAACCACTATATTATATTATTTAGTGCGTTAAAACTCGTATAATTTCTAAAATTGTCTAATTTAATAGATTGTAACCATTTTACCTAGCATTTGTGGTTGTCTAGAATTTACCGATATCAAATCATAAATTAGACAATTCAGAAAATATAAGGGTTTTAATGCACAAAAAAATAGTGTTTTTTAAAAAAATTAAATGAAAATATTGTGTTTTATTGAAATTTGTCCAATAAAAAAAGAAAAAAAAATGAAAACACAATGCTATAATTTAATAAATTTTTCATAGCACAACACAATAATAAGAAAAAAAGGGATTTTCTAATATGTGCCTTGAGGGCACATGTAAAAGTCATTAATTATGTTGAATATTCTTATTGAAACTAGCATTTCATATTAATGATGAAATATTAGGAAACAATAATAAATGGGTAATCAAGAAAAAAATAAAAAACCTAAGGTAATTAATATGAAACACTAATTCCAATAAGAATATTCAACATAATTAATGACTCTTATGTGTGCTCTTAGGGCACATATTAGAAAATCCCAAAGGCACATATTAGAAATCCCAAAAAGAGATTTCTAATATTGTACAATGTTGTACCAAAAAGAAACGATACTAGAATGTTACAACAAAATAATAAATAAAAAGTACGTTGCTATTTCATAAATTTAACCGAATTACAAATTGTATCTTTTTTTTTTTTTTCAGATTTTCTGAATTTTGATGATGAAGAAGACAACGATGGTGAAGAAGCCGATGAAGATTTGAGTGATGGTGAAGAAAAACGCTTAGATGATAACAGCGGATGGTCTTCACGTACCAAGTATGTATGATTGAATAAATGTTGATTTAAAAATATTTAATTTTAATAATAAATAATAATAATAATATTATTATTTTTAGGGCGGTTTCGAAATATCTTCAAGCTATGTTCGATAAAGAAGCAGAAAATGGGAGAATGGCTCTTCGTATGAACAGTCTTTTAATTGGCAAAACTCGCAAGGAAGCATCAAGAATGTTTTTCGAGACACTGGTAACGTTTTAATTTTTTAAAATTAAAATTTTGGTTTTGTAAATTTGTTTTTTAATATTTGGGTGGTTTTTTTAAATAATTTGTAGGTTCTGAAAACGAAGGATTACATACACGTGGAACAAAGTGAAGCGTTTGAAAACATTGATATATTGCCACGTGCGAAGCTTCTAAAATCGGATTTCTGATTTGATGGAATGGAAGTTCTACACGGTTATGTTGTGTAGCATATGTTAGATGTACTTTTTTTTTTTGGTATCTTTAAGGATTATACCATATGGATTATATATTTATTTGTAATTAATCTGTGAAATAATTCCTTCTGTATTATTATTATTAGATGCTAACATGTCTTGACAGATTTTTATTAAAACTTGTTTAGTTGTTGCTTTAAGTAGTTTCTCTTCAATGTCTCATTATTAGTAGATATTTATTATTAATTTTGGTTCAATTTGTTTCAAACGGTAAAAAAGTCTTTTAAAACGTTTTTACCTAAGAGACCATTTTATAGAAATTATAAAAGGCTCACATTCAATCTTTAATGATCTAAGTTGTCAAATTTATAAAGCTCTTTTTTGAGACATCATTTATACGTACACAACTCTATCCAAATACAACAATTTATAAGAAAAATAAAAGAAAAATAGTGTATACAACATAATCAAAGATAAATATCAGGTTGTGGAAATAGATTATATCCGATTAATGTATAATGTTACATGATTTTCTAGTTACATAAAAAAAATGTAACAAATAAAAAATGAAAAATAAAATCACCGGCTTTGACGTGCCTCAATTGCCTTCTTCCATTGAAATGCTCTTTGTTTTGGATCTTCAAATAACATAACTTTCTTTGGCTACATCATACCATAAATTCAACAACATTAAATAAATAGCAATGTAATTTCATTTATCTATTTATTACAATATTATTTAGATTTTTCAATGTACAATATTCCAACATAGTTTTTTTTGAGACTACAATGTTATCACATGATAAAAATTTACAAAGTAGAATGATGTAATAGAACAAAAAGAAAGAAAATTAAAAAACTCACTAAGAAAATATTGAAATTTGAGGCTAGCCCACTTGGCTAACAAGGTGATATACTAACAAGGAGGTCATGAGTTCAAACCCTGGCACTAACATAACAAGGAGTAGTTTAGGAGTAGGAGTAGGATAAATTTGCTGTTCAAAAAAAAAAAAAAAAAAAAAAAAAAAAAAAAATATATATATATATATATATATATATATATATATATATATATATATATATATATATATATATATATATATATATATATATATATATATATATATATATATATATATATATATATATATATATATATATATATATATATATATATATATATATATATATATATATATATATATCATTACTATATAAGGAAAGACTTTTTTTCTTGATCGCCCATTCTACGCTCTATGGCGTTTTCATCCCGCCACGTATTTATACTCTGAAACGGCGCTTTTACCGGTTGCTTCGTGAGACTTACCTCTTCACTGCCGCCAAAATTCTTCGCCATCGGTTCGCTGCTTCTGTGCCGCCTTCAATCAACCCCAGACCGTCTTCAATTTGGAATTTCGACGCTCAACAGTTTATTGTAAGAAGTTAGGGCACGCATTCTCCGTCTGCATCTTCTTCAACTTCGTCCGCCGATATGTTCAAAGAGCCTTTTTTCATCATAAATAAAAAATTCCAACAATAGGTTACCAACCCACCGATCGACGGCTCCTACTCCTGTTGCGTTTCCACACCGTTTTCATCGACTTGACACGTTTCTGCAAATCAACGCCGTTTTTTCTGAATTGCCTGCTTCCGTAATGCCTCCAAGTTTCGCACTGTTGTAGCGTTAACTGTCGCATTTAATAACGTGTGAGTTCAGCGACATAGAACCTTTGCTCAATTGGTTCCACCCCTACGAACCCAGCATTCCCCCCCTTCGTTCTTTCTCCGTACATCTGACAGAGACAGAGATTCCAATTTATAATTTCATCGTACAAATTCATCCAGATACTAATCTCTATTGATATTTTTCGATCTTCATCTTTTCGCTTTCCTTTGCCCTCGGTTAGTTTAATCAATGATTTGGTAATCTACCAATTCCATGACCGATTTCACAAAAAGATTGTTGATCAGTTTAGGTTCGTTTTCTATGCTTACTCCTAATCGTTTTCTTATTTAATGATATTTAATAACTTCAAGTTGAAGACGACCATGGAAGGTTTGGTTTCTGATTTCAACGTATCACCTTTTTGGTTTATTTGATTTGGGTATTTTCTGTTTTAAAATTGATATATACACTTATTATATGGATATCCATGGTAGCAAATACAGAAAAATAAAGTGAAAATTCCAAACATGTTTATTTTGTTTTGGTATAAATTTTGATGAACGCTTCCTCGGCAGCCCTATTGTTTTTTTTCATCGGACCCAAAACGGTATCTGAGGTTCAACCTTTCCACATTTAGAATTCTATTTGGTTCTGGTTATTTTTAATTTATTAAGTAATTTTAGTGGCTTTTGATTGTTTGTTAAGGTGCTTATGTCACTGCAAGGATCTCAAATTGAGGCTGATGGTCCCACCTTCAGTTAGTCATCAACATCAGTTACATGCTGCAAGTAGGATCAATGGAAGGTATAAGCTTTCAGGTTGATTCATGATTAGATCAATTGAAGTCTTGATCTGATTATTATGGATTCTTGTTATTAGTAAAGAAATCTAGGGATTTAATTTGGGGTTAAAGCTTTTCTCAGTCTGGATGGCTGAACTAGATGAAGATCGGTGTAGAATGACGAAAACTCTATTTAGTCGAATAAGCAATTTCAAACGATTGGAAAGGGAGATTGTATATAATTTGGTCTAATTGTTACAATATTATATCGTAATGAAAATGATTTGAGAGTTTTTAACCATGTTTTTATGAATCAGATGACAATTGCAATTGGAGGGTATGGGTTAGCAGTGGGTGTGAAATCAGGGCAGGATGTTTTGGGCTAAGGTTAGCCAATGTAGCAGCAACTTTGATGAATTTATCAGGCCAGCATGTTCTTGGTAGGTACCAGAGTCATTTGATTCAATCAAGAAGTGACGCTGTCACAGTCTGTTTCTTGGGGCTACTTTGAGAAACACTATACAATTATAAATCATTTTACTTGTTCATTGTGCATCTACTGCTGTCCTCCTTCAGTAACCAGTTATATTTTTTTTCATGTAGGTGTTTAAAGTTTGCTGGTTGTGATAGTTAAAGAACGTGACTGCTTCCAAATCGAAAAGGGGAAGAAGGGAGATACATGGGTCAATTGTCCACTCTACTTGAAGTTTGGAGTAATCAATGGCTAAAAGATCAAGAAATTGGAAAAAATAGTAATAAACTTTGCCTTTATTTACTGTGATAGGATGTTTAATCTGAGTACCAAACATTGCAACCGAGAACGTAATAGAATTTCAGATCATAATCAGGATGTTTAATAAACTTTGCCTTTAGTCATGTATTTCTTTAATTCTTGATATCTTCTTATATTTTCATTTATATATCCTTTTTAATGGAATGCTAGAAAGTTGCTACATCGGAACATCAAATCAAATCATGACATTGAAAGAAATTTCAGATCTTAATCAGGTACAATCCTTTGTGGTACTTGTTTGAGGTGATAATTATAGAATTGATGTATATTGCGTTTTTTATTTTGGAGTTTTTGGCTGCTTGCTTTAGATATGGATGAATATAATAGGGTAGATAATGAATGCAAATCGAAGAGCATTGCTCATTTGATTCAAAGTTCTTTTTCGATTTTTATTTCTTTACACACTAAAGAAATCAAGGAATCTCACTTTGAATGGTATCCCTGTGCAGTAAATAGAAGAATGTTGCTTGTTTATAGTTTTAACAACAAAATCGAGGTAGATGTATACCTTAATTCATTTTATGGTTGAAAAGGCATATGACTTTCCTATTATTGGTTTAAATGACGTTGATCACAATTGTCTAGGGTAATCATAACTTGAGTTGCTACAGTGTCATTCGGCCGGAGAAGGTTGCGGCAGCGATATATAATACGGATCCAAACTTGGCCTGGAACAGATCGAAATAGATATGTATGAATTTGTTTAATTATTTGTCTGTAATGTTCGATATATATGGGGGAAAGCTTATCTTGCACAATATTACTCCACAACTAACACCATATCCTCTTCCATGCGTGAATATTAGCACTCTAACGTTCCACTTGAACCTATAAAAGATGCGACCAACATTGGCAATGACAACTTCATGTGAGCGTAATAGAATTCCCAATTTATAACTCTAAACAACAATTTACAATTGAAAATCGAAAATTATAACAATGATCATATAAATAGTCGTTTGATACTCATCACCACTTTAAATGCAAGGTTAAAATGGTGATTCACTTTCATGTGTAATCTCAAGACTTAGAATTACTGATTTTAGCTATCGGCAATTATTTGCAATTTCAATTTACAACAATTCTATAATGATATTTGTTTGTAATTAGCATCACCTTTGAATAAGAGTGTAAAATGGCTTTTGCTTTCCAAGTAAAATGTCTTAATAAGAAATAACATGTAAATAGAAGTTTCTGTAATTGGGTATAATTTTAAAAGTACAATGCTCAAACAAGAAAAAATGAAGTATAAACACAGATAAATGAGACTATAATGCCTTAATAAGGAAAAAAAATCTATAAAAGAAAGAAATGAATACCTATCTTGTGAAATCTTAGAAAATGAACTTCATATGTTTTGTTATTTTACACTCGAGTTTTGTAACTATTGAACGACAATTGTGGGCTAAGGTGATCATGGGATGTTAATGTAAGTTGTACAATCTTCTTGTATTTCGTGGCCAATAATATTTAGTTTATAAATTTTATCATTTATATCTAACTATTGTCTACTTCATTTTACCCTGCTTATTTAGATTAAAATTCCAAGCAAGCTTTTCAAAATAATTCCATTGCTCAAATATATTACAATTTTACATTAAAAATTCACCAAAATAATTTTGTTGTTATAAATTGATTGGGTTTTCAATGAGCCATTATAATTTTTAACTTTTCATTTTTAAGCTTCATCGTTTACGCTTAAGAGGGAGTTGAAAAGACCTTGGAGCATTTATATGGGGAATATTACAAATGACTTTATGAAAACTTCTGATGATTACACAACATCATGATGTAACTGTTCAATCTCAATTGTTTGTTTTAGCGAGACGGTAATACTACTATTTTCTTCTGCTCATACAAACACACACAAATCCATTACTCTTAATTAGAGTATCTGCACTTGACATCTATCTTTGCATTAGTTTCCGATGATTTTAATTTTTTACCCTGTATTTAATATAATTCAAGATGATAAGTTGATTGGTCACCAACTTTATTTGTTATGAATAATTAATAGAATGTGATTTTCCTTTTTGCAGAAACTATACACAAAGAGGCGATCAACTTTACCTGACTTATGAGAAAACCCATTTGCTTCATATTCTTCCTACATTCTCCTGTTATACATTATAGTTTCATTTTTCCTTTATCATAACGTTGTCCTTTCGTTTCCTTATAAAGGCATACTACTTTGTAAAATCTACCCAATAATAGCTTTATACCTTCATATTTTTTCTTGTTAGGACGTTGTAATTTCTCTTACTGACCTCAACCTATAGAATTGTACGAGCTTCTTGGTTCCACGGAGCAATATTTCAACAAATAGTACCCTCGGTAGCCAAGTGGTATAAATACTTTTTGATGTTGGAGATGGTGGTACTACTCAATGACACTAAAGATGGACAACTTTTTTACATACGAGAACTTTCTACTTTTGGAAATCTATTGCAGGATATTATATTGTTACAAAATATGTTCCATCCCCTGTTTTAAATGAATCCTTAAACCACCTGAGGAAGTTCTACTTTGGGAAATCTATTACAGGATGTTATGTTGTTACAAAATGTATTCCATCCCCCTGTTTTAAATGAATCCTTAAACCACCCTTGGGCCGTGCAGAGCACGGCCCTTAAAATGTACCTAGTATATATATATATATATATATATATATATATATATATATATATATATATATATATATATATATATATATATATATATATATATATATATATATATATATATATATATATATATATATATATATATATATATATATATATATAAGACGGAATAATTATAGTCAACGAAAAAAATAAAATGTAATTTGCGCATAATATTTTCGTTTTTTTGTGCATTGTTTTAGGGCGTGTTATCATTTTTTTCGCATCAAGTGGGACCCACGTTCACAACCTAATTTCTTCTATCATCGCGTTAGAATGAATATATTAATATTTCTAAGGTTAAATACAAGAAACAACAATGTACTTCCAGTGATTTGTTTATTATAGCATCCTAATTTTCTTATCACAACATTCTACTTTATTTTTTGAAGTATAATGTCCTAATAACGCAAAACTTCAAAAGACAATGTTATAATTGTGTGAAGTTTTTTTTAGCGAAAAAAAATATTTTAGAATTAAAATACAATTTAGTATAGATTTTTTATATTAGACGCAAACGTTATATATGTTTGTAAGTCTACTCATATATTATTTTAATTACAATCGGTGAAAATTTTATTTAGAGAAATAAAAAATTAAACATAATAAAAACCCAAATGTAATTAAAATGAAAAATAAAACTTCCAATTATTTTAGAAAATAACATTGTAATTTAATTAATATTGTATGTCTTTTAGAAAATATATTTTGTTGAAAATTGCCATGAAAACAAGCTCTATGGCAATATTTCACATTCCTCTAAGAAAGATCCATTCTATTCCATTAGACAAAACAAATTGGTTTTTTCCATTCCAATGGAATGCATCATTCCATTCCTTTACCATTTTCTCCATATGATTAGAAATTTAGAATATCAAAAAATGTAAAAAAAAAAAAAAAAAAAACAGCCCTCACCCAATACTTAGGAGATGAATTTAATACTTCTGGAGGTTTATGTCATATAATAAACTTAGGGTTTATGTCATAAAATTTTTTATGTTTCTCAGAAATGTTCGAGTTTACCCTTCTATGTATTTTTTGTTCATAAAAGCCCTTAAATTTATGTATGTTTCATTAAAATCCTTAAGTTTGGCAGCAATGTTCAGTTTTACCCTTGTGTTTAGTTATAGAACCTGTCACTCTTAAGGGTAAAACCGAATATTCCTGCCAAACTTAAAAGTTTTAATGAACCAAATAAATTTAAGGACTTTTATGAACAAAAAATACATAAAAGGGTAAACCCGAATATTTCTTACAAACTTAAGGGCTTTTATGACAATAACCCATAAAACTTATCGGTACTTACCCTAGTTATTTGATCAAAAAAGTTCTCCACCTTCACAGGACTCGAATGCCATGTCTTCAAAGAAGCACCAAATGCAAACATCAATTTAAGAAACAAGATATAAAAGAACTCAAAGCATGAAATTTTTTTCAAAAAAGAGAGAATTTTTAACTCTTTATTGATTTAAAAGTGCTTACAAAGTGAATCACGATCTTGGAACGTAAAATATAGTCGCACAATTCCAGGATGATCAAGCTGATCAAGAACAATCCTCTCCAATTTCACATAAGCATTTTTGTTCTCCTTTGTAATGAACATTTTATCCATGATCTTCAAGGCATAAACTTTTCCGGTGTCTTCTTTCTTGCTCTTACAACCTGATGACGTCAAATGTAATCGTACGAAGCGCTAATTCGACCGATTACAGATCAACAATGTGAGAATGAAGGAAAAACGAACCTTTGAGTAAGAACCATGGCCATAGATCTTTCCCAATTCGAAATCGTGGATGGTGAATTTCTCTTGAGGTGCCCTAAATGCGAAGGTGTTCGATCGATTAGGATTACTATAAACATGTTTGTCTGAAATGCTCTGGACATGTAGCCTAGAATCAAAAGCCTTCTCCATCTCACCATTAACCATGGCGAGCATTTCTCTCCTGAGTTTCGCCTAAAACCCCATTTTAGAGATGAAAAAGAAGATGGTTTATGTCATTATGTGTATACTCTTTAAAGTAATCGCCTATTTCTCTTTGTAGAAACCGTGGAAACAGAGGGTGGTGCACGGCCTCCGATGAAAGGAGGAAACAATGCCGTTGAAGAACAGAGCATATCACAAGAACAATGCATGAGATCAGACATGTATCTCTTTTTCCAACCTAAGGGAGTCTGACAGATAAAGCAATTTTGATTCGTCAACATTCAAAACCCTAAAAAGAAAAATTGAAGGGAAGATGGACGGATCGAGTGAGGAGGAAATGTGATTACATGAGGGAATTATCATAAAAAAATCTAATTGTCAAAATAGTAGTGTTTCTTTGTTTGTGTAAGGTTAGAGACAAGTGTTGAGGATGATCAAGGCTTTGTTTGTCCCCTATAAATTAGTTTATTTTTTGAGCTTATTGTAGTGTTTGATAATATTATAAAAATAGTTTATTATAGTTTATAAACTAACTTATTGATAAGCTAGTTTGATATAGCTTACTGATAAGCTAGCATTTTAGATAGTACAACAAACTGGGCCTAAAAATATATAAATAAGAGATGAATCCTATAAAATACTGAAATTGAGTAATAAAATCGATTCTTAAAATATTAGGATATTAACAATCAAATCATTAATAGGGATGAGCGGGTACGAAACCGGTCGAGCAAAAAAACGAACCGAAAAATCTTGACATATAGAACCGAGAACCGTACCCACTAACTCGTAATCGATTTCGAGTATAATCTCTGTTTTTGTTCGGGTTTTGTGGTTCCGAATCGAGTACAACCGAGTTGAGTATTGTGGGCTTTAGGATGTTGGACGTTGGACCAGAAAACCCACTTTTTGTTGTGATGTGCCTCATTGATCCGAGTTGATTCGGTTCCGGTTTTCTGGTTTTTCGGTTCCAAATCGAGTAGAACCGAGTTGGGTATTGTGGGCTTTATGTAAGAACCGCTATTGAATTGAAAAATTAAATTTGAAATTGGGAAAAACTGAAGTTAGCGGCGCTAACTATTAGGTTACCGATGCTAACTATTAGGTTACCAGACTAACCTTGTCGAGTCGCGTCCTATGTATCACGACGTTAAGAGATGTGATAATGGCCTTGCACGATCTGGGGTTAGCAACGCTAACTTTAGTTAGCAGCTAATTTCCCATTTTTCACTAAAAACCCTAAAAGCTCATTATGGGCCATATTTAAGCTAAAAACCCTAAAGGTGGCCATCATTTGTCACCTCTAAGCTCTGAAAACCCCCAAAATCATCTCTAAAGCACTTGTTGGTGTTTTGGTGCCATTTTTGGATTTTTGAAGAATGTAGAAGGAAGGAAGAAGAGAAGAAGAAGGTGTTTACTAGGAGATGATAGCTTCCTTGTTATCTCTAGACCATTGTAAGGGTCCATAATCCTTGTTATTTAAGTTATCTTGCTTGAAATGAGCTTTTGAGCTCTTTTATTACCTTGTTAAGGCCATGGTGGTTCCTTTGATGGAATGAGAAAGGGTTTGGAGGCTAGAGGACGGATTTCTCTCCTCTTAGTTTCTGAATCCTTGCATTAAACCCAACCTATCCTTGTTTAGTATGGTTTGAGATAAGTGGAGCTTGGGAATCATCATTTTGGGATTTAATCTTGTTCATGAGCTTGCATGGCTATGATTAAACATTAAAGTTTACATTTTATACCTTTAGAGACTGTTTAGGAAGGCCCTGGAGGTGTATAGCCTTTGGCTAAATGGAATAAGACATTTTATGGATTTTGGGCTGTACAAGAGAGTTAGCGACACTAACTCTGGGATGTGACAACTGTCAAAATTGGTCAACGAAAGTCAAGTTAAGTCAACAAAAGTCAATTGAAGTCAACCGAAGCGTACGTTAGGTCAACACGTTGAAATGTAATTTTTCATAACCTTCGTTTTATATTATTGGATATTATAATACTACATGCGCTAGTCGAAATCAGTTATCGAGTAAACGCTATAAATACGTATAATAAATTATAGTAGCGTAAAAATTCGATAATCATACAAATATTATTTTGGTCTTAATAATATTCATAAAATGATGTATTCGTGAACACGAATCCGTAGACATATAGAACGTTGAAAACGGAGTTCGCATGTGAAAGTTACAAAAGTTAAGCACTGAGAAAAATAAACGTACACAGAGTTTGGACACTAAAGTACAAAACGTGGTGCCTTAAACCTCAAAAATGAAATAACGGAACACATATTATGAAGCTTAATATTGTCTAGTATTTAATTTCATAGCCAAATTTATTTTCCGGTAAAATGCTAAATATCGCGTATTCGGAAGAATACCGTGCTTAAACCCGTAAATCTTCGCCGAACGAGTTACGAATAAATCTAAATGGATGTTTACTAATATTTATATACATAATATTGATTTATAAAATTTATATCTCCGAAAACATCTAAAAATACGCAAAACGTTTTACCGCGTCTTATAAAAACACCAAATTTTATAACAATGATGTATATTTTATAAAAGACCACACCCCACCCTACCCCCCTCCCAAATTGGCAGCCATATAACCCCCATCTCATCACACCATCATCTTCACCTCCATACCTCTAAACTCTAGTTTATGATTACAAAGATTTTATATTAAACAAATACATATCCTATACCCACTAAATCCTATATATACATACAACATATCATCACTTGTGATCTTCCTGAAGGGTTTTCTGTAAATCTATGAACTAAAACCCTAAGTTCACATGCAACCTAGATTGGATCTATGTTTTCTAACTTTGAACATATAATAATTCCTAAAGGCAAAAAAAAATTACTAAAAGAAATAATAAAGAAAAACTAACCTTTTAGTTGTTTCTTGCAAGCTAAGCAACGCAAATGCATTGCCTCAAATGGAGTCACACCCAGAAGCTAGGGAACTCGAAAAACCAGAGAGAGGGAGAAAAACCCTTAAAATTTCGTGGTCCTTATAGGGTAATGGGGCTCCCTATTTATAGCCTCAAGGGTTTAACAGATAAGCCTTACAGATAAGCCTTATTCGAATTCAAACTGGATAAACCTTTTATCTTTAAATTCAAACCCTTATTTATCTATATATATATAATTCGAAAATTATGGATATAAATATCCTAATTTTCGTTCTCCATATATATACTATAATTATCTATTGCTCAACTATTGAACAATTACAAATCAGTCCCTACACCTTTAATTAATTCAATTAATCACCAAATTAATTTCAGATTAATTTCTAATTAATTAATAAGTTTCTAATTAATATATTATCACCATAATATATTAATAAACTATTTATTTTATTCTATTGATTTATTAATCACATAATAAATCAACCTTTCTCTCTCCCGGTTTTTCTGTTCAACCTCTAGCTATGAGGGCAACCCAAATGGACTTTGCTACTATCAATTAGGTAAATACAAATTATTAGTCATGGCTTAGACACCTCATCCAACAGTCTCCCACTTGGATAAGTCTATTACTATAATTTCCAGTTAACCTTCTAATTGACAAGCAAATTATAGCTTTCTAGAAACTGCTGCCGAACTCTGACCTAGTCAGTTCTGTCCATAGATAAGTGATCAGATGATCCTCCGTCCAACAATATATTTTCAGACATGAGACATGGATTGAGATCAATCTCTGTCTGACACACTGTTTCCCGATTTCCGATTTTGCATATGACATAAGACTTCCAATTGAACATATCAATTTAGTCCCGGTTGGCCAGCACTTTAGTCAACTTCAAAATCATCGAGAGGCCTACAGATATCTATTTCCCGTCAGGGTAAAGGGACGAATAAGCTTTGACTCATATGCTTATATCTTTTACCAGACAAATCATTCACAACAACACGTTTTATAACACCGAGTTACCGATGCGTTTTCGTACTATCAATGAAAAACCGCCTCGTAAATTATAACTCATATCTCTCCACTTCAAGACCATAAGATATTATCGTCTCAACATTGCTCGTGATGTAATCCATGAAGCAATCTATTGAGAGTGGGTTTATCCAATACTCAAATCTACATTTCCAAGTACTTATGAACGTTGCAGCAATCTTATTGCTATGTCTAACTCCTTAGACAATCTACAAACCAATTCATGACAATCTTCCTTCATACTTACTCCCTAAAAGTACGAGCGACTGTGGATATTTGAATAATCCAATTATTTAGGAAGTAAAACATGCGAAAGTGAAACATAAAATCTGACTGGCAGCTACTCCTGCTTATTACCAAGTCTCCACGAGGTAATCACCAAGTCGGATTTATCATAACTATTATCGGTTTCTTATTCTCTTTTAAACTTTCAATTCAAGCCTTTTATATCTATGTCTATTTTAACTCAATGACCTTTTCACTCTTTCTATGTATCCAAGTGTCTAACACTTATACACTTTATTGCAGATAATCCAATCAGATACTCTTCCAATAATATCTCAATTTGTCATTCTGTCTTTCTCTTTCACAACTCCATTCCGGTGATGTGTACCGTGACTGCCAATGGTTCTCGGGGTCTTTAGTATACATGACTACACCCTAAGACTATTTAGAGACATCATGATGTGCCGGTGAACCACACGCGCTCCATCAGAAACCAACGAAACTCTTTAACCATTAAGTCCTACAGCACTACGTCCTGGTGTAAACAATTACTGATTTGAAACTCCTTTCAAATCATTCACCCTAATCATTTCCCAATGATTTCTCACGTGTGTTCAAAATCCATTTAGTATTCTCAGCTAGGTCATGTCCTGAATCCAACTTACTATGCTCTAAGCATCAAGCCATCAGGATATGTTCATAACACTTCTGATCGGTCCAAGAGGCTCGTGGAACCTGATGTAATCTCATTCCAAACCCTTTCGGAATCCGAAGATTACTAATAATCCTTGTGCAATGACTTCCGGAAACCATTTCCTTTCGGAGACTCTTTCTTATGCATATTGAATCTCATCAAGATCATATTCTCAATGGCTA
This sequence comes from Cichorium intybus, assembly GCA_023525715.1. Taxonomy (NCBI): domain Eukaryota; kingdom Viridiplantae; phylum Streptophyta; class Magnoliopsida; order Asterales; family Asteraceae; genus Cichorium; species Cichorium intybus. Next base: position 59,042,680 of record CM042012.1, read on the forward strand.
GGTCTATACTGTCAGTTTCATCTATCTGATAGATGTGTGTAAACCACGTGAGTATGTTGCACCTTCTTTATTTCTTTCATGCCAAGTCATCACACTTTGCAATGATAGGAAACTCTTTTCCTGGGTTTATGCATCTTGAATCTTATCAAGATCATATTGGCAGAATTTCAATCTATCTAATAGATGTTCACGACCACCTAAGTATGTTGTATCTCTTAAAGTCTTTCATAGCGAACCGTTTCATAACACTAAGTCATTGCACTTTGTAATGATAAGAGACGTTTCCTAGAACCAGTATGTAACCCATATACATGTGATAGCAGATAACAACGATACTCCCACTGGCTTTGATACGGTTATATGACTTTTTTGGACTATTCACAAAATCCAAAACTTTTGGCACATTTTGCGAAACCGAAATCCAAACCTTTCCGACATATTAAAGGAAATCTTCCAGGCTATTCACAAAATCCAAACCTTTTGGCCTATTTTGAGAATCCGAATATCCTTTCTTGCGAGATGCCCATGGGACGAATCCCGGGGCCATGTACCTTTTGTAATGGCATGCTCTATGTGAGTCCCTATTAGTGTACCGGTAAACCACACACGCTCCACTAACGACTCACACTATGCCACGCAGAATCCTATCGGATTTCATCTTCTATTGAGAGTGCCTCTCTCAGAATCAATTGCTTGAACCCAAGTGATGACTCATTCAACCAGATGTTCTGTAAGTACATTTCTATGTTCCCTTCTTTTGATGATTCAATTACTCCCACTGGTTCCTAGACCAGTTGAAAAATCAATCAAACTGTCACATAGACTGTGTCTCGTGCTAAGGTTCTCTTATTTGGCAGCAACCGGGCTCACCAATGCTTCCTAGTAGTCGGATTACTTATTCGTACCATCTTTAGTGTTTTACCACTAATTGGTATGTCACCCATATCATAACTCTTTATGACGGTGACCAAAACTACAGGTCAAGCGAAGAGAGGGTATGTCAGGTTTAACAGGAATCCGATTCCTGGTCAAGGCCCAGTGGTGACTAAAGGTTATTTCACTTGGCTAATCCTTGAACTCCTTCAGGATTATTCTTACTCCCACTGTTTCCTTAGAACATGAGCTCTTTCTAAAAGGACTCTTCTTTCAAGGGATAACTGGGATGGCCAATGAAACGACATCGCTGATCAGTTTCAGGCTTGTCATGAGATTCAGACGAATGCTACATGACCCTGGACTTTCTATGTACTAGTGGGACGATCCTAGCTTTACATTTCAGACGGTGTCGGCATAACCTACTTAGTCTAAGATATGGTCGGAATATGGTTTCTGTGATCTGACTGGTTGAATATTTAATTCATTAAAATACTAATCGGAAATGTATCTTATACATCGAGGATCAAAACTATTTCGATCAATGCTCCATCGTCTTCCCTAAGACACATTATAACCATTAATGTTCTTGGAAGAGGATAAACTGTGAAACATTTTCTCAGTCTATGTTGTCACTCAGGTTCTGCTGATCTTATACTTCCTTTGAAATCCTTGAACACTTCAAGGTTCTAATCAATCGCTTATTCCGATAAGCGAAGCCATATTTGTCAAATTATTTGGCAATTATCATGAAGTATAACTAATCGTGTTCTGTTCGAAGATTCGAGCAATACACAGTAACTTATGTGTCTGTTGCTCAAAATCTTAAGGTCTTTTACATCTCTATGTAAATTTATGACTTTGTTAATATTGTTCAAGACATGCAATCATCACCTGACTCCAAGTCAATTGATTCCAAAATCCTATCCATTGGATCTTTGGGTGATGCATTTCTTGCAACAACTGATTTTATTAATAAATCAATTCATCATGTGACTCTAAGTCAAATGATTCCAAAGTCCTGTCCAACTGGACGTTTGGTTGAAGTGATTCTCATAAAATTCACTTTAACAATCATAAGGAACACAATTCATAAATCCAATCCCATTGGATGTATCAACATTCAAGTTATTACCATTTACGTCACACAACATTTCGAGGACAATTAAAACAATCATGGTTTAAAAGAAAAATATTTTATTAAACCAGAATTATCCTCAGAACAATGTACTATGCGAATCCATGTCATATGTATCTATAAACTAATAACAAGAACAAATATCTAGCCTAACTCCAAAAATGCACGATCTCCAGATCCAATCCGAATATGCTCCTGTGCGACAACATCCCGCATCCTACAGAGTCCGTGCATACAGAGCAAATGTGAGAAACACATCCTGTATCAAGGAAATGAGGATCAGGTATTCTGAGTTTTAAGATATTACTGAGTTTGGCAAACGGTTTGGTTTTGGAGCATTTTTCCAATCTTTCTGTGACTGTGTCCCACCTTATGGATTCCCAGTTTGAAACATCGAACAATTGGTCCAGACGATCTCGATCATTTCTTGATGCACCTTAATATTGGGACTCAATCCTGAAGCAACTGAATTGTCACACCCCGATCCTTGGCGGAATCGATCAAGGCGTGATATATTGTTCAAAGTCTCATGACAACTATGTTATAATATGATTAGATTCAATTAAGTACTAAGTATGCAAACAAGATCCACAACATACAAATACAAATTCAAATACAACAACATTTATTACATCAAATTTAAATAGTCTTGTGGGTTTCTAAGGTACACCCTACTTTTCATCAACTTCATTCTTCAAATCTGCATCATGGGTAAAAACAGGTCAACTACGAGAGTTGGTGAGTAATCTAGTTTTATTAAAGAAAATTGTGAGTTTGACTAATTTGAAATTTGTTTTCTTTTGAAGTTGGCAAGCATCTGTTATTGAGATAACAGTTTATAAATCAAAAATTGATTAACAAATGATAACAACAACAATAAGTCCTCACCCTATATATACATATATATGTATATATATAGGATGGAGCATCTAATCATCATACACACTCAACCACGTGCAATCAATCACCTTAGCGTCCCAAGGCGGGGTGGTCAACCCAATAGCGCTATTATTGTCCATAACGTACCTCAAGAATACGGGCATAGTCATGGAGATTAGACTAAAAATGATAATGCACTACAAGTACATGTAGCGTAAACAAACAATAATTATACAAATAATGATTTACGTATAAATGTTCCAACAATGTCTCAATGGTGAAAAATAATAAAATGAAGTTGAAACATATTAAAACCACATGATACACCCCAAAAGTATTGAACATTATAAAATATGGGGTAGATTACTCACATTAGTCCAATAAGGAATGCGCGTGTTGTACGATAGACGGCTCGACTCAAAATGTCGTAGAACCTAATATAATTAATAGTTTGACTTAGGAATCGATAAACGGGAATATAGTATTAATAAAAATAATTAGACACATATTCTTATTTTAGATGAATTAACAATAATCCAAATTTTGTTTTGAATATTAATGTATTCATATGTTAAATGAATTTTAAATTGAATTAATTACTTTGCTTAATTAATTTATATCTTCACTTTAGGCAAGATTTTAATAATTTCTTATTAAAATAATAACTAGTCAAATTATAAGTATTTACATATTTTATATATTATAAACAATTATTTATATGAAATAATCATTAAAAATGCATTTTTACATGCTTAGATATTTAGGAAAATGGTTTTAAATACTAAACAGTAATGAAACATTTTGAAATTATCCGAAAATGATTATTTCATAAAATAGTAATTACTGTAAAATTTTCATATTTTTCTTAACTGCTTTAGTATTTATTTAGTATTTTAATAATTAAACCACAACAAAATTCGGGAAAAATAATAAATGATTCCCAAAACTTCTGGAAAATTAACCATAGTTTTCTAACAATATATTGCGCCTACTGTAAATATGTTGGATATTTTGGACTATGGGAAGTATTTCTTATGTTTTTCATTATTAACTAATCAATAAAATCATAAATAATAGGGAAATATTAAGAGAAATTCATTAGACTTTTTATTTATGATTAACATGTTATATATGGTATTCTGATAAGGTTTTATAATTTTTGGACATGTGTAGCTATTTATTATCAATTTAAACCATTAAATAAACATTAAATCAGGAAAAATAAGCAAACCTTCTTACAAAAATCTGTAAATTGTTTCATGGAGTCTTTAAAACGTGTATAAGGTGCGAAAAATATAAAATCTAGATTTTAACATACCTAACTATATTTTGCAATTTATTTTTCTACAACAAAATAAAATACAAAATAAGCATCAAACTGTAATATAAAAGCATGAAACTTTATAAATCCACTTTACTCAATATATGGGTTGTTCCAAAATGTTTCCAGAATTTATTGACTGCAAAAAGTATTTTATGTGAATTATTGCCATATTTTATTGCAATAATTATAGTAATTCAATAAAAATAAGTTATTTTCTGAACATTTCCAGAACTTCTTATTTTATTTATGAGAGTCTGAGACAAATCAGGTTTATACATAAAATGAGTTTTAGATATTTTGGTGGATTTAATTTGTTTCATGTATGAATTTGGAACTTTTAACAACATACCTTGATGAATGCTTCAAGAGGGATGGAGATTTGAGTATATTGAAGTGTTCTTGGCTGAAAAATGAAGATTTCTAGGAGGAATTTCGAGATTGAGAGTGAGAGGAAGAATAGATATGGTTTGAGTGGTGATGAGAATAATGTGTTGGGAGAAAAATGAAAGGAAAGATGATGGAAGGTGTGAGTGGGAGACAATGGGAATAACCTTTTACTTTTGGTGGTCTTCATAATTCCCCACTAACACAAGCATCTTAAGAGTTTTATAAAATTTAATGTAGTGTTTATAAAAATAGAGTTTTATAAAAAAAAAAAATAGGTTATTATTTGATTATAACAATCTACTTTGATTTGAAGTTTAATTATAGCATTCAAGTTTGATTCTTTTAATTTAATTAGAGCATCATACTTTGATTTGATTTTAATATGGTATCATAATTTAATTTTATTATAGTTATAACGTTATACTATGATATATTGCTATTAACGTCAATTTATATCGTAGTGTAAGGGTTTTGATCCTATTAGCGTCAAGAAATCTCGAGTAGGGTTTATTAAATTTCCAATTGGGTTGGCTTGAACCGAATCCATTTTAGGCGGATGTCACAGTCTCCCCTACTTTAGGAAATTTTGTCCCGAAATTTAAGAAGAGAGTACCTTAAGAGAAAAGCTGCGGGTATTTGGTACGCATATGATCCTCACGCTCCCATGTATACTCAGGTCCACGTGCTGACTGCCACCTGACCTTGACCAGGGGAATGCGACTTCTTTTGAGTTGCTTTTCTTTTCGGTCGGCAATTTCCAAGGGTTTCTCGATAAATTGCATTGTCTCGTCGATTTGGATATCCTCAAGAGGAACATGAAGGTTCTCGTCTGCTAAACACTTCTTGAGGTTGGCTATATGAAATACTGGGTAAACTTTATTAAGCTCTATTGGTAGATCCAACTCGTAGGCTACTGGTCCGATCCTTTTCAGGATCTTAAACGGCCCTACGTAGCGGGGTGCCAATTTACCCTTGCGTCCAAATCGAACCACACCTTTCCATGGGGACACTTTTAACATGACCATGTCACCCACGGTAAATTCAAGCGGTTTGCGTCTCTTGTCGGCGTAACTCTTTTGTCGGCTACGATCTGTGAGAAGGTTATTGCGAATCTGAGTGATTTTGTCGGTTGTTTCCTGGATAAGCTTAGGACCAACGATTGGAGAATCCATTGTTGCGCGAATTACGTGGGACTCGCCAATTTCATGCCAGCAAATAGGAGATCGGCATTTACGGCCATACAATGCCTCAAATGGTGGCATCCCGATGCTAGAATGATAACTGTTATTATAGGAGAATTCCACCAACGGTAAATGAGAGTCCCAGTTTCCTCCGAAATCTAAGACACACGCCCTCAACATATCTTCGAGTGTTTGAATTGTCTTCTCAGATTGACCATCGGTCTGAGGATGATAGGCGGTACTGAGATCGAGGCGGGTTCCCATGGCTTCTTGAAGTGATTGCCAGAACCGAGAGAGAAATCTCCCATCACGATCTGAAATGATGCTGAGAGGGATGCCATGCCGACTAACTATCTCGTCGATGTAAATCCGAGCAAGTTGTTCGACCTTGAAATGTTCACAGATGGGAAGGAAGTGAGCAGATTTAGTCAAACGGTCAACGGTTACCCAAATGTTGTCATGTCCCTTTGTGGTACGGGGAAGTTTGGTTACGAAATCCATGGTGATCGCTTCCCATTTCCACTCGGGGATTACCGGTTGGACCAATAGTCCAGAGGGTCGTTGATGTTCTGCTTTGACCCTGGAACATGTAAGACATTTGGCTACGAATAAAGCAATATCCTTTTTCATTCCCGACCACCAATAATTTGTTCTCAAGCCATGATACATCTTGTCAGCGCCCGGATGAATGGAATATCGAGTTTTATGGATTTCTTCCATCGGGAATGTACGAAGATTGTCGCGATCTGGGATCCAGATGCGATCTTGATAATAGAAAATACCATCAGATTTAGATTCCAACTCCCCATCAATTCCCGTGGGCATGTCATTTTCGGTAATTGCCGAGTGTTGGGCTCCTCGAATTCGGTCGCTGAGATTGGACAAGATAGGAGAACATATTAAATGAAATGCTTTGGCATGTTCTTTTCGACTTAACGCGTCGGCTACGACGTTCGCCTTTCCCGGATGATAGCGTATTTCACACTCGTAATCATTTAGGAGTTCGACCCATCGTGTTTGCCTCATATTGAGTTCCTTTTGATTAAGAATATGTTGCAAGCTCTTATGGTCGGTGAAAATTACGCATTTAGTGCCGTAAAGGTAATGCCTCCAAATTTTAAGAGCGAAAACCACGGCACCGAGCTCCAAATCATGAGTCGTATAATTCCTTTCGTGGATTTTGAGTTGTCGCGATGCGTAAGCTATAACCTTTCCCCTTTGCATCAAAACATAACCTAGACCGAGATTGGAGGCATCACAATATACCACGAAATCTTCGGATCCTTCAGGGAGTGTAAGAATCGGAGCGTCACACAATCTTTGTTTAAGAGTTTGGAAAGCGTATTCCTGCTTGGGTCCCCAATCAAATGGCGTACCCTTGCAAGTGAGCGAAGTAAGCGGTAAAGCGATCTTTGAGAAATTTGAAATGAAACGTCGGTAATAACCGGCTAAATCGAGGAAGGACCGAATTTCCTTGGGGGTACGTGGGGCTTTCCAATTCTTGACTGCTTCAACTTTTGCGGGATCGACTAAAATACCCTTGTCACTTACAATATGACCGAGGAATTGTACCTCATTTAACCAAAACTCGCATTTTGAAAATTTGGCATAAAGCTGATTTCCTTGCAATGTTTGGAGAGTTAGACGAAGGTGTCTTTCATGGTCTGCCTTTGTCTTGGAGTAAATGAGGATGTCATCAATAAAGACGATAACAAAACGGTCGAGATAAGGTTTAAATACCCGATTCATCAAGTCCATGAATGCGGCAGGGGCATTCGTTAGGCCAAAAGGCATAACGGTGAACTCGTAATGACCATAGCGGGTTCGGAAAGCGGTTTTGGGGATGTCTTCTTCCCGTACTCGAAGTTGGTGATAACCCGAGCGGAGGTCGATTTTTGAGAAGCATGAAGCTCCTTGAAGCTGATCAAAAAGGTCGTCGATCCGAGGTAACGGATATCGATTCTTGATGGTTAATTTATTTAACTCCCGATAATCGATACACATACGAAACGAACCATCTTTCTTTTTGATGAAGAGAACCGGGGCTCCCCAGGGTGAAGTACTAGGGCGGATAAATCCCTTATCGGTTAATTCTTGGAGCTGACTTGCCAATTCTTGCATCTCGGTTGGAGCCAACCGATATGGAGACTTGGCTATGGGAGCAGCTTCAGGAACGAGATCGATGCGGAACTCTAGCTCACGTACTGGAGGGAGTCCAGATACGTCATCGGGAAAGATGTCGGGAAAGTCTCGTACAATCGGAATATCTTCGATCTTCTTTTCTTTGACCTTTGTTTCCACCACATGGGCTAAGAAAGCCATGTATTCTTTACGTAGATATGATCGAGCTTGAGTACATGACATAAGACTAAGCTTTTTTGAACGAGTCTCGCCATAAATACGAAGACTTTGACCGTCGGCAAGAGGAATACGAATAAACTTCTCGTAACACACTATTTTAGCATGGTTTTGGGATAGCCAATCCATTCCCACGATGATGTCGAAGCTACCAAGTTCCATAGGAACTAAATTGACGGAAAATTTATAACCGTAAAAATCGAAAGTGCAATCTTGGATGACTGCATTGAGTGAAATGTATTTTCCATTGGCGACTTCTACGGTAAAGTGTTCATCAAGTATCGTGCGAGGTGTGTGAAGTATGTGCTCAAATTCCAAAGACACAAAACTTTTATCGGCACCTGAATCAAAAAGTACTGACGCGTAGCAGTCATTTATGAGAAACGTACCATTTACGACCTTGTTATCGGTCTGTGCTTGGGTTGCGGTAATGACAAATGCTCGGCCTTTGGGAGCTGGAACCTGCATTGTTGGATTTGCCTGGGCTTGAGTGTTAATGATATTGACAAGCCTAGGACACGCGTTTCTGAAATGGGTGGGGTCACCACAGTTGAAGCATGTTCCAGTTGGATACCGGGTTTGTGTTTGCTGATTTGAGGGTAGAGCGAATGGTCGCTGAGTTTTTGGTGCACGGCATGTGTCCGCCAAGTGGCCATAGCGACCACAAGTCGTACAAAGGCGACACGGGCTGGTGGACATATGGTGATAGTTACAATGGTTACAGAGGGGGTGAGGTCCGGTATACGGCTTTTTGTTTGGTTGGGTGACTTGGGTGATAGGAGCAGCTGGGGTAATAACAGCATGGTTGTGGTGATGGCTTTTCCGCTTCTTTTTGTCGTGTCGGTGTGAGGACTCGGACTTGACAATTAGGGGGGTCTCAGGGGTCGGCTTTTCAGTTGTCATCTTTGAACCCTTGCGTGGGAGGACACCATCGTTCATATTATCCTCGTTGAGTTGACCTGCTATTTCAATAGCGGATTCCAGAGTAGATGGCTTGCTGCTGGTCACCGAATCACGGATCTGGCGCGGTAACCCTTTAATGTAGCGGCGTATTGCAGTTTTCATAGGTTGAACCATGTGAGGTAGGAGTCTTGAAAGATCATAGAATCTATTAGTGTAGGTAGCGTTGTCTCCTCCCACTTGTTTCAGATTCCAGAATTCCTCCTCGAGAGTTTGCAATTCGCTGTCCGGGCAGAACTTCTCTATCATGCGTTCCTTTAGTTTTGACCAGGTCATTCCCAAGGCAACACCCTCTCCTTTTGCCCGTTTTTCTAGGTTCCACCATGAGAGAGCATGTCCTTGGAGGCACCCTGTAGCGTGACGGACCATTAGGTCCTCAGGGCACTCGCTGTGGATGAAAGTACTCTCCATTTCTTCGATCCATGTGAGGAGTGCGGTGGCACCATCTATGCCTTTGAAGTAAGGCGGATTACAGCTACGAAAGTGCTTAAACGAGCAACGATGAGTGGTTGTTGGAGCTTGCGGCTGAAGAGTTTGAAGATGGGTTGCAATTGTTGGGATGACATTTGCTACCTCCTTAGCGATAAGGGCGGCTAGCCTTCGGTTGTTACGAGCAGCGTATGGAGGTCGTAATGCCATCTATGAGAAACACGCATATGGACTTGTGAGATATTTGTAAATTGATTATGGAAATTAAGTTTGTAGACATTGTTGGGTAAAATGATTGTAAAACACTTGTTGGGCCATGGTTAGGAGTGTTGGGCACCTTTTGGGCTTTCCATGGGTACTAAATGTGAAGCATGTAGCAATTGCGTGGGCCCCCACAATACTAAGTTTTCACATGTTTTTCCCACTTCAAGGCCCATTAGGGAACTTAATAGTCCAATTAGTTGGCCATTTTGGAATGTATCCTTTCGGATACGTTTGATAAGGTCGGGTATTTTGATGGCTCAAAAGTAATGTGAGTGACGCGCTTTGGCCTATAGGTTTGGGAACTCTCGCCTTTGGTCCCCAGGTAAGCAAACTGGTCCCTCGGTTGATTGGGATGTATACGAATGCTTACCTAGTCAGGACTTTCGGGCTACCGGCACCTCCCCCTTCCAGTTACTATGCGTCCATTACTTTGATCCTACCCAACTAGAGTGGATGACTTTTAATTTCCTATGAGCTCTAAGGAATATATCTGTATATAAATTTTTATTTTGAAACCATTTGAGTATGTGTGTGATTTTAAGAGAAAGAGGAGAAAATTCACAAGTGTATGCACACATATAAGTGTCGGGAATAATACCTAAGCACATAAGGGAGCAATTAGCACACAAAGGTATTCCTAGGATTTTGTAAGTGCGAATTGCATGCAGTTGTGTGTGCATTTTATAAACTAGCATACGAGAGGACCCTAGAGGCTATAGACTAGGTCAAGGCAATTAACCTAATTCCCTATAGTCAAGGGCTCTGATACCAATCTGACACACCCCGATCCTTGGCGGAATCGATCAAGGCGTGATATATTGTTCAAAGTCTCATGACAACTATGTTATAATATGATTAGATTCAATTAAGTACTAAGTATGCAAACAAGATCCACAACATACAAATACAAATTCAAATACAACAACATTTATTACATCAAATTTAAATAGTCTTGTGGGTTTCTAAGGTACACCCTACTTTTCATCAACTTCATTCTTCAAATCTGCATCATGGGTAAAAACAGGTCAACTACGAGAGTTGGTGAGTAATCTAGTTTTATTAAAGAAAATTGTGAGTTTGACTAATTTGAAATTTGTTTTCTTTTGAAGTTGGCAAGCATCTGTTATTGAGATAACAGTTTATAAATCAAAAATTGATTAACAAATGATAACAACAACAATAAGTCCTCACCCTATATATACATATATATGTATATATATAGGATGGAGCATCTAATCATCATACACACTCAACCACGTGCAATCAATCACCTTAGCGTCCCAAGGCGGGGTGGTCAACCCAATAGCGCTATTATTGTCCATAACGTACCTCAAGAATACGGGCATAGTCATGGAGATTAGACTAAAAATGATAATGCACTACAAGTACATGTAGCGTAAACAAACAATAATTATACAAATAATGATTTACGTATAAATGTTCCAACAATGTCTCAATGGTGAAAAATAATAAAATGAAGTTGAAACATATTAAAACCACATGATACACCCCAAAAGTATTGAACATTATAAAATATGGGGTAGATTACTCACATTAGTCCAATAAGGAATGCGCGTGTTGTACGATAGACGGCTCGACTCAAAATGTCGTAGAACCTAATATAATTAATAGTTTGACTTAGGAATCGATAAACGGGAATATAGTATTAATAAAAATAATTAGACACATATTCTTATTTTAGATGAATTAACAATAATCCAAATTTTGTTTTGAATATTAATGTATTCATATGTTAAATGAATTTTAAATTGAATTAATTACTTTGCTTAATTAATTTATATCTTCACTTTAGGCAAGATTTTAATAATTTCTTATTAAAATAATAACTAGTCAAATTATAAGTATTTACATATTTTATATATTATAAACAATTATTTATATGAAATAATCATTAAAAATGCATTTTTACATGCTTAGATATTTAGGAAAATGGTTTTAAATACTAAACAGTAATGAAACATTTTGAAATTATCCGAAAATGATTATTTCATAAAATAGTAATTACTGTAAAATTTTCATATTTTTCTTAACTGCTTTAGTATTTATTTAGTATTTTAATAATTAAACCACAACAAAATTCGGGAAAAATAATAAATGATTCCCAAAACTTCTGGAAAATTAACCATAGTTTTCTAACAATATATTGCGCCTACTGTAAATATGTTGGATATTTTGGACTATGGGAAGTATTTCTTATGTTTTTCATTATTAACTAATCAATAAAATCATAAATAATAGGGAAATATTAAGAGAAATTCATTAGACTTTTTATTTATGATTAACATGTTATATATGGTATTCTGATAAGGTTTTATAATTTTTGGACATGTGTAGCTATTTATTATCAATTTAAACCATTAAATAAACATTAAATCAGGAAAAATAAGCAAACCTTCTTACAAAAATCTGTAAATTGTTTCATGGAGTCTTTAAAACGTGTATAAGGTGCGAAAAATATAAAATCTAGATTTTAACATACCTAACTATATTTTGCAATTTATTTTTCTACAACAAAATAAAATACAAAATAAGCATCAAACTGTAATATAAAAGCATGAAACTTTATAAATCCACTTTACTCAATATATGGGTTGTTCCAAAATGTTTCCAGAATTTATTGACTGCAAAAAGTATTTTATGTGAATTATTGCCATATTTTATTGCAATAATTATAGTAATTCAATAAAAATAAGTTATTTTCTGAACATTTCCAGAACTTCTTATTTTATTTATGAGAGTCTGAGACAAATCAGGTTTATACATAAAATGAGTTTTAGATATTTTGGTGGATTTAATTTGTTTCATGTATGAATTTGGAACTTTTAACAACATACCTTGATGAATGCTTCAAGAGGGATGGAGATTTGAGTATATTGAAGTGTTCTTGGCTGAAAAATGAAGATTTCTAGGAGGAATTTCGAGATTGAGAGTGAGAGGAAGAATAGATATGGTTTGAGTGGTGATGAGAATAATGTGTTGGGAGAAAAATGAAAGGAAAGATGATGGAAGGTGTGAGTGGGAGACAATGGGAATAACCTTTTACTTTTGGTGGTCTTCATAATTCCCCACTAACACAAGCATCTTAAGAGTTTTATAAAATTTAATGTAGTGTTTATAAAAATAGAGTTTTATAAAAAAAAAAAATAGGTTATTATTTGATTATAACAATCTACTTTGATTTGAAGTTTAATTATAGCATTCAAGTTTGATTCTTTTAATTTAATTAGAGCATCATACTTTGATTTGATTTTAATATGGTATCATAATTTAATTTTATTATAGTTATAACGTTATACTATGATATATTGCTATTAACGTCAATTTATATCGTAGTGTAAGGGTTTTGATCCTATTAGCGTCAAGAAATCTCGAGTAGGGTTTATTAAATTTCCAATTGGGTTGGCTTGAACCGAATCCATTTTAGGCGGATGTCACAGTCTCCCCTACTTTAGGAAATTTTGTCCCGAAATTTAAGAAGAGAGTACCTTAAGAGAAAAGCTGCGGGTATTTGGTACGCATATGATCCTCACGCTCCCATGTATACTCAGGTCCACGTGCTGACTGCCACCTGACCTTGACCAGGGGAATGCGACTTCTTTTGAGTTGCTTTTCTTTTCGGTCGGCAATTTCCAAGGGTTTCTCGATAAATTGCATTGTCTCGTCGATTTGGATATCCTCAAGAGGAACATGAAGGTTCTCGTCTGCTAAACACTTCTTGAGGTTGGCTATATGAAATACTGGGTAAACTTTATTAAGCTCTATTGGTAGATCCAACTCGTAGGCTACTGGTCCGATCCTTTTCAGGATCTTAAACGGCCCTACGTAGCGGGGTGCCAATTTACCCTTGCGTCCAAATCGAACCACACCTTTCCATGGGGACACTTTTAACATGACCATGTCACCCACGGTAAATTCAAGCGGTTTGCGTCTCTTGTCGGCGTAACTCTTTTGTCGGCTACGATCTGTGAGAAGGTTATTGCGAATCTGAGTGATTTTGTCGGTTGTTTCCTGGATAAGCTTAGGACCAACGATTGGAGAATCCATTGTTGCGCGAATTACGTGGGACTCGCCAATTTCATGCCAGCAAATAGGAGATCGGCATTTACGGCCATACAATGCCTCAAATGGTGGCATCCCGATGCTAGAATGATAACTGTTATTATAGGAGAATTCCACCAACGGTAAATGAGAGTCCCAGTTTCCTCCGAAATCTAAGACACACGCCCTCAACATATCTTCGAGTGTTTGAATTGTCTTCTCAGATTGACCATCGGTCTGAGGATGATAGGCGGTACTGAGATCGAGGCGGGTTCCCATGGCTTCTTGAAGTGATTGCCAGAACCGAGAGAGAAATCTCCCATCACGATCTGAAATGATGCTGAGAGGGATGCCATGCCGACTAACTATCTCGTCGATGTAAATCCGAGCAAGTTGTTCGACCTTGAAATGTTCACAGATGGGAAGGAAGTGAGCAGATTTAGTCAAACGGTCAACGGTTACCCAAATGTTGTCATGTCCCTTTGTGGTACGGGGAAGTTTGGTTACGAAATCCATGGTGATCGCTTCCCATTTCCACTCGGGGATTACCGGTTGGACCAATAGTCCAGAGGGTCGTTGATGTTCTGCTTTGACCCTGGAACATGTAAGACATTTGGCTACGAATAAAGCAATATCCTTTTTCATTCCCGACCACCAATAATTTGTTCTCAAGCCATGATACATCTTGTCAGCGCCCGGATGAATGGAATATCGAGTTTTATGGATTTCTTCCATCGGGAATGTACGAAGATTGTCGCGATCTGGGATCCAGATGCGATCTTGATAATAGAAAATACCATCAGATTTAGATTCCAACTCCCCATCAATTCCCGTGGGCATGTCATTTTCGGTAATTGCCGAGTGTTGGGCTCCTCGAATTCGGTCGCTGAGATTGGACAAGATAGGAGAACATATTAAATGAAATGCTTTGGCATGTTCTTTTCGACTTAACGCGTCGGCTACGACGTTCGCCTTTCCCGGATGATAGCGTATTTCACACTCGTAATCATTTAGGAGTTCGACCCATCGTGTTTGCCTCATATTGAGTTCCTTTTGATTAAGAATATGTTGCAAGCTCTTATGGTCGGTGAAAATTACGCATTTAGTGCCGTAAAGGTAATGCCTCCAAATTTTAAGAGCGAAAACCACGGCACCGAGCTCCAAATCATGAGTCGTATAATTCCTTTCGTGGATTTTGAGTTGTCGCGATGCGTAAGCTATAACCTTTCCCCTTTGCATCAAAACATAACCTAGACCGAGATTGGAGGCATCACAATATACCACGAAATCTTCGGATCCTTCAGGGAGTGTAAGAATCGGAGCGTCACACAATCTTTGTTTAAGAGTTTGGAAAGCGTATTCCTGCTTGGGTCCCCAATCAAATGGCGTACCCTTGCAAGTGAGCGAAGTAAGCGGTAAAGCGATCTTTGAGAAATTTGAAATGAAACGTCGGTAATAACCGGCTAAATCGAGGAAGGACCGAATTTCCTTGGGGGTACGTGGGGCTTTCCAATTCTTGACTGCTTCAACTTTTGCGGGATCGACTAAAATACCCTTGTCACTTACAATATGACCGAGGAATTGTACCTCATTTAACCAAAACTCGCATTTTGAAAATTTGGCATAAAGCTGATTTCCTTGCAATGTTTGGAGAGTTAGACGAAGGTGTCTTTCATGGTCTGCCTTTGTCTTGGAGTAAATGAGGATGTCATCAATAAAGACGATAACAAAACGGTCGAGATAAGGTTTAAATACCCGATTCATCAAGTCCATGAATGCGGCAGGGGCATTCGTTAGGCCAAAAGGCATAACGGTGAACTCGTAATGACCATAGCGGGTTCGGAAAGCGGTTTTGGGGATGTCTTCTTCCCGTACTCGAAGTTGGTGATAACCCGAGCGGAGGTCGATTTTTGAGAAGCATGAAGCTCCTTGAAGCTGATCAAAAAGGTCGTCGATCCGAGGTAACGGATATCGATTCTTGATGGTTAATTTATTTAACTCCCGATAATCGATACACATACGAAACGAACCATCTTTCTTTTTGATGAAGAGAACCGGGGCTCCCCAGGGTGAAGTACTAGGGCGGATAAATCCCTTATCGGTTAATTCTTGGAGCTGACTTGCCAATTCTTGCATCTCGGTTGGAGCCAACCGATATGGAGACTTGGCTATGGGAGCAGCTTCAGGAACGAGATCGATGCGGAACTCTAGCTCACGTACTGGAGGGAGTCCAGATACGTCATCGGGAAAGATGTCGGGAAAGTCTCGTACAATCGGAATATCTTCGATCTTCTTTTCTTTGACCTTTGTTTCCACCACATGGGCTAAGAAAGCCATGTATTCTTTACGTAGATATGATCGAGCTTGAGTACATGACATAAGACTAAGCTTTTTTGAACGAGTCTCGCCATAAATACGAAGACTTTGACCGTCGGCAAGAGGAATACGAATAAACTTCTCGTAACACACTATTTCAGCATGGTTTTGGGATAGCCAATCCATTCCCACGATGATGTCGAAGCTACCAAGTTCCATAGGAACTAAATTGACGGAAAATTTATGACCGTAAAAATCGAAAGTGCAATCTTGGATGACTGCATTGAGTGAAATGTATTTTCCATTGGCGACTTCTACGGTAAAGTGTTCATCAAGTATCGTGCGAGGTGTGTGAAGTATGTGTTCAAATTCCAAAGACACAAAACTTTTATCGGCACCTGAATCAAAAAGTACTGACGCGTAGCAGTCATTTATGAGAAACGTACCATTTACGACCTTGTTATCGGTCTGTGTTTGGGTTGCGGTAATGACAAATGCTCGGCCTTTTTGAGCTGGAACCTGCATTGTTGGATTTGCCTGGGCTTGAGTGTTAATGATATTGACAAGCCTAGGACACGCGTTTCTGAAATGGGTGGGGTCACCACAGTTGAAGCATGTTCCAGTTGGATACCGGGTTTGTGTTTGCTGATTTGAGGGTAGAGCGAATGGTCGCTGAGTTTTTGGTGCACGGCATGTGTCCGCCAAGTGGCCATAGCGACCACAAGTCGTACAAAGGCGACACGGGCTGGTGGACATATGGTGATAGTTACAATGGTTACAGAGGGGGTGAGGTCCGGTATACGACTTTTTGTTTGGTTGGGTGACTTGGGTGATAGGAGCAGCTGGGGTAATAACAGCATGGTTGTGGTGATGGCTTTTCCGCTTCTTTTTGTCGTTTCGGTGTGAGGACTCGGACTTGACAATTAGGGGGGGTCTCAGGGGTCGGCTTTTCAGTTGTCATCTTTGAACCCTTGCGTGGGAGGACACCATCGTTCATATTATCCTCGTTGAGTTGACCTGCTATTTCAATAGCGGATTCCAGAGTAGATGGCTTGCTGCTGGTCACCGAATCACGGATCTGGCGCGGTAACCCTTTAATGTAGCGGCGTATTGCAGTTTTCATAGGTTGAACCATGTGAGGTAGGAGTCTTGAAAGATCATAGAATCTATTAGTGTAGGTAGCGTTGTCTCCTCCCACTTGTTTCAGATTCCAGAATTCCTCCTCGAGAGTTTGCAATTCGCTGTCCGGGCAGAACTTCTCTATCATGCGTTCCTTTAGTTTTGACCAGGTCATTCCCAAGGCAACACCCTCTCCTTTTGCCCGTTTTTCTAGGTTCCACCATGAGAGAGCATGTCCTTGGAGGCACCCTGTAGCGTGACGGACCATTAGGTCCTCAGGGCACTCGCTGTGGATGAAAGTACTCTCCATTTCTTCGATCCATGTGAGGAGTGCGGTGGCACCATCTATGCCTTTGAAGTAAGGCGGATTACAGCTACGAAAGTGCTTAAACGAGCAACGATGAGTGGTTGTTGGAGCTTGCGGCTGAAGAGTTTGAAGATGGGTTGCAATTGTTGGGATGACATTTGCTACCTCCTTAGCGATAAGGGCGGCTAGCCTTCGGTTGTTACGAGCAGCGTATGGAGGTCGTAATGCCATCTATGAGAAACACGCATATGGACTTGTGAGATATTTGTAAATTGATTATGGAAATTAAGTTTGTAGACATTGTTGGGTAAAATGATTGTAAAACACTTGTTGGGCTATGGTTAGGAGTGTTGGGCACCTTTTGGGCTTTCCATGGGTACTAAATGTGAAGCATGTAGCAATTGCGTGGGCCCCCACAATACTAAGTTTTCACATGTTTTTCCCACTTCAAGGCCCATTAGGGAACTTAATAGTCCAATTAGTTGGCCATTTTGGAATGTATCCTTTCGGATACGTTTGATAAGGTCGGGTATTTTGATGGCTCAAAAGTAATGTGAGTGACGCGCTTTGGCCTATAGGTTTGGGAACTCTCGCCTTTGGTCCCCAGGTAAGCTAACTGGTCCCTCGGTTGATTGGGATGTATACGAATGCTTACCTAGTCAGGACTTTCGGGCTACCGGCACCTCCCCCTTCCAGTTACTATGCGTCCATTACTTTGATCCTACCCAACTAGAGTGGATGACTTTTAATTTCCTATGAGCTCTAAGGAATATATCTGTATATAAATTTTTATTTTGAAACCATTTGAGTATGTGTGTGATTTTAAGAGAAAGAGGAGAAAATTCACAAGTGTATGCACACATATAAGTGTCGGGAATAATACCTAAGCACATAAGGGAGCAATTAGCACACAAAGGTATTCCTAGGATTTTGTAAGTGCGAATTGCATGCAGTTGTGTGTGCATTTTATAAACTAGCATACGAGAGGACCCTAGAGGCTATAGACTAGGTCAAGGCAATTAACCTAATTCCCTATAGTCAAGGGCTCTGATACCAATCTGACACACCCCGATCCTTGGCGGAATCGATCAAGGCGTGATATATTGTTCAAAGTCTCATGACAACTATGTTATAATATGATTAGATTCAATTAAGTACTAAGTATGCAAACAAGATCCACAACATACAAATACAAATTCAAATACAACAACATTTATTACATCAAATTTAAATAGTCTTGTGGGTTTCTAAGGTACACCCTACTTTTCATCAACTTCATTCTTCAAATCTGCATCATGGGTAAAAACAGGTCAACTACGAGAGTTGGTGAGTAATCTAGTTTTATTAAAGAAAATTGTGAGTTTGACTAATTTGAAATTTGTTTTCTTTTGAAGTTGGCAAGCATCTGTTATTGAGATAACAGTTTATAAATCAAAAATTGATTAACAAATGATAACAACAACAATAAGTCCTCACCCTATATATACATATATATGTATATATATAGGATGGAGCATCTAATCATCATACACACTCAACCACGTGCAATCAATCACCTTAGCGTCCCAAGGCGG
This sequence comes from Cichorium intybus, assembly GCA_023525715.1. Classification (NCBI taxonomy): domain Eukaryota; kingdom Viridiplantae; phylum Streptophyta; class Magnoliopsida; order Asterales; family Asteraceae; genus Cichorium; species Cichorium intybus. The sequence goes on from CM042012.1 coordinate 59,061,848, forward strand.
GGTGGTCAACCCAATAGCGCTATTATTGTCCATAACGTACCTCAAGAATACGGGCATAGTCATGGAGATTAGAATAAAAATGATAATGCACTACAAGTACTTGTAGCGTAAACAAACAATAATTATACAAATAATGATTTACGTATAAATGTTCCAACAATGTCTCAATGGTGAAAAATAATAAAATGAAGTTGAAACATATTAAAACCACATGATACACCCCAAAAGTATTGAACATTATAAAATATGGGGTAGATTACTCACATTAGTCCAATAAGGAATGCGCGTGTTGTACGATAGACGGCTCGACTCAAAATGTCGTAGAACCTAATATAATTAATAGTTTGACTTAGGAATCGATAAACGGGAATATAGTATTAATAAAAATAATTAGACACATATTCTTATTTTAGATGAATTAACAATAATCCAAATTTTGTTTTGAATATTAATGTATTCATATGTTAAATGAATTTTAAATTGAATTAATTACTTTGCTTAATTAATTTATATCTTCACTTTAGGCAAGATTTTAATAATTTCTTATTAAAATAATAACTAGTCAAATTATAAGTATTTACATATTTTATATATTATAAACAATTATTTATATGAAATAATCATTAAAAATGCATTTTTACATGCTTAGATATTTAGGAAAATGGTTTTAAATACTAAACAGTAATGAAACATTCTGAAATTATCAGAAAATCATTATTTCATAAAATAGTAATTACTGTAAAATTTTCATATTTTTCTTAACGGCTTTAGTAGTTATTTAGTATTTTAATAATTAAACCACAACAAAATTCGGGAAAAATAATAAATGATTCCCAAAAATTCTGGAAAATTAACCATAGTTTTCTAACAATATATTGAGCCTACTGTAAATATGTTGGATATTTTGGACTATGGGAAGTATTTCTTATGTTTTTCATTATTAACTAATCAATAAAATCATAAATAATAGGGAAATATTAAGAGAAATTCATTAGACTTTTTATTTATGATTAACATGTTATATATGGTATTCTGATAAGGTTTTATAATTTTTGGACATGTGTAGCTATTTATTATCAATTTAAACCATTAAATAAACATTAAATCAGGAAAAATAAGCAAACCTTCTTACAAAAATATGTAAATTTTGTCATGGAGTCTTTAAAATGTGTATAAGGTGCGAAAAATATAAAATCTATATTTTAACATACCTAACTATATTTTGCAATTTATTTGTCTACAACAAAATAAAATACAAAATAAGCATCAAACAGTAATATAAATGCATGAAACTTTATAAATCCACTTTACTCAATATATGGGTTGTTCCAAAATTTTCCAGAATTTATTGACTGCAAAAAGTATTTTATGTGAATTATTGCCATATTTTATTGCAATAATTATAGTAATTCAATAAAAATAAGTTATTTTCTGAAAATTTCCAGAACTTCTTATGTTATTTATGAGAGTCTGAGAAAAATCAGGTTTATGCATAAAATGAGTTTTAGATATTTTGGTGGATTTAATTTGTTTCATGTATGAATTTGGAACTTTTAACAACATACCTTGATGAATGCTTCAAGAGGGATGGAGATTTGAGTATATTGAAGTGTTCTTGGCTGAAAAATGAAGATTTCAAGAAGGAATTTCGAGATTGAGAGTGAGAGGAAGAATAGATATGGTTTGAGTGGTGATGAGAATAATGTGTTGGGAGAAAAATGAAAGGAAAGATGATGGAAGGTGTGAGTGGGAGACAATGGGAATAACCTTTTACTTTTGGTGGTCTTCATAATTCCCCACTAACACAAGCATCTTAAGAGTTTTATAAAATTTAATGTAGTGTTTATAAAAATAGAGTTTTATAAAAAAAATAGGTTATTATTTGATTATAACAATCTACTTTGATTTGAAGTTTAATTATAGCATTCAAGTTTGATTCTTTTAATTTAATTAGAGCATCATACTTTGATTTGATTTTAATATGGTATCATAATTTAATTTTATTATAGTTATAACGTTATACTATGATATATTGCTATTAACGTCAATTTATATCGTAGTGTAAGGGTTTTGATCCTATTAGCGTCAAGAAATCTCGAGTAGGGTTTATTAAATTTCCAATTGGGTTGGGTTGAACCGAATCCATTTTAGGCGGATGTCACATGAATCAATGGAACTGTGCTTCTCCATGAACGACTCATATAGAGTCGACATTGAATGCATTTCCACGATTGTCTTATCCGGTTACCCTTTCTGTTCATCTGGATGAACAGATCAGCGAGTCGAGCTAATGCTTAACTCCCGATCACAAAGGGAAACCAGTTTTATACTGTTCGCCTATGTATCCCTCAATCTCGGGAACACGCAAACTGGTGCTACTTCCTTATAGCTTGCAACTTCAAGTTCTTTGAAGATCCTAGTTTGTTCCCTTTATTCCACCAGTTCTCGGAACCTTTCCTCAACCAGCTGCGCTAACTTATCTGACCCCAGGAATTCTAAATCCTTGCGGAACTCGGGGTCAATGATCAATAGCATAAGGCAACGAACTTCCTTGGAGTCAATAGTCAAGGAGTCATGCTCATCACAAGTTGCTGTGTGATGCCATGTTTGGGAGCGGACACTCAGTCGGATATGGTTCGCCAGCAAAACTAAGAACTATTCTCTAATTGCAAAAACATATCACACAGTCAAGGCAAGTCAGCCTTACCATATTTAACAGGTGCTTTCTGAAGCTCTCAGAAATGGGTGAAGGAGGGGAAGGAGGAGAATGACACTTTCTTCAGACATATATAAAATTTGAATTTTTTAGTTTAATTAATCCTTTTAAATAATTACCCAATTTATTATTAACAAGGCTAGGATCCAAAATACCCCAACTATGTTGTGAAGAGGGATGCCATAATCACAACACAGTGGTCATTAAGGTAGATAACATTTATCAATTTTAGTCTTATGAAATTCCTAGATCTGTGAGATTCATTGAACTGTTCAATGGCATGTTTAATCTCGGATATGCCCCACCGTTTGTGACTGGGATGCCGAGGATCACAAACCGGGTGTGAATAACCATGCAAATTAGCTTGGTACTCTCGGGGTCAATTACCATCTCAAATTGATGTGCCGGTTAACCACACACGCTCCATCAACAATGATAACACCCGAGAAACCCATTGCCACTCTTTATGAACCCTTATTGGTGTGCCAGTAAACCACACACACTCCACCAACGTTTCATAAAGTGCAATGTGCAATTTCATGGATTCGCATCAAATTCACATTTTTCCTAAAGTAACTAGATTGGGAATTTTTATGAAGTGTTCTAGTACTTTGATCATTATACTTTTAATGATTAAGCGGTCCTATCAAACCCGTTCGGCTAACGACCCTCCACTGATCAGGCGAGCTGTGGGTGAGAGTGTACACCCATTAGACCGCCATTTTATAAGTAGTCTCCTTATACCCACTTTATAGATCAGCTTCGTGAATGAGGCCTACTATTGATTTGACTAACCATTTAAATCTTATACATATGATATTAATATTTAATTATAATATATATATAAGATGAATTTTAAACCTTTTAAAATGTTTTTGGTTTATCTTTTAATTTATTGGAATTTAAACTATTAAATTTAAAATTAAATTAAACCTTTTAAAATTGATTTAATTATCCTTTAATTAACCAATTAATTAAATTAATTAAATTTTGATATTTTAAACCCTTTAAAATATTTTAGGATTTATCTTTTAATTTTTTCGCCAATTTAAAACAATTAAATCAAATTAAATTAAATCCTTGAATTATCTTTTAATTACCAATTAATTAAATTGATTCAAATGTAGATAGGTTTTACCAAATTAATCAAATTAATTTAAACCTATCTTAAACCCCCTAATTTTTGATTTCAAATAATGGGTTTAAGGTTATCCATTTAATTAATCAAATCAAAGTTACCAAAAATAGAAAACCTTCTAAAACCCTAGCATATTTTCGAAAAACATAAAGGGGGAGGGGCTAGGGTTTTCAAAACGCTAACCCTAAATCGATTTCAATAATATTAGGGTTTATAAGATTTAAACCCTAAAATTTAGGAAAACTATTATACCTATTTAATAAGAAAACAATCAAAAGCTCTGATACACTGAAGGATTTTCTGCAAATCTATGAACTAAAACCCTAAGTTCACATGCAACCTAGATTGGATCTATGTTTTCTAACTTTGAACATATAATAATTCCTAAAGGCCAAACAAAAATTACTAAAAGAAATAATAAAGAAAAACTAACCTTTTAGTTGTTTCTTGCAAGCTAAGCAATGCAAATGCCTTGCCTCAAATGGAGTCACACCCAGAAGCTAGGGAACTCGAAAAACCAGAGAGAGGGAGAAAAACCCTTAAAATTTCGTGGTCCTTATGGGGTAATGGGGCTCCCTATTTATAGCCTCAAGGGTTTAACAGATAAGCCTTACAGATAAGCGTTATTCGAATTCAAACTGGATAAACCTTTTATCGTTAAATTCAAACCCTTATTTATCTATATATATAATTCGAAAATTATGGATATAAATATCCTAATTTTCGTTCTCCATATATATACTATAATTATCTATTGCTCAACTATTGAACAATTACAAATCAGTCCCTGCACCTTTAATTAATTCAATTAATCACCAAATTAATTCCAGATTAATTTCTAATTAATTAATAAGTTTCTAATTAATATATTATCACCATAATATATTAATAAACTATTTATTTTATTCTATTGATTTATTAATCACATAATAAATCAACCTTTCTCTCTCCCGGTTTTTCTGTTCAACCTCTAGCTATGAGGGCAACCCAAATGGACTTTGCTACTATCAATTAGGTAAATACAAATTATTAGTCATGGCTTAGACACCTCATTCAACACTTCCAACACTCCCAAACTCTCCCCTTCTCTCTAGAAATCAGCTCACATCCCCACCATCCACCACCTCCGGCCACCGCTTCGCCGCCGTTGACCACCTGTTTCCGTTCAAAACGTCGTTATTTTGGATAGTTGTTCAAGTCCAAACCCAAGACCAATCTCGTTTTTAGTTAAATCACGCTTCAAGGGTGAGTCCATACCTTTCTTTTTCATCTTTATTCAAGTTTTTAGGGGGAGTATACAAGATTTGACCATAAAAATGGTTACTTACACATGTTTTAACTAGTTTTTGTGTAAAAATGATTTCTACTTGATATAACGTTAGATCCAAGTATTATGAACATTATTATGTTATAGGTTTAGTAAAAATATAAATCTATGAAAACAATGAACATAAACATCCTAGAAGTTCTAAGTAAAAGTCATAAAAACAAAACTAATAAAAACTATGCTTTTATGAATGGAACATGACTTTTCTAGCAAAAATGGTTATAACCAAGTTATTACTCCATTTTTGCGGGAAATATCTTAAAAGATGTTATTTATGAACATCTAAGCAAGTTAATTTATATATATATATATATATATATATATATATATATATATATATATATATATATATATATATATATATATATATAGTGTCCCGTTCCGGTGAGGACTCTTTTTTCGGTGAGGACTCGTAAGGACACCTTAAAAAATTAAAAAAAAATATTAAAAAATACAAATCATAAAATCAAAAATAGTACTATATCATGATCCAAAAAATGGATCATTGAGAAACAGTAATGATTCACAAAAAAAATTTATTTTGTGGATCATTGTTTCATTATAAAAAAAATAATGATCCAAAAGTTTTTTTTCGAATTTTTTTTTCTCAAATATTGTACTATGATCTATTTTATTATTTATATATATATTTTTATTTTTTTTCAATTTTTTTAAGGTGTCCTCACGAGTCCTCACTTTAAAAAATGGATCAATTTTTTCTCAAATATATTTTTTTATTTTATATATATATATATATATATATATATGTATATATATATATATATATATATATATATATATATATATATATATATATATATATATATATATATATATATATATATATATATATATATATATATATATATATATATATATATATATATATATATATATATATATATATATATATATATATATATATATATATATAGGCGAATCCCCGCGCGTTGTGCTTGAACTAAATTATGTAGTTAAAATAATAATACATATGTTTTGTTAAAAATATCTAAGTTATTATTATCTACTATGCACTACGATTGTATATAATAAACAAAAAGTTGATGTATCACTAATAAATTATCTTATATCAAGACATTCGTTCTAAAAAATCAAAAAAATAAAGAAATAGTTAGTTAAATAATATCATAATAAATAAACAATAAGAAACTTCAGGACAATTGTTAAAATAAAAAAAGAAATCATAGTATAGTTGGAATCCGTACCGTGGAATTTTGTTAGACTTATTCGTAATGGACTAACATATTTTTATTGTCATCTCTTAAACAACTAAATACTAATGTTTAACTAAAATAAAATACATTAATTAATGTGATAATATATAACTTTGTCATAATATTTACGATTACAAACTAATGATAATGTGTCTATTGATTTAATAAACATACTAAAATCGTGTTTTTATGTACATTTAATTCTAAAAATTACATATACAATAAAATTAAAATCATGTTTCATCATCTTTTTTAAACAATTAAAAACTAATATTTATTTAAAATAAATTACCATGATTCAAGTGATAATATCACTATAAGATATAGTTTATCGTAATATGTTGATTATAAACTAATGTTAACATTATTATTAAAAAGAACATGAAAAATCATAAGAGTTTTAAATAAATATGATTGAAGTAAAAATACCTCTATTAATAATTATAATATGCAGGTAATTGTAAAATGTACTTACATATTAGCAAACTTCATTTCTTAGAAGATAATTATAATATATGATGAACTAAGTATTTTGTAAAAACTATTCAATTTAATCAAATTTAAGTATTGATTATATTTATGATTAACAAAGTATTTGTAAAATCATTCATTTCGATTAAATTAAATTATTAATTATATTTTTATCAGAAATGCAAGAACAATTATTTATTGATCTAGTTGCTTTATTTTTTTCATTAATCTCTTCAAGCATTCATGTGTTTTTTGATAATTTTCCTGAATGTCCGTTTAAATATAAATTCTAAAATATAGTATCTATTTAACTAATTATGTATAAAGTTCTTTCAAAATACGAAACACCCAAATATATAAATAAGATTTTATTTTATAAATCACAAACATAACACATGATAAAATATCAAAGCTGGTATTACATGAATATGTATACTTTTCTAATTGATGAAATAAGAATACCAATAATCTCAAATAAGAATCCAACTCATCAACCAATAATCTCAAATAAGAATCCAACTCATCAACTAATTACATAAGCTTAAGTTTGAGTTACAAAATAAGCATAAAAAACAGTAAAATATAATAATTTCATTGTGAAATGTGTTTCATACACACACATTTACTTCGTCGATAATGGTTGTATGATCATCGTAAGATGGCTCGAAATATATCAACAAAAAAAAAACTCAAACCAACACAAATATATTTAAACCTTGACATTCTTCTTTCTATATGATTTTCTCACTTTGTATGTGATTTGTATTTGTGTGTTACTCAAATGATTGTCCTCTTTTATAGTAAAAAAAGACTATTCAACTACAATTCATTTGATACTCATAAATTATATCATTATTAGTTTAAATTCTTAGTAATTATAATATATAAGTTAAAAACTCTTGAGTAGTTTTTAATAATTAGTTGAAAGATGAAGAGGTGGAAGTTTCAAATGAATATGGTGCAAGAATGAGACATATTTTGAACCATATTCATTTGGATGAACATAATTATGTAGTTAAAATAATAATATATGTGTTTTGTTAGAAAATATCTAAGACATTGTGATCAACTATGAAATAATAATTATATATAAAAAATCAAAAGGTTGATGTATCACTAATAAATTATCTTATATTAAGACATTCTTTCTTAAAAAATCAAAAAATAAATAAATAATTAGTTTCTATTATAATGAATAAACAATAAGAAATTTTCATTAGATAATGGTTAAAATAAGAAAAGAAAATCATAGTATTGAATCTTTATTGTGAATTTTTTTTTCGATTTATTGGTAATTAACTAATATAAGTAAAAAAATATTTTAGTTACAAAGGAATATTGTTTAAATATTATGATTTTTCAACTTTCCACAAAAATTTTAACCAACTACACCGAAAAGACCTAAGTAAAAAACTCGATTAATTGCATTAAAAATTTTCATTTAATAATACAACTCTTAAATATTCTTCTAAGACCAATAAAGATTTACGCCAAAATTTAAAGTTGGTTAATTATATTGAAAAATTTAGGTTAATGTCAAAACTCCTCAAATTCTATAAAGTTATTAAATTATTACAACTCAACAGACTTTGTTAATTTATGTTACTCAATTAATATTTATAATACTTATTATTGCTATCCTTTACTATTATGTCATAATAGATGAGAAACAAAATAATAAGAGTTGTTAGAAAAGAATATACATTAACATTAAAGATTTGGAAGTTGACTTGATTTAATATTTCAAATTTAACAGTTCATCAATTGAAATAAGTAAAAGATTTTGTTAATATACATTAACATTAAATGTTAATGAACAACCTTAAATGAGTAAAAAAATTATGTTAATTCTAAAGAATTATTATTTAATATTTTTACATGAAAAACCTATGTGAGTAGCAAAGAAAAAAATCTATTTAACAAATTAGTTTTATTAATAATCATATTTTTGAATCATTGATAATGTATATAACATTAAACAACTACAACCCAAAAGTCTTTTTAGTTATGACACATAATTCATATTGATTAGAATCATTAGATATGATTGACATGAAAAGCTTCAATGTAATAAAAATTAGTTAATTACATTAAACTTTAATTTAAATACTATAACTCTCCAAATACCATGCAATAGTTTTATATTTAAGTAATTTCTTTTAATTGAAATATCTAAATTGTGACGCTCTTTCTTTTTTAAACGATTTATTTTATAGGTTAGCATTATAAAATAAATTTAATAAAGATGTACACATTCTAACTTTCTAAAATTACATCAAATGCGATTGAAAAAAAAACCTCATACATATAGTTGTGTTTGAACAATTTATTTAAGTCTTTTAAATTTGATATCATTAAAATATATTATTATATAAATCGTACAAAAAAATTCAATAAAAAGAGTAAATATATTTACTTCGTTATTGTTTTATTAAAAATGATTACTTGTTATTCTAAAGTTCAAATTCGAGTGAGAAATTAACAAAGTGGGACAAACACATTGAATGTTAAGAATAATTAACTAATTTTCTCTAACATTTAGTTCTATTTAATCTTCTTTGGTTGAATTTTAAAATAGGAATTCTCAATGGTAATCTCATGATAACCATGCCGGATGCACAAACGCCTAGACGGTCCAATATTTAGATTTGGTTAACTTTTTTCATCATAACATATTTTTTCCTCAAATATATTAACATTTGGATGGTTTTAGTAGAAAATTACATAATCCTTTTAGTATTTAGTATGACAATAAAATTAGGAAAAAAAAAACTCCAAACCAATTATTGACTTTAAACTAAAAAGTAACTTCAAAAGTGGAATAGATACCACAAATTTTCAAATCGTTGATTCTTCTACAATAACATTTGAAATACTTAAATTTCAATCGCAAATCTTGACTAAAATCATTTCAACAATGTGCGGTTAATTCATTTAGCGGGTCAAAAATTTAGTGTGTTCTATCATGTATTGATAAAAAACAATACGAAGAAAATTTCTTAGTTTATCGTGTATTTATAAAAACACAAAATCAATTAACTTTTAATACAAAACATCACCGCAGTTTACACCAAACGTATAATTGTGTCCTTTAAATGTTTGATAGAATTGAAGATCGTATCCCATTACGTATTTCATGATAACTTTTCTCTTACACATCATGTATGACTATAAACTCCAACATTGTGACCCACTCTATATAAAAGTTATATAGATATAGATTTGGAAACATAAGAAAAACAAATGATACTGACTAACCATGGAAAATAAGATTCTTATTCATGTTTAAAATACTCAAATTCTCTAAGCATACTAACTTGCTTTCTTTCATCAACGCAGATTCCTTAAAAGTGGTCGTGGGACATTCGTAGAGGCGCATCACCATGTTTAAAACCATTGGAAAAGTTGAAACATTCAAATCTTTGATATACCCAAAAAAGATCATCATTGAACTTTTCGTTTTACATATAAGATGACTACAACCTTGTACTAAACTTCCACACATTCTACAAAAATAAATTGGAAAGAGAAAAAAGAATCAAAGAGAAACCAAGCATGAGAAATGATGTCCTTAAGAGTAACCAAGCATGGAAAATGATGTTCTTATATAGCCAAAACATCAAAGACATTAAATAGTATAAGTTGAAAAGTCTTGGGTTTCAAATCAATATGGTGCAAGTATTTGAGTTATCTTGATCCATATTCATGAATGACCTCTATTATAAGAGTTATATAGATATATAGATATATAGATTATATAGATATAAATATAGATAGATATACGTATGTATATATATATATATATATATATATATATATATATATATATATATATATATATATATATATATATATATATATATATATATATATATATTGTACAACGAAACATAAAAAATAAACTATAATAGGTATAGTTTATGGACACAAAACTACTATGACTTTTTGGAGCAAAACAAAAATTATATGAAAGTATATAATTATTATACTCTATTTTATTATCATGGAAAAGTGATAATGACAAATACAAGGGTTTTTCATATACAAATAAACGTAAACAAGTTGATAACAATTTTGTGAGACGAGTCTTCTAAAAGGTTTTATGCAAATCTATGAACTAAAACCCTAAGTTCATATGAAACCTAGATTGGATCTATGTATTCTTACTTTGAACATGTAACTAATTCCTAAAGGCCAAAAAAAAATTAACTAAAAGAATAAATCAGAAAAACTAACCTTTAGTTGTTTCTTGCAAGCTAAGCAGCACAAGTGTCCTGCCTCAAATGAGATCACACCCAAGCTAGGGAGGTAGGTCACGAAATTTAGAGAGAAAATAGAGTCAAAAGTCATGCCAAATGGTGTGCATGAGGCTCCCTATTTATAGGTTCCAACCGATAACCAGATAAGCCTTTAGAGATAAACCTTTTTGAATTCAAATAAGATAAGCCTTTATCTTACAATTGAAATCTATTTATCATAACTTATTATCATCGAAATTATGTATTATCCCATACATAATTTCGTGGTTACTTGGTTTACTATAACTGTCACTTACTCAACTATTGAATAATTACAGTTTCAGTCCCTGCACCTTTAATTAATTAAATTAATCACCAAATTAAATCTAATTAAATACAGATTAATTTCTAATTAATTAATATAGTTTCTAATTAATATATTATCACTTTAATATATTAACAAACCATATATTTAATTCCTGTTGATTTATTAATCACATAATAAATCAACCTTTCTCTCTACCGAACTTTCTACCAAACCTCCAGCTATGAGGGCAACCCAAATGGACTTTGCTACTATTAATTAGGTAAATACAAATTATTAGTCATGGCTTAGACACCTAATCCAACATCTTCACCGTACTTATTTTAAGTACACATACTAAAAGTCGTGAATTTATAACCAGAGTCTCGGTAAGAGAGCGTGATATTTGTGTATAGATCTATACGAGACTGACAATCTCACACCTAAGCTGCTAGCTATAGCTAGACCGGCAGGTCTAAGGTGACAAATGTCTAATATTCCGACGCCTGAAGAACGTCGCAGCAGGTCTACATCGGTCACAGTATGGTTATAGGGAGTCTCACATGGGAAATCAACGATACATTTAGTTTACGTGGGAACATGCTTTTAGATAGTTTTATACTAGATTAAAACTACGTAATACTATTTTTTAAGTACCGAAATACTTATATATTATTGGTCTTTGAGTTTTTAAGACTACAACACTTTTATAAGAAAATATTGGATTTTCTGGGTTACAATACTATATTTTATAAGGAAATGGATTTCTCATACAAGTTTTATGGTATTAAAATTATCTTTTAACAAGTTACAAATATAAGTATGGTTTTACTTATACATACGAGTTTTATGATATTAAAACTCATTTTAACAAGTTACAAATATAAGTATGGTTTTACTTATACATATGACTTTTATGCTATTAAAACTACATTCTAACAAGTTACAAATATAAGTATGATTTTACTTACGGGTTTTATGAAATTAAAACAACATTTTATCAAGGCACATATGATTACGGTTTTAATTACACAAAGGATTTATGGATTTAAAACTACAATAATGTTAAAGAAAACATCGCTATTCTTAGTACATACGCTACGGGTTTTCACAAAGAAATCACTAAGTTTCTCACTACAAAAATCTTATGAACTCACCAACGTAATGTTGACACTTGCAAATTACTTGTATTATCAGGTAACAATTAGTCAGGTACGACTAACCTTTTGGGATGGGATGCGGAGACGTCTCTTTTGTTTATTTTGTTATCATTACTGTAATTGGGTTGAAACAATACCGTTTGAACAATGTAACTTTCCAATTATAATGTATGATGGATGTTTATCTACTTATGTTTCAACGTATGCAATGGTTGCGATACTATGTTTTGTTCCGCCCTCAGACGATTCCGCCATCGTGGTTTGGAGGTGTGACATGGGAGTTAGCGACACTAACTTTGTCTGTTGACTTTTGTTGGCTTTGACTTTTTGGGACAGTTGATTCCTGAAGTCAAACTCTAGAAATCTTAGTCCTAGTTCTAGTTAAAAACCTTAGGGATGGAAACCTTATTTGATGAGGTGTTTTTGGTAATAGGAAGCTCGGGAGGTTTTACCGACATTTCTTTACTTTCATTTAGCCGTGGATCAGGTGAGTCTCCTCACCTTCTTGACTATGATGATGATGATGATGATGATGATGTTATGATGCAAAGATAGTTGGTTATCGACGGATCGGGGCAAGCCCATGAGTCAAAGAATGAGATGATTACCGACGGATCGGGGTAAGCCCGAGAGTCAAAGAATGAGATGATTGATGGTTGTCTGGGGCAAGCCCGAATACCTTGTTTTATTTATAAATCATATGGGAATTTGGGGAACTAACTAAGCAATGTGCTTATGGTTTTAAGTTTAATGTTTCAGGAACTCACGGGACTGGCGATACGGGCACGACATGACTACACGACACGTACATCCGTTTATCATGATTTCCACTGTTATCTTTTTATGACTATTTGGATTTGCAAACTTTGTGATCACTTTTAACTTTTTTGTTGAATGAATGCATGGAGTTGGATGTTTTATTTAAATTAAAAAGAAAAATTTTATAGTGTGAATTTTGGGACGTTACCCTTTAGGATGTTGGACCTTGGACTAGAAAACCCACTTTTTGTCGCGATGTGCCTCATTGATTTGGTTCTGGTTTTCTGGTTCCGAATCGAGTAGAGCCGAGTTGGGTATTGTGGGCTTTATGTTGTTGGACCTTGGACCAGAAAACCCACTTTTTGTTATGATGTGTCTCATTGATCCGAGTTGGGTATTTGGGCTTGTTTTGATATCATATTTGGGCATTTTGGGCTTGTTTTGTCACATTTTTTTGTTCTAATTATACTACATATTAAAAACCGTAATTTTAAGAAACGTTACATGGGTTTTTTTTGCCTGCTGTGTCACGCAGGTTGGTTATCGGATCCGGGTCCATTTATCGGGTGTCTCTGCATCCTGTCTCGTGCATACTGTGGTGAATTTGCGTCAAATACCGCCCCACCGCTTCACCATCTTCAATTTTTGGGTTTTAAGGAAGCACCGCCACCACCTCTTGCAGCTGCCGACTATTTTCAAAGGCATGATAACGACTTCTCCCCACCGTAACCTCCTCGATTTCCCGTCCGTTGCTTCTTTAGTATCGTCCTTCATCAGTCGAGTTCTTCCGGTCGTCCTCGCTGCCGACGCAATTGATCCAAACCGCCGCCGCCTGCCACGCCGAGATCAGGTTTGTTCTCCCCTGTGTCGTTTCTCTTTTAATCAAGACAAGAAACGTTTTCTCATTTGAATGACACCCCATTTTGCGCTTTTTTAATTGACCGATTCCCTTTAGGAACTCTGAAGATTTATGCTTTTATTTTAATCATATGCTTAGGGTTTAGGGTTATGGTCTATCATGGATTGAAAGCAATTGAAGAACCAAAAGCCCCTCTAGGTTGCATTGACAGTAGAGCACGCACAGGAATCCAAAACCCAAACCCTTGTAACATTTTGGTCCGAAACCTGATCGGAAATTTCTATAAAGAGAGAACTACATTCACTTGAAAGTTTTCCCCAATATTTAGCATTGTTGCTAATCTGATCTTACTTCAGTTTCATTCTATGCTTTGATTTTTCTGCAGGATTACGGTGGTAATTCTGATCAATCTTCGTAATAGGAGTGGAAAAGATGCAGACACTTGGTGAACACAAGTTTCCCCACTTCTACAATTATCCTCCCTATTTCACGTAATCGCTTAGTTTTTTCCAATCTACGCTTTTCTTTTTCTTTTTATTTCACTTTGATCATTAATATATATACTTTTTCTCTTTACAGGTGAGAGAGCTAGCTGAGAAAGAAGATATACTCATTGAACAGTGAAATCTATTTCTATTTCAATTCAGAAGATATAATTTGGGTTTATTTTCCCAAATTAAAAGAACCTTACCTTGACAAATTTTCTACTGTCATCCCATGTTATACAGATTCTTCAAGTCACCAGTGCAAAAGGCAGGAAGCTCAAATAAGTAAGTGCATTTCTTTACAATATTAAAAAAATAATTATAATGATATACTTCCTATTATTATTTTATATCTAATGAAAAAACAAAATTTGTAACAGATATGCAAAATCTGGGAATCAACAGTTTGCTACTAAAAATTAGTAAATGGGTCTTCCATGAAAGAGGCCATTTGAAGGTAAAATATTCTTCGTGTTTTTACTTTGGACATTATTACCCTTTGATGTATAAAGTATAGTTCATTAAAAACCGTTATGAATCTTTTTTTAAATATGAACAGGCTGTGAATGTTAGACACCACAGAGTTGGTGAGACTGATGAACCTGCCATTTACAGGATCAATGATGAGCTGGTAATTTTTTATATATTTTTTTGTGAATGACTGAAATACCCTTCCTAAAACCTTTGATATTTTTCAGGAATATTTGGGAAATCTATGAATGGTCTGGATCAAATTGGGAACCATATGTTGCAAATGATGTTCAACTCCAATTTTAGATGATGAGTCCCTACGTATTGAAGACAATGTCCACCGATAAAAAGGTTTTTAGTTTTTTATTCAATTTCATAATTTATCTTTCTTCAAGGTTTTTAACTTTTCTAATTTCTTTTTTTTTTAATTTTATTTTCAGGGTTTATATCTTGCATCCTTTAAGGTGCCAGATGTGTACAGTGTTGTCCAATTTAAAGTTGAATATCAAAGGCTTGGGTACACTAGCTTCTCACTTGCAAAACAGGTAAATTACTAAATAATTAATTACCTTTTTTTATTTTTTTCACCCATTAAGTTAAAAAAAGATTCTTACAATGTGATTGATAATTTGATATGTATAATTTCAGATTCCAGTTCGCCCTTTCAGACACAATGAATATGAGAGGTTTATACCAACAGCTTTTCCATATTACAGTGCATCGTTTTCTACGGTATTTTTTTAAATTTTATTATAATTTTGTTAAATATGAAGATGGTAAGGGCAAAAATGGAATTTTAACAAAATATTTTATAGCATTGTAGTTCCAATTTTTTTTCTTATTAGAACATTGTAGTTTCAAAAATAGGATGCTATACTAAACAAAATATCAAAAGTGTGCTACTATTTTTTGGTAAATGTTGGAACTGAAACTGCAGCAACACTTAAAGCACATGTATACATGTTATCTTACCTCATTAAACAATTTTAAAACCTGTTTGATTTCTTGAATCACTACGAGACTAATCATTATTACTAATTATTTTTTTCAAACAGAACAAATGAGTAGGATTGTTAATGAACTTTACTCGATCCATTTTTCAATCAAGAAGGCTTCTCAGTTAGTGAAGGAAATTGGTAGGCAGGTTAATCTCTAAACTTTTCACAACCCCATTTCCAATTTTTCCCTTTTGGTGCTTTTTTATTGCTCATTTCAAGTCTGTTTATAGGTTGCAACTGATCGATGCAATTATGGCTTGAAATGGCATGCCAAAACAAATTTACCACGAAGAGGTATGTGTCCTGGCTTAAACTCGACATTAATTTTTGATCAAATTACAAAAGTAGTCCCTGTGGTTTCTAATTTCACCGTATTTAGTCCAAAATTAGACCATCCCTAAAATTTTGTCCTTATTTAAAGGTTCCGCAGAGCGATATCGACATGAAACCTTCCAATAAGGACCAAAACACGGAATGGTTATGGAACTGTCGGTGTTGTTGGATCGTGCAGTAGGTGGTCCGAGTTTGGTGGATGGTCAAATTTTCAATTGGTATGTGCACTGTTTACCCATTGTGGTCTTTTTTTGAAGTTTGAATTAAAATTTTGTTGTAAATTTTAGGGATATGGGAGATTTTTCAAACTATAATGTCCTGATAAAATTTTTTTTTAAGTACAATGCTTTAATTTGGTAGATTTTCCAAAGTGCAATGCGTCACAAAAACATATAAGATGATTAATGACCTGACCTAACCCGTGCTATATAGCACGGGTCCCCCACTAGTTAATTTATTAGATTGAGTTTTTTTTGAGATACAAACCAACATAGTTACACAACCACAAGCATAAACACGTAGGGTTTAAAAAATGCAAACCTTAACTCATATTTATAAATGGTCACCAAAAAAAGCAATACCAACCAATGAACAAAAAACAATCCAATTTTTTTAATGTCACACACCAAATGACCAAAATAAGACAATTTTTTGCAAGCACATTTTTAACGTCAATTGGAGTTTTTCGTGTATCTTTCCCACCACGTCCTTGAATTGCATCATCAATCTCTATAAAATAATAAGAAAATAATAGTAAGTATTTCATAATTCAAGGTAGACATTTATAAAGTTTATAGCAAAAGAAAAGAAACGAAAGTACCCCACGCAACGTCATCATCTCTTAATATGTTTTCATGATCGTCTATTATCGATTTTATTGATTTTCTTACCCAATATTGGGTGCAAATCAACGCTTCTACTATAGGGGTTGCCAAATTAGTCCGATAGTCATCTAATGCTCGTACACAAGTGCTAAATGCTGACTCGGATGTCACGGTCGACACTGTATAGCCAAAATATCTAAAAAATCGGTTAAAACAAATATGTATTAAAAAAAGCACTAAATAAACAATAAGTAATAATTTTTACCTTTTGTCATACGAACAATAATAGGAAAACGAACTGCATTTTTCTTTCAATACTTGAGAATATCGAAGTCTTTATTATAAACTTCTTTTTGCTTATTTAAATATCTTTTTAATTCAATGTCAATTGAAACCGATGTCGCACCTTCCATACTAAGAAAACCACCAAATAAGTCGTTTTCATCACTATCATCACAAGCCCCTCATTTGTCACGACTTTCTTCTTTTCGAATTTGTTTTTGTAGATTGTAAATAAATTCTCCATCTTGTTTTCAACCTCTCGCACCATGGCTATCACCTTTAATTGTATTTGCAAGTTTGTCATACGATTTGACTCCGATACAGTGTTTGTGACCATTTGTGTAAACGAATATGACAATAACGATGACTTGAATTGATGATCCAACAATACCGCGAAATACACAAAATCATTTCTTTTATTAAAAGATCCCCAATATATGTCATACTTTTTCCACATATCCCGACAAATGTTGGCAAAATTCGGTCCTGTTTTCCACTCTCTAAGATGTTTATCTACATCTAACACCTCGCGTAAAAATGCATAAATTAAAGGTTTGGTGGATGATCTTACAAAGACGGTTTTTGATTTAAAAATTTCAAGAAAATCGACAACTAACATCAACATTACAAAATCTGTACACTCCGATACTCTTCCATTTAAATCCTGTGTATACGTAGACTATACAAAAGAAAAAATACAACTAAAAAAATACATAAAATACTGTTTTTTAAAACTTTTATAAAGTTGCATTTTTTTAAACATCAAAAAACAGTTTTTTCCAACTTTATAAAGCTGTGTTTTTTTACGTAAAAAAAGTTTTTTCGAACTTTGTAAAGTTGCGTTTTTTTTAAACGTTAATAAACTGTTTTTTTCCAACTTTATAAAACTGCAGTCTTTTTAAACGTTAAAAAAACAGGTTTTTTTCAAACTTTATAAAGCTGCGGTTTTTTTGAACGTTAAAAAAATAGATTTTTTAAACTTTATAAAGCTGCGTTTTTTTAAACACAAAAAAAAGTTTTTTTAAACTTTATGAAGTTCCGTTTTTTTAAAACTATAAAAAATAGATTTTTAAAACTATAAAAAGTATTTAAACCTTCAAGTTCATACACAGCAAACGTCTGTCGTAATACGTAAGTCGACTTCAACAACTCGTACATTGAATTCCAAGGTGTAGGAGAATCCCCACATAAGAATGGTTTCAACTCAAGTCCACATTCTTTTATACACTTCTTAAACCTCGAAATTCTTGCGGTTGAATTTCAAATGTATTTCACCGTTTTTTGAACACAATCCCCTTGATTGTGCTTTAAGACCGTCCTTCACAATAAGATCAACATATGTGTCATATACATCACTTGGAAGTGTTTTTCATCATCAAACAAGTTTGGTAACTTTTTAACTAAAACTTCAATAGTCGTATCATTTGAAGTGGGCGTTGTCTACATTTATAGTCATAACATTTTATTCCCCATCCATGTATGCAATCTAGTAACACTCGTCCTATATCCTCCCCCTTGTGACTCTCAGTGGGCCTAAAATATAAGATTGTTTTATGCATTACCCAATCGTCATCTATAAAATGACCTGTAACAACAATATAATTCTTTATTTGGCATGATGACCTCCACGTGTCTGTAGTCAAGTATACAATATTGTTTGGGTTACTAAAGTAAGCATACAACTTTTTTCTTTCTTCTACAAAAATTTTTCTTACATCCTATTTATCTTTTGTCTACAGGGCGATGTAACTCTCCCATTGAGTGCATTCGTGTATTCAATAAATGCCTCATTCTCAACAAATTTGAATGCGAGTTCACCAACTACAAAAATATTTAATAAAGCTTTCTTGATCCTATGTTTCCATGTGATAACACTACCCTCCCCACATGATTCTTTTAAATTGTAAAGTAGTTTGTGTATCCTTACTATTCTTATTTGCCGGATTGCTTTGGCACCTATTAGTATGTTTTATTAAACTAGAAGTGCCGTTTTTAGAATTGAATTTTAAAACATTTGAAGAAAATTTACATTTACCGTGCCTCCTTGTCACTCAATCTTCATCCTTCTTCCATAGCACATCAAAAGTTTTCCAACAGTCGGACTAGCTAGCTACTCTTAGAGTTTTGTTTTCTTTTCTTCTGTTTAGGAGGATCATGCCATCTTTCTCTAAGTCTTGGTCATCTTCTTCCGTATTTGCATTACGGGGGGTAGGTTGAACAAAAACATCATCATCCTCCTAAGGAAAAGACATTAGTAAAATATTACTAAACTAACAAAAAGTTTTATAAATTATGGATATATAATAAAAGTGTGAAACGTATTTCATGTTTGGCAATAACAATACACGTTTATAAATTATGGATATACAATAACTCTTACCAAACAATGATGAAACATAGCCACTGCCATGACAACTCTCACCAAACATAGTACATAATTTGACTATTGGACTTTCTAGATCATCATTGGGTTCTATTTTTTTTTATCACTTTGCAACTTGCTTGATTTATACACGTTCATTATTGCTTCTTAAATATTCTGTTGCTTTCTTTCACTTATTTATAGTCAAAATGAAACAATCGAAAGACATTTAAACATAAATAGGTTGTTATTGTATTAACATAATAATAGAAAAGCTATTAACTAAAGAAAACAATCTAGACAAAAAGAAAGCAGAAAACAATTTGGCTTTTTACTACATAAAAGGGCCTGTATTTACATATGGTTCTTTCATTTATCAAGTTTCTTTACAATCTCTTCTCATTGGTCATGAAGATTGGGTGTATTCAGTTGAATGGCAACCACCTTCTTTATCATGTTATAAACCACAAAGTATCTTATCTACATCAGTGGATGACAAAACTACGACGATTTGGCAACCTGAAAGTACAACGTGTATTTGGGTGAATGTAACCGTGGTTACTGTTGGTGAGTTGAGTCACTGCCATGACATGTGAGCAAGAAATTTAAAGCGCATATTCTTGTATCTATACCACCGGCTATAAAGTGGATTTAAAGTACATATTCTTGGTAATCTCTTATATAAAAATAACATAAACACCGACTACAAAATGGAAGTACATATAGCCACACAAACACATACATGAAACAAACACATATAGGAAACAAAGGAAGGAATCAAATGAACTTTTAATTCCATCGAATGTCACTGTGTTATATCAAAAAGGAGAATAATAAAAAGATTTTTTTTACAAACTTACTAAAAGTTTTGAAGGAGAATACACCCAATTGCCGTCCACCAAGTTGAGCAAAGTATGAAGCCTAATCTGAATCGGAGAAGTCCAGATGACCAAAGAGATTTAGATGCCCGGAGCAACCAGATACAGATGCGAAGAATTGCCAGTGCTGTTGAGATCTGCGCCTCGGACAATCCTTAGTCCTCGGTAAAGGAAGTTCTTCGCTCCGGTCAGACTAACCGAAGCGGATCAAGAGTGGAAGAAGAAACTATAGTCAGGTTTCCATCGACAAAAGGTGCCAACCAAGAACTCCTTGGTTCAACCCTTACTTACCCTATCTATTAAAGTAGTTAGGTTTTCACTTATTTTTTACCGCATCAACGACTGCGTACGTCAAATATGTTTGAAGTAAAGTTTTCACTAAAGATATTGAAAAAATTGTTCATGTCTAAAGCCTATGTAGCTCACAAGACAATTTGTCTTATGTTTTTATTTTTAGTACAATGTATTCTAGATTTAGGAGCTAAAGATCGGAAGGGACTAGTGATTATTCTATGGACTTGATATTTTGGAATGATAAACTTTTGAAGAATAGATGGAATGAAGTATAGATAAATAGGATGATGTTTTGAACTTAGCTTTTGTAATGATGTAATGTTTTACTATGGTTTTGTTTTATGAATTTGTAACCCTTATAGTATACTTGTAGCCCAAGAATGTTTATGTTGGACCTAATATTACAAAGGTCGTGACATTATTGCACACAACGTCTTTATATTTTTATATTCACGATGTTTAAAAATGGGATGCTACAAATAATAGTGATATCAATGATTTATGTGTTAGAAATATGAATACCCATGTAGGACTACGTATCAAATAAAAAAGCGATATAGGAGATGACCTATAGAACACAAATAGAACTTAGGTGAATGAATGCAAAAGAATGACAAAGTTTTTATCCCATTTATATCATTAGCGATAATCATTCCATATTAATAATGCAAAATATATGGAAGAAGATGTCATGCCATCTCGGGTAAAAAAGAACATGTGATGTTACAAAAAACTGAAAAGAAAAATCAATCTTAAAGCTTAAATAAGGAATATATAAATGTGGCAATCTATACTGAAAGCTATACATTTAGAAAAACTATTGTCAATATCTAATAGGATGTATATGATAAACGAGCCACCAACAAATACCAAATGATTTTAACCACACCTTCTTTGATCCCCCTTTATCCAACTTTGAATCCCTATGAGTTGTGTAATTCATAAGTCTTGAATAATAAGCAAAAGAAGCCTCTGATTACATTGATAGAAGAGCAACGCTACCTACAGAAAGCCTAGGTTACTCGTTGGCACAAGTGCTAAACTTCAGGGAGCATGCACTAGTAGTGGCGTCACATAATCATTTTCTTAATATATGATTTTGTATTCACACAGATGTATAAAATTATTAATTATACAAACTTAAAGGAGCGATCACACATTCTAACTTTTTTGTTTGTATTGGTTCATACACAACCGTTTAGCATGTTAAGGATAAAAATTTTGGTTTCACAAAAGTTTGAATATGTTTTTATATTTGACAATGGTAACGTTCAATTATTTGGTGATATTGTAAGCTAAGTTCACTTATTTTCCCCTTTTCAATTATATCATAGATGATATCGCTTATGATAGACCTTAGAAATATTCTAATATTTGTGGGTGTGACCTAGACTACAATCAAATAGGGGAGTGCATATAAAATGATTGGTAATGTACATGTGACACCATCGATTCCTTATTTGAACATATTGATTCTAAACTGAACTTTCAAATTCGGACGAATACACCTTCAAATCATGCAATCAAACGACCCTTACCTCCATCTAAATTCTCTACATCATTGGTATTCAAATGTGATTTACCTAATTTTTTCTTGTTCAATTAAAAGTAACGATCCTTCTATTGCTTTCATCACTACTTGATGAAAATGATGAGTCGCTGCTTTCAAGAATATGTAGATTCTTGCTTTCTGATATCCTTAAGCTTGAACTCATGTTGTTTTTGCTATTGCTTCTTGAGTTCGACTTGTTATTTGATTGGTTGGGTTCACTACTACTTTCATCATCTTTGAATACGTCATGGCTTTTCTTGCTCAAACTTTCATCGACCCTTTTGTTTCTTGACGATTTCCTATTCACACTTTTCTTTCTCAAACTATTATCTGAATGTGTTTTGAAGCTCTTGCTACTTCTTTTTGATGAATTCCTACTCCTATTTCTACTTTCTGTTTGAAATGTAACTTTCCTTTTGATACTTTTTGGTTTTGATTTTGATCTGTAGCTCGTTTCTTCTTGTTGGCTTTCATCTTCACCATAATCATCTTCGTTATATAAACTCTCTGATGACCAACTGTCATCTCCATCCTCATCATACTCAGTGTTGTTATTGTTGTTCCCAATAGCGTTTTGTTCATACTCTTCTTCAGAGTCACTGTAACTGATTTCTTCTATGCCATCATTCTGACTAGATGCAGCTTCATGCTCATGTTCTTTTTCTCTAGATGATGATGAAGAAGTAGGTTCCTCATGTGGATCATTATTTGAAGTAGGAGTAGGATTAGGAGCAGGAGCAGGAGCAGTTTTTGGTAATGGTGGAGCTATCGTGAGGAAGCTAAGAGCTGCCACCACATCAGAGATGAGAGGTCGAACAGATGGCTCCTCTTGTACACACATGGCCGCCACCCCAATAGCTTGATTTAGACTTCTCTCTGGAAATGCTCCTTGTAATTGTGGATCTGCCATTTCCGGAAACCTCTTTGGCTCTCTAAAATATGGTTGTGCCTGTTTCCATTAATGAATTATAATGAACTTATCGACTCTTAAGAAAGAAACCGAATGCAATTTTCACACGTTTTATTACAAATAAAAAGGCTTTTGAAAATTACCCATGTGACAACATTTTGCTCATCATTTGGGAGACTAGTATCTAGGGCTTTTCTTCCAGTAATGAGCTCTAGTAGAACGATCCCAAAACCGTAAACATCGGATTTGGGGGTGAGCTCACCGTTTTGTTCATATTCTGGAGCACAACCAACAGATCCCATTATTCTTTGGTGCATAGTATTACCAGAGTCGATTTGAAGTTTCATCAACCCGTAATCTATGAGCTTTGGACTTAAGTTTTCATCCAACATGATGTTTGAAGACTTGAAGTTCCGATAGAGAATGGGTGGATTTGCCTTCTCGTGTAAATACTCTAGAGCTTCTGCACTTCCTGAAGCAATTTTCATCCTTGTGATCCAATCTAATGGCTTTCCCTCCGATGAAACCTCTATCATATACAAACACAAAAGCTCAAGTCATTTCAACATAATGATATATTGCTACAACAAGAGTGATAACAAAAGTCCAATTCAAATTATTGTTGATAATTTTAGGATAAATTATACAACTCAGTTCCAAAGTGCTTTTAATATTTTTATATACTTTGTGTAGCATTTGATGCAAAAAAGACATCTAATTTAGTTGGTGGATGCGCCTTTCTCTTCTTCCAGAGGTCACAGGTTCGACTCAACCTATCTTTACACATATTTTTCATTTCTAGCCACTTTTACTATTATTTACGTTTTTGTCAAACAGTATTTGTTATTTTACAGTTTCCGTCCAATTGAGAATAATTTTTTAAGAAGATGGTCTCATCCAAGTCTACCAATTTTATTTCTTTACAACTCGGACCCAACTTATAACTTTTTTTTACGAATTTGGTTCTGTTAACTTACTTTTTTTTAGACAATTTCGTCCAACTTTTATTTACTTTTTACAACTTTATTCCAATCTTTTTTAAATATTTCTCCCACCTTTTTTCAACTTTTTTCTTTGTATATTTTAAACTTTTGTTTTCCTAAATAATATTAAATTTCTATTTTATTACAAATTTTTATTTAAGAATATGTTTTTACGAAATTTTATATCTTAGTTTTTATGCATTTTTAAGGTATTTTGTTTTATATTTTTTTTCAATTTATTTTTAAATATTTTGAAATCGTAATTTTCTTTTAAAAATTGTTTTTTGGCAAGCTATTTCATATTTTATTACTACTAGTTTTAAGATTTTATTTTACGAATTAACTTTTTAAACATTTTTATTTTTATGTTTATAGTTTCAAGATATTTTTTCATTTTTACAACTTTTTAAAGAATTTGTCCAAACCATTTTTACAAAATTTCCTAACCCTTCCTTTTTTACAATGTTAATGGTTTTTAAAGCTTAAGACTTTTTATAATTTTCTGTACAACACATCTTTTTTCAACTTTATTTTCTACAAATTTATTCTTACAAAAATACTTTTTTTTACATCATTATTTTTTTTACAAATTTCGAAGAGTTGAATGGATTGAAGAAATAAAAAATAACTTATGGCAATGTATTAAATTTTGGAAAGTTGAACACATTCTAGAGATAAAAATATAAAGGTGTATAAAATATGGAATGCTTGTTGACAATAATAAATTAACATGCAGAAAACTACGGAGAGGTTTTTTACTCTATTTTTTTTTTTTGGTATCTAGGTTTATGTAACATATTAAAATGTCAAATGTCAAACAAAATAAAATGTTGATCAAGTGAATAATATAAAGATAAAAAGTCTTAGAATGCGAAAGGTCTAGCAAATGAAAAACATAGTCAATGAAGAGTTGGTGGTAAAATGTATAATCCGCCAATTGTCTTTATTTTCATATTATTATCAAGAGAGTGAACTAAATCACCAATTTTTTCCCATTATTTCTACGAAGTCGGTCTTTAAGTTATTCAATCAAATAAAAAGAATAAAAGATCTAACAACCTTCTTCATTTAAGTTTAAATGGAAATTACATCAAGAAGGAAACATTTTAATTCTTTAAATCTCGATTCCAAGTAAACTTCCCCTCAACACATGGATTATTTAGTAACAAGTTCAAGAAGCTTTTAGGTTTGAAAACCCCATCTTTAGAAAATCCCTTCACGTTACAAGAACTAAAAAAATGCCATTTATTTTTGGTAGAGAGAAAGCACCTATGACCAAATAATTTCTCCTTTGTTATGAAGGAAAATTAGGAAGTAACTAATATGAATCTTCATATCAGTATCTCACTTTGAAAGATATTCCTTCATCGTCAAGGATTCTAACTCCTCCTTCATCTCCTTGGTCCTAAAGGTAAACAATTCATTTATGTTTGGAGAGTATAGAACAATCAATCTTAATGGATATGCCTATAAGATTGTCACAAATATCCCTTTGGAGTGATTAAAACTAGTGTTTAATTTAATAACTAGCACCCTGTACATTGTCAGGGGATCCATCATTCTTGATGTCCTTTTACGGTTAATGGAATCATATAACGTAGGTCTCATTATGAAACACTTGGGATTTGGTTGGAAATGGGAAACTTGAATATACAATTGTCTTTCCTCGACATATTGCATGGTTAAAAAAAAATGGTTTCCCCATGAAGGAATTCAAAGTTGAAAGAGAGGTCAAGCAAGGGGAGGACTCGGTATGTTCCTTAGAGTGCTTGAGATGTATTGTTCCTTTTAGGGTGGAAGTAAAGAAAAGAGGAAAATCTCATGGGTAGCATGTAATTTACTTCTAGCTAGCAAAGAAAAAGGAGGACTCGGTATGGGTAGTTTGTAGGCTATTAATCTCTTTTTGATAGGTAAATTGTGGTGACCTTCAGAATCAAACAAAATTCCATTTGGAAAAAGGTGATCACATCCTTCTACATGTTTCATCGGAAATTAGTGAACGCTCATCTCAGAATCCTAGTGATGGTGTATGATATAACACCTTCATCTTTAGGGAACGCTTGCCTCAAAATTCGGGTGGTGGTGTATGATATAACACCTTCATCTTTAGGGAACGCTTGTCTCAGAATTTGGGTGGTGGTGTATGATATAACACCTTCATCATAACATGTACATGCTAATTGTCGATGCTAGCATGAGTGAATGTTTTGTGAGAAAACTATGCAAGGGCAACTCTACAAAATTTTGGCACTAATCAATTAACTTGCACAAGATTATGGAGGAATCTCTAGTATGTTTTTTTTTTTTGTCTAAACCTAAGGTAACTTGTTAACATGTGAAGATTCTAACAATAAAATGTCTAGAAAGTGAAAAGTCTAGCATGTGAATAGTAGTGCTTTTAAAAAGGAATTATGTAGGTGATAAAATGGTCTATAAATTATCTTTATTTTTGCATTTTGATTTAAAAGGAATTGAAAGATTTAAAAGAAATTACAAAATGCATTCTCCATATTATCTCAAAAAGTTTTTTGTTTCAATTATTTCCAATAATGGGGTCTATTGAACTTTAAAAAGTTGAATGGGTTTGAGGTGTATTCAATTACTCTTTTTCCTCCTACTAGTACTTCCACAAACTTCATCTTCTTGATTAGTTAAAATCTAGATCTAGTAGAAAAAAGAAAAATACCATGCAGATGATCTTTCAGGCCGCCCATTTGCATGTACTCATAAACGAGAATCCGCTGATCTCCATCAGCACAATATCCTATCAGTTGGACCAGATTTGGATGTTGAAGGTGACTCAACCTCATGACTTCAACAAGGAAGTCCTTGTTTGCTTTTGTTCCATGTCTGTCTAGTTGCTTCACAGCCACAACCTTCAACCAATAGCATAAACTAAATGTCAAAGAGCTTCATCCATCCAACCAATTCATAACAACAGACTTCTAAGAAAAGCAAACAAGAAGATGCATGCCATAACTTAAATGATCAAGCTCACTAACCTGGCCTGTACCCTGGAGAGTTCCTTTATAAACTTTTCCAAATGCACTCTCACCTATAAGACATTCTCGCCGGAAATTCTTGGTAGCTATGGCCATCTCCCGAAAACCAAAATTACGGGCTGAATTACCCATGGCTTCACGGGCTTCATTTGTATTGATGGGAGCAGGAGCAGTAGTTGCAGAAGCGGGAGCAGCACGTTGTTGGTTGTGTTTATCGGCTTGGCTACTCACTGCAATAAACGGGACTATTTCAACAACGCATTATAATGTCTTTTCTGTCTCGAACAAATTGCCGCAAGACGTCATAAATTATCCCACTAATAGTTAACAAACATATATATATCTATAATTCCCCTTAACTCATGCGTTCTTTAACATTTTAAGACTTTTGATAAAATTCATTCAAAGGTTAGTCAACCTAGAAGAAAACTGAAATTTTAAAAAATGAAAGGTGGTAGAAAAGCTCTCCTAACTAATTTTTTAAATAGAAAATGTAAAATCATAACTGTAAAATTACGGATTTCCTTAGTGTTCTTTAAAAGATACGGGAAGCAAACCATGCATGCATGCATACATACCAGGACCAGGTTTTCGTACAGGCGAATCGTCTTGTTCAATACTTTCTGGATCCTTGCTTCCGAAGCAACAACTCATATCTCATTCCCTCATATATTATCCCAATGACAAAAATCAAATGACTTGCAAATTGAAGAATCAATTTCACAAAATTTTCACCGAGTTGAAAATTGATGCTTTCCGTTACATAATTATCTTCAAAGCGCTTATCATATCACTGCTCAAAAGCGTGTAACAATTTTGCATGAACATTGTAAACCAGAAAATGAAAAGGAATATTTCTTGAATGGACGAATGAGGGGTTTGGGTCCTCCATGCTGTGAATAGAGGGACTTGCAGAAGGACCCCCAAATGCAGGAAAGCCATAAAGAAAGATATTAGGAGAGGCCATGGCTTTGGAAAAACTTTTGGACGGAGGAAATTGTGGGAATACAAATGGCCATTTGTTAGGTGTTTTTTCTAGCTTTTATTTTATTTTATTTATTTTCCTAGCATCCTCTATGAAATAGAGATAGCTTGTAGATTTGGTTTGTGTTGTAAGTACTTGCGTTGCAATTACTTGATCACCAAAACGAGTGTGTTAATTAATTAGCCAATTAATCCTACGATCGGTTGATATTTAGTAGAGTTTTTTGCAAAAATAGGAAATTTTACATACCTTTTACAAAAATAGGGTAAAATAAAATTGTGTTGCAAAAATAGGGTCTTTTTGTGGGCCGCACATAAATTGATACTAGATGAATGAAAAAAATTTCATTTTAAACCTTTTAAAGTTATATTTTAGCTCTCTAAGTTTTATCTTATATATTATTTATAACTTTTATATTTCAACATTGTTTATTTAAAATATTTAATTAAAGTTTATGTGTTATCTAAAACAAAGTATACATTTATAATAGGCTCACCAATACCTTCTAATTGATTCCAATATTAAATATATTATGTGAGACCCGTTTCCTAACCAAGATGCTTATGCAAGTAAATTGTTATGTTTATTTGCTAAGCATGTCTTGTGAGTTGCTAATTTAGATTTATAGCAAATCTTATGTGTTAATCCTTGTATGATTAAGATTAGTTGAGTTAAGTGTGATTCAGAGTGTTTCAGGAGTGTTTGAACTATGAGATAGTAACACCATGTGAAAGTAGGTTGCTAATTTTGAAGTTTAAGACGAGTTAAGTCAGCTCAAGCTGAGTTAGGTCAGCTCAAGTTGAGTATAGAGCTGACTTGTTCAAGCTGAATGAAATTTCTTGGAGCTGACCATGTTAGTGACGCTAACCATAAGTGTTAGCGACGCTAATTGTCGCAGATCCCAAAAGTTAGTGACGCTAACCATAAGTGTTAGCGATGCTAATTGTCGCAGATCCTAAAATTTTATAAGTCGGTTAAAGGGTCAATTGGGGGAAATAAAAGAGATAGAATTCGTCTAAAACCCTAGAAAAACCCTAGGAACTTCCCCAAACCAAATTGGAGCTCAAGAGTTTGAGGAATTGAATAGTAAGATGTGATTCTTTGCATCTAAGAGTTATGATTCATGTTCTACCTCCAAATTGAGTGTTTCTTTTTCTTGGGATTGCTAGGTTACAGGTGGTGTTGGTAACCTACCTGTAACTAATGAGGTTGGAGCAAGAAATTCTTGAAGTGGATGTATAGTAAGGTTGTGATTCAAACCCTAAGCCTGCTATAAGCCATGATTGAGTGATTAGAGCTATTGTAGAGTAAATACAAGCTATTTACATATATGTGGTGTATCTGGTATGATATAGGTGCTGAAAGTGAAGAGAAGACACTTTCGCCTACCGATTTTACCATCTGGAACGATATGAAGCTACTATATCCAAGTGAGTACTCTCTAGTACATGAGTAGAGATATACTTGCTATATGTTGAGTATATATATGTATATATGTTATGTTGTTACTGTGGTAACTTAGTGGTGATTTGATTTTGTTATCTATGGATGACAATAGATGAGTTGAGTATAAATACTGAGTATAAGAGTAGAGTAGATGCTAGCATGGTTGAGTAAAAAAGTGTTTGAGTCTGTTTGTTACAACCATGAGGGTTGTTGTAACTGAGTATGGTTGATTGTTGAATAAGTACATGCGAGTGTGTGATTGAGTTTACGAGTAGTACCGGTTGTGGTACTTACTATTGAGTTGATGTTTGCTAATAATTAGCTCGTGTTTGTGAAGCTAATGAAATTGCAGGTTCCAGTTACAAAGAGGAGATATATAATTGCTAATGATATTAGCAATAACGAATGATGAGAATATGTATTGAGAGATATTTGTGGAGTGTGTTGTGAGATTTGGTTGATACTATATCAATATATATATATATATATATATATATATATATATATATATATATATATATATATATATATATATATATATATATATATATATATATATATATATATATATATATATATATATATATATATATATATATATATATATATATATACTAACACATCTTATGTTGATGTCGAGCAAGGAGATTATTCACTAAGCTTAAACTTGAGTTGTATGTTGTTCTGCAGGTATCTGTAGCAGTGATAGTGGAAGACATGTGATTGAGAGATGGACCACTTAGAGGCTGTCCTTTAGTAGAAAATTTTGTAGTTGGGATTTGTAATGCCTGGTATAGTTTGTGAGTACCTTTTTTATGTAAATAAACCTTGATAACATCTTGTTTACGTGGTTTGAGTACTAGTGTACCCCCTTTTGATGTATTATGTGTTTAAACTTTTTTTTTGGGGATACCTTGTATGGAAAACCTGGTGTTATAAGTTGGTATCAGAGTAGTGGTTTAAGTGAACTAGGTCCTTGAGTGTAATGTCCTAAACTTGAACTGAGGAGAGAACCCCTATCACATGCTTGGAAAAGATACTGCTGCAGATGTTAGTGTATGAGTTGAATATAACATTTATGTTATATTTGTTATTTGTTATATTCTGTGCATTGACTCGCCTAGGTCGTCGTGCAGTCAAAAATAAAGAAAACCTAACACACACACTAGTACAGTGGTAGTCAGGGTCGATCCACAGGAGCTTCGTGATTAGACTAAATGACAGATTACCAACTAGTAGTGTAACGCTACAGTCGGAGGACCTAGTTTCTAAGTGCTCAACTACCCAAAAGTAATAACCAAACAAAGTCAAGCCAAGCATAAGCTAAACTCAACTCAAACTAGCCTAGTCACTTTCTGAAATCAGAAGTGCATCTCTGAATCAGAAGCAAACAAAGGTATCCAAACCAAACAAGGCATAACCTAACTAATAACTAGGGTTCTGACTGAACAGCTACTAGCTAAAGTTCAATGCCCAAAACTAACCTAATTGGCTACTGATTTCAGGAAAGGAAAGCAGTTCCAAACAAGTTCACACATCATATCATTGGTAATAAAATCACTCGCCTCCGATTCTGGCGAAGGTGGTGAACATTTCCAACTTTCCTCTAACCTATCTAAAGAAGCTTGCAATCTTTCAAGGGCATCAGCCTGATCCTTCTACTCTTGGTGGGTGTTATACCAGAGTACCCAAAGTCGGGCCCAAGTTACAGAAATATCAGGTTGAGATGACTCCTCGGTCCGCCATCCATTGTCATCAAATGATCCATTGTTGTAATCATCCACGTAATAGGGTGTCGGCCGGATTTTCATAATACTCATAATACTGATCCGGGTACATGTAATCACCCATTAGAAGGATGTACACATACCAAAAATCAGCGAACTAAAATCAAACATTAAAAATCAGAAACTAAATCCTACAGATCACCTAATCTAAGCTCACAGCTCCCCGGCAACGGCGCCAAAATTTGACTCGCCTAGGTCGTCGTGCGGTCAAAAATAAAGAAAACCTAACACACACTAGTACAGTGGTAGTCAGGGTCGATCCACAGAAGCTTCGTGGTTAGACTAAATGACAGATTACCAACTAGTAGTGTCACGCTACAGTCGGAGGACCTAGTTTCTAAGTGATCAACTACCCAAAAGTAATAACCAAACAAAGTCAAGCCAAACATAAGCTAAACTCAACTCAAACTAGCCTAGTCACTTTCTGAAATCAGAAGTGCATCTCTGAATCAGAAGCAAACAAAGGCATCCAAACCAAACAAGGCATAACCTAACTAATAACTAGGGTTCTGACTGAACAGCTACTAGCTAAAGTTCAATGCCTAAAACTAACCTAATTGGCTATTGATTTCAGCAAAGGAAAGCAGTTCCAAACAAGGCCAAAACAACATCCAAACACAATTCAAACAATCAAAACTCAAACAAACATCCAAAATATCGAAATACCAATAATACTCATAACCAAATGATTCTCATTCATCAAACTCAGATCCAAACATCAAAACAGTAACTAAATAATACTAAAACATAAACCTAAGCTTGGTATCAATGGTTGTCACTCTCAAAGATACAAACCAAAGCTTACAAATACCTAACTAATTGAAAATAAAATCCAAAACATGAAAATACCAATTCAGAAGTTGCTGGAACGAAATCTTGGAGTCAAAGAGCTTCAAGGTCGATTTTACACCCGGTCTTTGCTAGGGTTTTTGGCTGGAATTGCCTCTATTTATAGGTGCAAATTTCCCGCAGCCGCGCCGCGCAAATGAAGAATCCGCGGCGCGCGTAGTTATCAGATCCCGTTTTTTCGTCATTTGAATGTGTTACACCGCCTTAAGCCCGCGTCGCGTGTTTCATAGATCCGCGGCGCGCATACGTATTTCCTTGATTTTTCATTCTTTTCCAAACTTCTTCCTTTTGCACGCTTTTAGTCCCTGTTTCCATTCTTTTCTTCCAAACAAGTCCTGGCACAAAAAGTGAGAATACCCAGACATATCTGATATAATTTCATCAAGAACAGGGCTCAACAACGCCTAAAATACTTGATATCACTAGGCGTTGTCAAACACCGCACACTTGCGCCTTGCTTGTCCCCAAGCAAGAGAGTTTTTAACAAATTATAATAAAGTCTCAAACAATTTTTGACTGTGTTCAGTTTCAAAGTTTATTGTTCTATGAGTTAGAGTGGAATAGTTCGCGAAAACATAATTGAATTGTTCTTTGGAATTCGTGGCTTTCTAGAGAACCCTTGATTACAAACTTTCTGTCCACAATGAAGTGTACTTACTCATTCAGATTCTAAAGGCCATTAAGAAATTGTCCATGACTTTCGATGTTGTCCATATGACGAGCTTTCAGAAATACCATCCCAGACCAGACGATCTTAGGTGGTAAGGTGCATAAATCCCACCCATTTTAGACTTACTGGCTCGAAAAACAAAGGCGACAGATTGACATTTCCTTCCTAAATTCCAATCCTAAAACAGCTCAATCTTCTAAACTCGTAAAAACTCAACTTATTTGACTAACTAATAGCATGATCACAACTATATGGTATTTCTTGAAAAATACTACTGCTATCACAATCACAAACCATTCGTTTCAAAATTGCAATTTATTAAAAATTTTGAAAAAGTTGCTAAAATTTTGAAAGTCAATCATTTCCCGCAAAAATTTCAAAAAATTTCTCTTTCGACCGTCCACACCCCACACTTAAAACCGTACAACGTCCCCGTTGTACAAAAATTATTTCAAAACAAGGGAGAAAGAGTTACCCCTTTTGGACGATAGATTGCTTGGTGCTCAGTATCACATGTATAATTATGAACAAACGGATCCCTGATTTCGTATGCTGGAGTTGTAGCGCTACAGTGAACACGCCGGTGGTCGAGACAAGTGGAGGGGGCACGGTGACCCCACACTTGTCTGAGACAACTCCTTCCCAATTTGATATATCATGCATAACTCTACAAATAAATTAAAAGCACACATAACAAATAAAATATACAAAATGTAAACAAAATATAAAAGTGTGTCATAAGTTTTGTACATATATCCAAAAAAATAAAAAGAAAGAAAAAGAAAGAAGAAAAAATACATCAATCACCACCAGGTGGCCTGGAGGGTCCAGCCTCGTGATCGTAGGCCCTGGCTGGGAATGGTCGGGGGCGCATACCCTGCGCTGATGCAATCTGTAGAAGTATCTCCCCGATCCACTCGAGCTGGTCCTCGATCCTCGTGACTCTAGCCTCCAATCGGTGCATGGCCGCTGGGTCCTCATGCGGCTGTGACTCTGTCGGGGCTACTGGTGCTTGCTCTGGCCTCCGGCGTCTCCTGTCTGGCTGAGCGTATGCCGGCTGGGGTGCCTGGGGAGGCTCTGTAGGTGCCCGGATGAA
Organism: Cichorium intybus; assembly: GCA_023525715.1. NCBI lineage: Eukaryota > Viridiplantae > Streptophyta > Magnoliopsida > Asterales > Asteraceae > Cichorium > Cichorium intybus. The sequence goes on from CM042012.1 coordinate 59,096,262, forward strand.
CTGCCCCGGGCGCTGCTGCTCAATGAGCTGCATCCTCTCCAAAGTGCGTGCTGTAGTGCGAGACGGAGGTAGCACGGTCAAAGAAGCGGCCACGGAGGCAGTAAGGATCCCATATGAACGGGCCAGGCGGGTAATGAAATACCCCCGGGCCAATGGACTGTGAGTGGAGGCTCCCGTCGAGTGAGTGGAGAGAGCAACTGCGAGGGCGTAGGGGAGGTGGAGGAATCGGGACGGGTCGAGGAGAGCCCAGAAAAATGTCATGTCCTCCACAGACACCTTCTCGCCCCCCTCCCGCTGTATGATGGAGGTGGAGACGATACGGTGCATGAGGCGGTGGAGTGGGTCGCGGAGGTGGCTCTCCCTCGAGGTCCCCGCCTCGTAGATAACGTTGGACAGTGGTGTCCAAATCTCCATGTTGCCGGACCTCTCCGGCTACCCCTGGATACACGCCCCGAAGAACTGCATGAAATGGCGATGCTGGAGGTCCGCTGGAGTGTATAACCCGACTCTCCTCCCAAACTCCCGGAGGTTGCACTCCCTCTGTGCACCTCCCAAACGAAACCGGATGATCCTAGAACGTGGGTCTGACGCCCGAGGTGCGAAGTGGATGGTGGATAGAAACTCCAATAGAAGCTCGGTGTAGACGACGTCCTTCTCGGTGGCCATAATCTTGTCCCAGCCCCGGCATGTGAATGACGCCTCCTCATGAGTCCAGGTGCGATGTAGAAATGGCTCAATCGCACCCCAGAGTCCGGCGTCCCTCAAGATATCCCTGTCGATGACTGTCGCCTCGAGAACCCGGCGACCAGTCAGTGCATCTCTCCGCGAAACATACTCCGCTGAGCTGGCCAGTCCCTCTGGGAACTGGAGGAAAGGGTGATCTAATCTGAACATCATCTGCACAAAAAGACACATAGCTACAAAAGACAATTTTTTTTTTGCAAAATTAGTCCTTCTCTTCCCCACGACACCGCGGCGCGGCCCAAGAGCAAGGCGCGTCGCGGCGAGCAGCTGTTTGCAAAACCCCGAATCAAACTCACAATTTAACCTGCTAAAACTTGATCCAATCATACCACAAGGTAGCCTAAGTGCCGACTAACTCATCTAGGGTCTCCATTTGGCAAAACAAAACACCCTATGAGTTAGCATTGGCGATTCTAAGTTTTGAACTTTTCTGGACAAATCACTAAAATTAACTACCTAATTGCTAGTTTTAACAACTAATAGATAGTTAGAATAGCGTACCTTGGTGGTAGAAACAAAATGAGCAAGAAAAAACGCGAGAGAAATTCGTCGATCAGAGCTCCGAGTCGTGTGAGGTGTGTGTTGAGTCGCGACTGATTGTTCCCCGCGTCGCGCATTTACGCTTTGCGCGTCGCGCGTGTCACCAAATCAACCCCTGCGCATCGGGTTGGTTTACGACCCCGCGTCGCGTAATTCAAAAACCCGCGGCGCGGTCTTCAAAAATTTAAAAACTTGTCACATGACCCCACACTTATTTTAGACCACTAATACCTGCAAAAAGATTGATGTATTTTCCTAATTAATTCTAAGAAATATAAAACCTAACCTATGACACGATGGGTTGCCTCCCAACAAGCGCTAAGTTTAACGTCTTCAGCCAGACGTGTTGTTCCTATTATTCTACAGCTACGGTGGATCGTACGCCTTCTTCCTTCGCTGATTTTCAGTCACCACCGTTCCTTCGTGGCCCCATTGCTTCTCAAACTTTCCTGGGTCGAATGGCTTGTTGGTTCTCCTGTTGCTGCCCAGTTGCTGTTTGTTGATTAATTCCCGTGAGTGCTTGGAGGTAGCTTTGAACCTCCAAGCTCGATCCTTCCTTCTATATCTCTTCAAGATCACAGGCTTGACATGAAGCGCGCCCAATGCCGCTTCCAGTAGTTGTTTCACACCTCGGTTGCTAGTGTCTCGCATGCTATCTTCAGGTTGCAATTTTGGTTTGCAATACTAATAAAATTTTTCCAATCGAATTGAATCGGAAGGCAACATATCAGGATGCTTCCATATGTCCTCATCGATAGTATTGATCACATCTAATCTTCCATTCATGAATGGATCATGAGTGGCGATAAAATCATGTTTCTTATTTTCAAAAACCAACTCGCCAACATCATCTTCTTGATCATCGTCCAACAGGTGGATCGGGACCAAGAGTGAGCGAGTGGTTTGATCTGGTGGTGGTACAAAGTCATCCATCACCCGATCCTTACTTTCAAAAGACTCAAAATTTTCAAAAATTCTAGGTTCGGGGGTAGTATTTGTTAGTTCTATATGCCCAAGGATGATCATAAAATGATATTACTAATAATACATAATCCTATAGGGTCACACCAACAACAAGTTTGACACCAATTGATCATTTGGAATGTTAAATTTGATTTAACATCAAATGATACTAAACTTGCAATTTAATCTTGTAAGTTATTATTATTTGAGGTAAATAATAATAACTACAAAATTAAAGGTTGATTACTAATTCATATATGATGAATTAAACAAGTGTGACAATTAAATTGTTTAAGTTGTTAAATGATTTAATTGAATTATAAGTAAACCTTTTATTTAATTTAATTGGTAAATTAAATAAAATATGCATAATGTAAGATATATATAAATATATATATTTCACTACATTAAGAAGGCATGTTTAATTGGTTTATTTATACAATTTATGGCTTAAATGCTATTCCATTAATGAAATGTATAAAGGGTTATTATTTATAAAAACTTATTAGATAAGTTTATAAATAATAAATGATAAACAAATCATTTAAATCACCACATGAAGTGGCCGGCCAACATACACACACACATACACATAAGCATGGGTTAGAAAGCTTAAAAGTAAAGAGGAATCTTGGTGCTTTCTATGTCTTGACCATGGGAACCATCAACATAAAATATTCATTCTTTTCTTCTCCTTTTATGCTCCTTATGGCCGGATATTTGTGTGGTGTTAGAATGATCTTTATACACTAAAAATCAGCCAAAAACATTCATAAGAACCTCTCTTGAAGTCTTGACAAAAATTCGATTTTAGCTCCACGGGTCAAAGGTTTTAATCTTGCAAGTTGTGGAACTAGCATTCTAGTGTGTTCAAGCTTGTGGTGGATCAACTATAGAGGGAGTCTACTTTTATTCCTAGCCATTATATTTCGTCCAAACCAAGCTCAAAAGAAAGGTTATGATCTTGAACTTAATCTATGCTTGTTCTTCATCTTATCTCTACATGCAGGTAGCATGATCCTCTTGGAAGTGAAATTTGTGTTCATGATTTTATGCTTCCATTGCAACTTCAAGTTTTCGAAACTCATAACATGAACATTGATCTCCAACAGTATTGTCATCTACACCCCCTTCCCCAATAATATCAACAATTTCGGGGATCGTTGGGCTGGGGTATGTACTGTCACTTACAGCCTCCTCCTCAACATCCTCATCAACCAAATTATCTGGTGATGGTATGGATTTACTCATCACCAGTTCGATATTATCAACATTTTCAAAAACATCAAAATTGAGTCAGAGGTAGCATTGTCACCTACAACCTCTTCCTCAACAACATTTTTGACCCTCTCAGTGGTCTCTTGACTTTCCCAAGATGTATGCCCTTCCATCACATATTCAGGTGATGCAAGTTCACACATCATATCATTGGTAATAAAATCACTCGCCTCCGATTCTGGCGAAGGTGGTGAACATTTCCAACTTTCCTCTAACCTATCTAAAGAAGCTTGCAATCTTTCAAGGGCATCAGCCTGATCCTTCTACTCTTGGTGGGTGTTATACTAGAGTACCCAAAGTCGGGCCCAAGTTGCAGAAATGTCAGGTTGAGATGACTCCTCGGTCCGCCATCCATTGTCATCAAATGATCCATTGTTGTAATCATCCACGTAATAGGGTGTCGGCCGGATTTTCATAATACTCATAATACTGATCCGGGTACATGTAATCACCCATTAGAAGGATGTACACATACCAAAAATCAGCGAACTAAAATCAAACATTAAAAATCAGAAACTAAATCCTACAGATCACCTAATCTAAGCTCACAGCTCCCCGGCAACGGCGCCAAAATTTGACTCGCCTAGGTCGTCGTGCGGTCAAAAATAAAGAAAACCTAACACACACACTAGTACAGTGGTAGTCATGGTCAATCCACAGGAGCTTCGTGGTTAGACTAAATGACAGATTACCAACTAGTAGTGTCACGCTACAGTCAGAGGACCTAGTTTCTAAGTGCTCAACTACCCAAAAGTAATAACCAAACAAAGTCAAGCCAAGCATAAGCTAAACTCAACTCAAACTAGCCTAGTCACTTTCTGAAATCAGAAGTGCATCTCTGAATCAGAAGCAAACAAAGGCATCCAAACCAAACAAGGCATAACCTAACTAATAACAAGGGTTCTGACTGAACAGCTACTAGCTAAAGTTCAATGCCCAAAACTAACCTAATTGGCTACTGATTTCAGCAAAGGAAAGCAGTTCCAAACAAGGCCAAAACAAGATCCAAACACAATTCAAACAATCAAAACACAAACAAACATCCAAAATACCGAAATACCAATAATACTCATAACCAAATGATTCTCATTCATCAAACTCAGATCCAAACATCAAAACAGTAACTAAATAATACTAAAACATAAACCTAAGCTTGGTACCAATGGTTGTCACTCCCAAAGATACAAACCAAAGCTTACAAATACCTAACTAATTGAAAATAAAATCCAAAACATGAAAATACCAATTGAGAAGTTGCTGGAACGAAATCTTGGAGTCAAAGAGCTTCAAGGTCGATTTTACACCCGGTATTTGCTAGGGTTTTCGGCTGGAATTGCCTCTATTTATAGTTGCAAATTTCCCGCAGCCGCGCCGCGCAAATGAAGAATCCGCGGCGCGCGTAGTTATCAGATCCCGTTTTTTCGTCATTTGAATGTGTTACACCGCCTTAAGCGCACGTCGCGCGTTTCATAGATCCGCGGCACGCGTACGTATTTCCTTGATTTTTCATTCTTTTCCAAACTTCTTCCTTTTGCACGCTTTTAGTCCCTGTTTCCATTCTTTTCTTCCAAACAAGTCCTGGCACAAAAAGTGAGAATACCCAGACATATCTGATATAATTTCATCAAGAACAGGGCTCAACAACGCCTAAAATACTTGATATCACTAGGCGTTGTCATGCATGAATACAAATATGAGGTTAGATGAAGGACGAATTGATGAATTGGCCATAGCCGGTTTGACCAACAGCAGATAATGAGATATCAACTAATGATGAGAATGAGTATGAGACAACTGAGTTATAGTGTGGTTGATTACACTAAGTGGATGAAATAGCCAAATGAGTATGAGACAACTGAGTTATAGTGTGGCTAATCACACTAAGTGGCTGAGATAACCAAACGAGTATGAGAATGAGTATTAGCTGAGAACGAGTATCAATTGAGAATGAGTATCAGCTGAGTATCAGCTGAGAACGAGTATCAACTGAGAATAATGAGTATCATCTGAGAACGAGTATCAACTGAGAATGAGTATCAACTAAAAATGAGTTAAAAGAGCATAAGTATGTGGGTATAGCTGATTACACTCAAGAGTTGATAGTTAAGGTTGTTGGAAATCAAGGTTCATGTAATTAGTTTCAAAAACATGAGTTTGCAACGGAAGCATAAAATCATGAACACAAATTCCATTTTCAAGAGGATCATGCTACATGCATGTAGAGATAAGATGAAGAACAAACATAGTTTAAGTTCAAGATCATAACCTTTGTTCTTGGGTTTGGTTTGGATGATTTTGATAGCTAGGAATCAAATTAGAATCCCTCTATAGTTGATCCACCTCAAGCTTGAACACCCTTGAATGCTAGTTCCACAACTTGCAAGATATGACTCCTTTTCTTATGAAACCAAAAACCAATTTTTTCTAAGAACTTAAGGAGAGTTTTTGGCTGATTTCTTGAAGCAAGAATGATGTACAAACACCCTCAAAATCGTGGCCAACATATATCACACAAAAGAAAAGAAAAGCACATGCAACTAGCTTAAAAGAAAGTCCCATTTGATTTCTATAATCAAAAGCTAGAAGACACAAAGCATCTTCCTTTTCTTTTAAGTTCTTAATGCATTCTTTTCCTTCCAATATGGCTGATTTTATGATGACAAATGAAGTGCTAGTGGGTTGTTATTATTTATAAAACTTAGATAATAAAAGCTTATAAATAATACATCTTCTTATTTCTTAAATGGGATAACATTTAACCCATAATCATATACATAAATAAACCATCTAAATATACAATCTTAATTGTATAATTATATATATACATATATATATATATATATATATATATATATATATATATATATATATATATATATATATATATATATATATATATATATATATATATATATAACAATATATATATATTTTATTTAATTTACCAATTAAATTAAATAAAAGGTTACTTATAAATCAATTAAATCGTTTAACAATTTAAACAATTTAATTGTTACACTTAATTAATTCATCATATATGAATTATTAATCAACCTTTAATTTTTGTAGTTATTATTATTTACCTCAAATAATAATAACCTACAAGATTAAATTGCAAGTTTAGTATCATTTGATGTTAAATCAAATTTAACGTTCTAAATGATCAATTGGTGTCAAACTTGTTGTTGGTGTGACCCTATAGGATCATGTATTATTAGTAATATCATTTTATGATCATCCTTGGGCATATAGAACTAACAATCTCCCACTTGCACAAGGTTGTATCATAGAATGATATCGACAGTGGTAAACGTCTAGCAACATTTCACTGCCCCCAATAACACATGACATTGTGCCATTCAACAACATTCAATTCTTCCGAAAACACGAGGCTCTAATTGATGTATAAGGTTATCTATCAATTATCCCTTTGTCACAGACATCATGTTGAACATGAGACATGGATCTTAATCATTCTCATTTTATGTTCAACTTTCAAACAGGCGCCTTAGATGTCTAACTCTCAACACATAAGAGGAACAAATCCCGTCTTGACTACATACACCCCTCATATAGTTAGTACTATGCATGAGTATGGCCTTTATGGTTGTCTGTATTTCAGGAACAACAGTAAACCATATCAAAGCATAGTACACTCTACACTTGAGTCCCAAATATGTATCTCAGGTCAAAGGATACAATGATAATACCTTTATTCAAGAATCACTTATGATGATGATCCATGGAGTGATCTTGAAACGGGTCAAGTCCAATACTTGTTCACTGACAAGTACCTATGAATTTGGTTGCAACCTTTTGCTACTTTTACCCATAAAAGTCAACCAATCCAATTCATATTTGTCTTTCTTCATAATTGCTCCCACAACTATGATCGACTATGGACGTTTAGAATAACTAAATTATTCAAGGATTAAACATGCTAATTAAAACACAATAATTATGAATGAAACATCACGTCACAAATATTACATAATTCTTGTCGTTTACATAAGTTCATATTCATAAAACATTTAAACACAAATCAAATCCATTCATTAGAAAAACGGAGTCCTATACCCTTAGCATGACTTTCATGCTTAGTTTGGGGTAAAGGCTTCGTGAATGGGTCTGCCAAATTCTGATATGTATGAACCTTGTGAATACTTATTTCACCATTCTTAACTTCATGTCTAATGTAGTTATACCTTCGGTGAATGTGTTTGGTCTTTTGATGCAATCTAGGTTCCTTTGCTTGAGCTATAGCACCTAGATTGTCACAGAAGATTTCTATAGGGTCCCGAATGGATGGAACAACCCCTAGATCTTCTATGAACTTTCTCATCCATACAGCTTCTTGAGCAGCTTCCGAAGCAGCAACATATTCTGATTCTGTAGTGGATTGTGCAATCACTTCTTGTTTGGAACTCTTCCAAGACACGGCTCCTCCATTTAAAATAAAGACATACCCAGATTGAGATTTCGAATCATCCCTATCTGTTTGGAAGCTTGCGTCAGTGTAACCCTTTACCTTTAAGCTTTCTTCCAAACCGCCGTAAACTAAGAACATATCTTTAGTTCTTCTCAAGTACTTAAGAATGTTCTTTACAGCAGTCCAGTGGGCTTCACCTGGGTTCTGTTGATACCTACTAGTCATACTTAAGGCACATGAGACGTCGGGCCTAGTGCATAACATGGCATACATGATGGACCCAATTGCCGAAGCATATGGGACATGTTTCATCCTTTCAAGTTCAGTCCTAGTGTTTGGGCACTGAGACTTGCTTAGGATGGTGCCATGCGGCATTGGCAAGAATCCTCTTTTGGAGTCTTGCATCTTGAACCTTTTCAAGATTTTATCAATATATACACTTTGGCTAAGACCAATAAGTCTCTTAGATCTATCTCTATAGATCTTTATGCCTAATACATAAGCAGCTTCCCCTAGATCCTTCATTGAGAAACAACTCTCAAGGAACGCTTTGACACCTTTTAAGGTTGGGATGTCATTTCCAAATAAAAGTATGTCATCTACATACAATACTAGGATTATGACAATGCTCCCACTAGCTTTCTTGTAAACACAGGAGTCATCCTCATTTTTGATGAATCCAAAACTCGTAATCTTTTCATCAAAACGGATGTTCCATGTTCGAGACGCTTGCTTTAATCCATAGATAGATCTTTTAAGCTTGCACACTTTGTTTGGATGCTTGGGATCGACAAAACCTTCAGGTTGATCCATATAGACATCTTCCAATAAGTATCCATTAAGGAAAGCGGTCTTGACATCCATTTGCCATATCTCATAATCATAGTACGCGGCTATGGCAAAAAGTATCCTAATCGACTTGATCATTGCCACTGGAGAAAAGGTCTCATCATAGTCAATACCATGAGTCTGTGAGTATCCTTTAGCGACAAGTCTAGCCTTAAAAGTGTGAACATTTCCATCCACGTCGATTTTCTTTTTGAAAACCCATTTGTTCCCAACAGTCTTACAATTGGTGGGAAGATTAACCAAGTTCCAAACTTGATTATCGTGCATGGATTGCATCTCAGTGTTCATGGCCTCAAGCCATTTATCAGATTCAGGATCTGATATTGCACTCTGATAGTTGACGGGTTCATCAGAATCTATCGTATAACATTCCTCTTCCATCAAAAGGTAACCATACCTTTCTGGTTCAATTCGAACCCTACCAGATTTGCGAACACCTTGTGTTACAATTTGTTCCTGATCAACCGTTTGTTCAGGTTCAACAATTTCTTGTTGAATGCTAGATTCAACTTCTTGTGTATCAGGTTGTGGTTCCTGAAGTTCCTCAAGTTCCACAAACCTCCCACTAGCCTCTTCCGTCAGAAACATGTTTTCTAGAAATTCAGCTTTTCGAGAAATAAATATCTTATTCTCGATGGGATTGTAGAAATAGTATCCAAGACAATCTTTCGGATACCCTACAAAGATACATTTAGTTGAACGGGGTTCTAATTTGTTTGAAGCTTCTTGTCTAACATAAGCTTCACAACCCCATACCTTGAGATAGGATAAATATGGAACCCTTCCATGCCATATCTCATAAGGCGTTTTATCTACCTTTTTAGTAGGTGCCATATTTAAGAGACGAGCAGCTATTTGTAAAGCATAACCCCAAAATGATAAAGGTAAAGTACTTCTACTCATCATGGATCGAACCATATCCAACAGTGTTCGGTTCCGCCTCTCAGACACACCATTATGTTGTGGTGTTCCAGGTGGAGTAAGTTGTGAAACAATTCCACAAGTCTTACAATGATCCATAAAGTTTGTACTTAAGTACTCACCTCCTCTATCAGAACGAAGAACTTTAATTGTTTTGTTGAGTTGATTTTCCACTTCACTTTGAAACGTTTTGAACATTTCAAACGCCTCATGTTTATGTTTAATCAAATAAACATATCCAAAACGACTAAAGTCGTCAGTGAAGGTGATGAAATATCTTTCACCATATCTAGTCATTGGCTTGAAAGGACCACATACATCCGTATGTATGATTCCTAACAAGTCCTTTGCTCTCTCATTGGTTCCGGAGAAAGGAGCTTTAGTCATATTGCCATGTAAACAAGATTCACATATATCAAATGAGTCATTCTCATTTGCCTTCAAAAGTCCACTCTTTTGAAGTTGGGCTATGCGACTCTTGTTTATATGCCCAAGGCGACAATGCCATAGATAGGTTTGACTCAAATCAAATTTGGGTTTCTTGGTGAAAGTGTGGTATAAAGAGTCATGGTTAGTCTTTTCATCAAGGTTTACTTCATAAATTCCATTTAAAGGTCTAGCCTCAAAATAGAATACATTATTTTTGTAAACACAAATATCATCATTATTAAAGGAAAGATCAAATCTACATTGTCTTAATTTAGCAACCGAAATAATATTCCTAGTCAAGCTAGGAACATAGTAAACATTCAACAATGTCATACACAAGCCATTAGGTAGTAATAAATCAAAACTTCCAATTGAATCCACCGCAACCCTTGCATTGTTTCCAACCCGAAGTACTACCTCATTTGCCTTCAGTCGCCTACTCTTTTTGAACCCCTGCAACATATTACATATGTGAGTTCCACAACCAGTATCAAATACCCATGTGTTAGGAGATAAATTATAAAGTTCTAGGTCTATCACATAGATACCTGAAGTGCCTTCACCGGCCTTCTTTTTCTTCAACTCCGCAAGATAAGTAGGGCAATTTCTCTTCCAATGCCCAGCTTTGCCACATTCAAAACATGTGTCTTCTTTGGCAACCTTTGCCTTCTTCTTGGGCGGATGGGAAGGTTGGACAACTTTCTTGTCCTTACCTTTGAAAGCTTTTGCTTTCCCTTTGCCCTTGGAGTTGGTGGGGTGTTCGGGTCTAGTTCTCTTTGTTCCACCTTCCTTGATCATGAGAACTTGAGTGGTTTTCTTAGGCAGATTCTTTTCCCCGGTAATTAGCATCCCATGTAATTTCGGGATAGTCTTGTTTAAACCATTCATGTTATAATTCATGACAAAAGGATCAAAGGACTTTGTCAAGGAGTTAAGGATCATATCAGTTGCTAGCTCTTCGGGCATCACAACTCCAAGACGTGCCAAATGATCAATGTGACTCTTCATTTTGAGCACATAAGAGCTTATCGACTGCCCATCCTCCATCTTGCAAGCATGGAAAGCCCGAACAGTTTCGAACCTTTCCGTTCTTGCAAGTTGTTGGAACATTTCCTTTAGTTGATGAATCATGTCATAGGCTGAATGATTCTCCAAATCCTTCTGAAGGTCGGGAATCATGGTTGCCAACATGAGGCATGATGCATCGATGGAATCATCTATCTTTTTAAGCCATGCATCGTGTGCGGGCTTAGGAATGGCAGGGGGCTCTTCTAGAAGTGGTTCATTGAGAACATATTCTTTCTTTTCTTGTTTGAGAACAATTCTCACACTACGGTACCAATCCAAGAAGTTGGTATGGTTAAGTTTTTCTCCTTCAAGGAGAGACCGTAGTGAGGTTTTGTTAGGAGCCGAGTGTGTGTTGTTTGGTGCCATCTACAAAATTTTAACAAGGTTCTATTTAGTAAATTATGATATTAAGTCCTTAATAATTAATACCCTTTCTTGTTTCATAAACTTTAATTAATTAAGGTCTAGAATCCAAGTTGCATAACGAATAAGTGGTTAGGTATCCTTTATCCCGCCAATTCGAATCAACAAGGTAGGTAACGGTTTACCAATTATATCCAAATATAATTTCTAGATTTATGGGATCCCATTATAACATTTATAAGTTTGGCATGTTTGATCCCATCTATGCCTTGGATTTCTAATGCTTAGGTGACCTTTATCACAAGAGATTTCCAAACGAATCATCCTACTTAAACGGACGTGTAGTTTTGACAACTATTAATGGTTAGGTGTCCTTTATCCCATCAATATTGCAAAACTACTTCTTGTATTACAAGAAGATTCCAAGTGGTTAGGTATCCTTTATCCTACAAGGAAATACAAGTGATACATGAGTGTCTTTAAGAGGGACGGCATTGATTCGTATTTCATAAGGGATTTGAATGTTTTACAATTCTAATTTTGAAAAACATATGGTATCATGTAGATTGCATGCATCCAATGAACATGGTACCATTAAATCTTATTTTGTTAATTGGTTCCTAAATCATTAAATCTCCATTTTATTGATTCTTTGTTTGTGGTCAAGATTACAATTAATATCCAATATTAAGTTTGAGTTTGATCACATATATTAGAACCAATTTATAATCCTAAATAATTACCATTATTACTTAGGGTTGGAGTTTGTAAGAGTTCATAAAATCTCCATTTTATTACTTGTTTCAATCATTTTCAAAACTTGACTTAATAGGTTTTATAACAAAACCCATTTTAATAAAACCAATTTTATCACATCTTATGTTTTAAATGTCAACTTTTGAAAATACAAACTCCTTGATGATTATGTTTAATTATCTAGGTTGTCTAGCATGCAAAATCTTATTTTCATCCACAACATAACATAATAAAACATTCAAACATCACAAGCATGCATGGGTGCATAAACACAAGCCAACTAGTTTGATATTTCATGTGAGCCACACATGAAATATCAAGTCCAAACCTAGGGACAAAAGGGTGACAAAAACTCAACCAAATGATCTTCGATTTGGCTACAATTTTGCCAAGCTTCTTATATCACCAAAAGACACTTGAACCACCATTTCTTGACATCCTTGAGTGAGTTATGAATTTTCTTTGCCCCCTTGAAAACTTGCGAAATCCAGGGGCAGCAGGAAAAAGTTTTGTGGTTTTTTTTTTGCATTTTTCAATTCATTCTTGGGTATATTGATGCTAATACTTGTTGAAACTTAATGTATATACTAGATATTAAAGTTACCAACAAGTATATCACCAAATAACCAAGATATGAATTTTTAAAACACTTCCAAAACAATTTTGAAATCTGGACAGCAGCTCTTCAGAAAGTGCTGCTGTTGGGTGCAATCTTCTCTTGGTCTTTTACTTCCTTCTCTTGTTACATTTTGTGAAATAAATAAAATACAACTATTCTAATATTTACAAAATGAATATTAAGAAGGAAATAACTAATTATTATTACAAACCATTTGAATAAATGAATAGATTACAACCATATCGAATATAAACACAAAACATGCATCATATGGTCCTTGGCTTGTTTATGCACCATTTTATCACATAAAATCATAAGAAAATCAACACTTTGTTTTTCTAAGGCAACAATTATGTAACCAAATGCATGCATACATAAGATATAGTTGGTTACATAAAATCATAGATAATATATTTGCATGTTGCCAAAGAAGCCATGCATGAAACTTTTATTTAAGAAGATGAACATTCATGGCTTCCAAAAACCAAGTTTATCCAAATAAACTTATTATCTAAACATGCAATATAGCCATGGCTCTGATACCAATTGTTGGAAATCAAGGTTCATGTAATTAGTTTCAAAAACATGAGTTTGCAACGGAAGCATAAAATCATGAACACAAATTCCATTTTCAAGAGGATCATGCTACATGCATGTAGAGATAAGATGAAGAACAAACATAGTTTAAGTTCAAGATCATAACCTTTGTTCTTGGGTTTGGTTTGGATGATTTTGATAGCTAGGAATCAAATTAGAATCCCTCTATAGTTGATCCACCTCAAGCTTGAACACCCTTGAATGCTAGTTCCACAACTTGCAAGATATGACTCCTTTTCTTATGAAACCAAAAACCAATTTTTTCTAAGAACTTAAGGAGAGTTTTTGGCTGATTTCTTGAAGCAAGAATGATGTACAAACACCCTCAAAATCGTGGCCAACATATATCACACAAAAGAAAAGAAAAGCACATGCAACTAGCTTAAAAGAAAGTCCCATTTGATTTCTATAATCAAAAGCTAGAAGACACAAAGCATCTTCCTTTTCTTTTAAGTTCTTAATGCATTCTTTTCCTTCCAATATGGCTGATTTTATGATGACAAATGAAGTGCTAGTGGGTTGTTATTATTTATAAAACTTAGATAATAAAAGCTTATAAATAATACATCTTCTTATTTCTTAAATGGGATAACATTTAACCCATAATCATATACATAAATAAACCATCTAAATATACAATCTTAATTGTATAATTATATATATATATATATATATATATATATATATATATATATATATATATATATATATATATATAACAATATATATATATTTTATTTAATTTACCAATTAAATTAAATAAAAGGCTTACTTATAAATCAATTAAATCGTTTAACAATTTAATTAATTTAATTGTTACACTTAATTAATTCATCACATATGAATTATTAATCAACCTTTAATTTTTGTAGTTATTATTATTTACCTCAAATAATAATAACCTACAAGATTAAATTGCAAGTTTAGTATCATTTGATGTTAAATCAAATTTAACGTTCTAAATGATCAATTGGTGTCAAACTTGTTGTTGGTGTGACCCTATAGGATCATGTATTATTAGTAATATCATTTTATGATCATCCTTGGGTATATAGAACTAACAAAGGTATGTGAGTAACCTTGTCCCTTTTGGGAGTGATGGTTGTGTATGTTATTATTTTGTGAATTTGTGAATAATATAACAAAAATATCATGTTTGATGAGTGTGTGTTGTGTGTATGCCTTAGTGGCTGATTTTCTTATATGTGAGTAATTGTGTGAATGCTTTATGATGCGAGTTATCTTGCAAATGAGTATGAGTTGATATGAGTTGAGAAAGAGTATGAGTCGATAAGAAGTATGATTTGAAAGAGAAATTGAGTGAGAAAAATTTCTAAGTGTAATGTATGCTGAGAAGGGTTTAATTTCTCAATTATATTATGAGTAAATGAGATGTGTGAGTTATACATGTTATATGAGATAACGAGGTGAGGTGTTCATATAAAGAATATTATTAGTCGAAAACCACACTTATTCCAAGAGATTCCGAGGATGAAATCTTTTAAAGGAGGGGAGAACTTGTGAGACCTGTTTCCTAACCAAGATGCTTATGCAAGTAAGCTGTTATGTTTATTAGACTTAAGTATTAGTATTGTAACAACGGATTTCTATTCTATATATATGTTGAATGGAAACAAGTTCTAGAGATACATATGATTCAAAAGTTTTTGGACAATAAAAGGTATGTACAAAATGAAATATTCAAAAAATGAATGGTTCAATGTTTATAGTCCTTTTACGTTAATTTTTTCTCATAATAATAACATTTCATCACTTATTCAATCGTTGAACTTGATGTGATTCTTGAAAATTATAATATTATTAGTGATGCAAAACCATGCCCCATTAAAGGGATAGTGAGCCTCTTATATCAAGGTCTTCATAACCTATGCAACTCATCAATATACCAGTAACAACTATGGATGTTCCTCAAACCTCAAGGGGAGGCTTTATTACTCAACCCATAAATTCTCTAATATACCCTCCTCAATAATATCATACTTTAGGTTTACATTTTTATGATAACCCTTTTATTAACCTTTATATTGTTGTTGTTTCCCATGCCCCTTTAACCAATTATGTACGCCTAGTCTAACTAACATACATCAAATCCCCTCTAATGTATACAAACAAGGTAACCATTGCCAACAATGAAAGCATCTCTAAAAACCAGTCCTATTGTTTGACAAGAAACACGAACTCTCAAAAATGTAAAAATATACTCTTCCTACACCTATATATAGATATTAAATAAAATATACAACCAATCATAAAAAGACACCTAAAATAGATCACTTAAAGACGTTAACTAACATGCTCTTTCTGTTAGGATCATTATAGCTATCCATGGTCAACAAAAAAGAGCACTAGTTGCTCTATTGAACTTAAATATTCTGAAACACATATTTGGATTTCAAACTAATGACTTTGCTAAAGCACAAAACTGTCACACAACACTTCGGTAATCAATGTTTGGATTTAATGAAGCCAATGATCCTTTATACCTACATCCGAGTGTTAATGGTCGCTCATCCATTATTATCATTAAGGCAACCCAGACTCAAAACTATAGGGAGTGGAGTGCTTTTATGTATTAATAGGCTCACTATAATCTTGTGTTTATTAATAGGACATTAGCTAACCTAAAGAGGATGAGGGTAATGAACACCGATAGTAAAAGGTAGATGTTATCCTAAATTGGATTCTAGGAGTTGGATCTGAAGAACTGTATACACGTCAAACCTATTTTTAGAGTTTCTTTTGTGTCCGGAAGGAACTCAAAGGAACCTATAAAACATGTGATGGCTTAAATATTTATAATTTTTTATCACAAAGTTAACTCAATATGGTCTTAGTTTTCTTAGTTATTTCAGAAAATCTAAATTCCTTAGGAAAATATCTTGATTATTTGACTAATTTGACTAGTTGTATGTGATCTCTCTAATATCTTTGGCGATTGTAGTAAGAACGAATATAATTCCTAATAGGTTCACATGACTTTTGTAGTAAAATTTAAAACAATATTGTCATGAGGGAAGCTATTCCAAGTGCAAAAGTTGTTTTCTCTACAATATTATACAAAGAGTATCATAAACATAGTTTTCCTAACTCTACTGTTAGAGGGAGCAGATTTTGTCATTGTACCTAAAATGATATTAATCAATTATCTAGTAACATGTTGGTTAAATGGAGTATATTTAGTTTTTTTTAATGAATCTAACACTATTTTTATGATTAATAATAAAAAATGATACAAGAGACTTGTGGTGAGGTTGGTGGCATCTGCTATCTTGATTCTTGTAATAATAACTCATGTAACTACTCTTATAAGGTAGAATAATAGGTTTGGACATTCATGTGGCCATGCATTAAGTGTCTTAAAATCTAAACATGACATTGTTATAAAAACATTCTAGGCTATATGATGTGTGTTATAGAGACAAAAAAGGGTGGGTTGATTCATCTGAATGTTTCACCCCCTACAAGTTTTATAGTTGTTTCTAAATGAAAATATTTATTCCATTATAGATGACTGCACTAAGCCTGTTTTGGTTTACTTTATAGGGACCAAGTTTTTTCTAATATTGTAACATTTTATAACATGTCAAAACTCAATTCGGAGAAACTATAAATATTATAAGAATCAATAATGGAATAGAATCTTACAACTATAAGTTAAATAGTTTTTCATAACATTAGAAATTCTTCATCAAACATATTGTGTTTATTCCCTTAAGCAAATTGGATTTGTCGGAACAAACATAGAGACTTGCTATATGTTACAAGATCTATATTATTTTAAGAGGTGTTGCTTTAACATTATAGGGTGATTATGTTCTAACTGCTACTTACATGATCAATAGAATACCATTCTTAGTTTTAAAAGGAAAATATTCATTTGAAATGGTCTATTTTCCTACACCTTCCTTACATCATCTAAGGCTTTTTGGTTGCCTTTGTTTTTCCATTATATTAAATAATTATGATAAATTTTGTTATAGGTTTGAGAAATGTGTTTTTATGGGTTACTCTAAATCTAAAAAAGGGTATAAGCTTTGGAGCATGTATGACAAGTCATCGTTTTACTCTAGGGATGTTAAGTTTTATGATGAAACCTTCCCCTTTAAGATGAGTTGATTTATTGAAGTTGTTGGTAGTGGGTTGATTGCCTTTATTTTTATGTGTATTTTATTACTAATACACCCCTTCGACATTGAGATGCAAATAAATCATGGTTTGGAGTGTGGGTAGTACAATGAATTTGGTAACCAAACTGTTATGCCATTGTTGATCATTTGGAGATATCAACGAGTGATCATAATTTGGGTGTTGGTTCAAGCACATTGCAAGCATCTACTAATCATGCAGGCCAATATGGGGGTCATGAATGCATGTGCCTTCTAACTTAAATGAAATGTTTTTTTTTTGAAAATTTTAGATGATATATAAGAGTGTCTAAACTTTCAAAAATGTTTTACAACTATATCATATAGGGTGAACATAAATTGGCATTAAGAGGGTAGTTAACTAGTCAAACATGAATAAAGATTAGTTTTTTTGTTACTAATGAAGATATAATCTTAGAACCATGTACTTATTATGAAGCTTGTCTGATATAGAAATGGTACATATGTTTTGACCAATTTACCCAATATAAGAAAATTCAATTTTTGCAAGTTGGTTTTTACTATTAAGTATAAGGATATTGTTGAAATGTGTGTGTATATATATATATATATATATATATATATATATATATACACACACACACACACACACACACACACACATATATATATATATATATATATATATATATATATATATATATATATATATATATATATATATATATATATATATAAGGAAAAACTCCTTGCTAAAGAAAGACTTTACCCAATGGGAGGGCATTGGCTAAGAAAGTTTTTTCAGCTATGGTTAAACTTGTAATTGTAAGACGTGTAATTAGTTTAGTGGTTAGCTATAACTAGAATTTTGAATCAATTTGATGCAAATAATGAATCCATATATTATAATTTAAATGAATATATGTATATGCCTCTTCCTCTTAGGTGTTTTTTAAAGCAGATAATAGAGTTTGTAAGCTTCTAACATCTTTTTATGGAATTCAAAAAAACTCCAACAAAGTAGAATGAGAAACTTACATCCTCTTTGTTTGAATCTGGATGTAAACAAATTGCTAATGATATTCCTTGTTTAGAATATTTAAAAATGATACTAGTGTTTTAAAGTACTTTTTTGGTATTGAGTAAATTAAAACTGAGTTCGACTTATGCATATCACAATGAAAGAATCGCCTTGAAGTACTATAAATATTTGGAATGCTTAGGTCCATTGACTTAAATTTAATTATTAGCAAGTAGTGTGTTGATTCAAATGATATTTTACTTGCTAATATATTGCTTACCAATAATTAGTTGGTGAATTGATATAATTAGCAATTACCATACCGATCATTTTATTTGTTATACAAACCTTAAGTCAGCTTCTACACTCTCTGAAGCTAGCTCATTTGAAATTCACATTAAAGGTGTTAAGAGATTTAAAATTATGTACTTGAAAAGGAAATCATATTTGTTAAGTCAAAAACCTTGTATTTTCTTGCTTTTGTGTAAGTTGACTCAGAAATGTGCATTGACACTCAGAGGTTTATCACTACGTTTATCTTATTTCTTGGAAATTCTTGAATATTCTGGTAAAGTAAGGAGCTGCCTATTTTGTTCAAATTTTCAACAAAGGCAAAGTATAGAGGACTTGCAACTATTACTTGTGAAGTAATCTGGTTTTTGAAAGTTATCTCTAATTTGGGTGTAACTAATTTGAAACCTGTTATTATTTGTTATGGTGATAAACCTGCAATCATATTAACATCTTATCTAGTTCTTTATCAGAATTATAATCTGTTGAAAATTAAAAATATGCGAAAACTCGGGGTTTCCGGGTCTAAGATCTTTCGCTCAACAATAAACGAAGATATATAAATAAATTAAGTGCTAAAATGTAAAGGAACGATGCGGAAATATAAATGACTTGAAATATAAAGTTGCGGAATATTAAATAAATTGTAAAGAACAAGTGTGAAAATTAAAAGACAATAATTAAACAATATAATGTAATTCGTATTTTTCATTGATAAACAAAAGGTGTTACAAATTAAAAGTTAAGCTCAAACATACTTTCTAATCTAATATGAACTACATGGATATCTAGAGTGGTTAAAAGAAGAGGAGATATGATGTTCTTGATGTTCTTGAGGTGGCTGGAGAGAATTCTCCAGCTACTCCTCTAATTCGTTTATGCTACATTGGAGTGATAGTTTCCTCACAATATGTCCAGAATCTCACTTAATCTTCATGACCCAAGGCTCCTATTTATAGGAGGAGAAGATATCTTTTAAGATTTCAAGTACAAAAAATAATAATAAACTATTACAAGCCTAAAGCTAGTCTACTTAGTCTATGTCTTGGACGTTGATCCTCAATTTGCTGGTAGACATTCGTTGCTGGTTCAGCTCTTCAAGAATTTCTGTTCATGATTTTCTGCATGCTTGAAGTTCAGTATTTGTGTGACCATCAAGATATTCGGATCTTAAAGATCTTCTAGCATGTGAGCTTTGTCACTACAAGATGTTCGGATCCACATGAGATCTTCAGTATACCGAAAATCATCAAGATATTTGGTTAGAGCTAGACTTCGGTTAGGACGTGATGATTTCGGTATTCCATGTGATTTTCGGTTCAACCTCCACTTCGGTAAAATGCTTGCATGATCTTCGGTATGCTTAAATATTCAGCATTCATCACAATTTCGGTATATGAGATTTTCGATTCAAGGCTTGATGATTTTCGGTATTGTGAATTTCGGCAACATGATTTTCAATATCCTTGGACTAGCATGCAATCTTCGGATTGCAGATTTTCGGACCCAAACTTGGATTCACCAAGTTTGGTCCTCAACTGCTGGATGATACCTCAACTTCTGTTTGTTCCTCGATTATTGACTATACCTCAATTCTTGATGAAGTTCCTTTTTAACTGAACTCTTCAACATCTTTGGCATTTACACTAACAAGATCCCCCTAAATGGTGATAAATGTTGAATTGTTAGGTAAACTTCATCATTAATTCCTCAATCCCATTGCTGAATAAACCCTCAATATTTCAGAGCATTTGGTCAACATATCCCCTAAATGATGTGAAATGTTGAGGGTTGGGATATTCACTTCGAACAGTGGTAGTGATGCATAAATTCTTCAATTAGAACTCCACTTGTGAAAATGAAACTTCTAATGGTAAGAGTAAAATTACAAAATTTCAAAATCAAAGAGAAATTTAGCAAGGCCTGAAATTTGGTTGTGAAAACCAAAAATCATTGCCACGTCACTTCACTAAACTAGATCCTTGATATCAAAACTCTAAAATCCTAACTCTCTAAAACTAATGAGTATAGAAGTTCATAATCGAAACCGCTTACATTTGATAAAAAAAAGATGAAAACACAAAAATCTAAATTCTATGATCAAAATTTTGAAGTAAGGAAAAATTGAGTTATTGGTCGCCGAGTTGTACTGTGATATTGGATCCCCCCAAATGTTGATGAGGTATTGGAAATTCTAGAGAAAATCTTCTTGGTCATGAAATTTACTAGATAGTGGTGATTCGTGATATATGTTCAAAAAATTTGAAAAATTACAATTTGATGAAAATTATTGAAAATTTCTTGTTGCTGATATGTTGCTGTGTTGAATGAGCTGTTGTTGCTTTGACCTCAAATGATAAAAAATTTGAAGTTACCAGCTCTTCCCAAAACTTGTTGGTGCCAGGAGATGTGCAAACCTTCTCCTTAGAGCGCGTTCAAACTTCTATAGTCTTGGCACTCGAATGCGACTTGGCACGTGCCTACGTCGCTGCAAGAACTTAATCGTTACCGCCCCCACTAAGAAATTGCTTTCTTCGAGAAAAGATCCCTTAACTTTAGCTTTGAAATCACTTAATGGATCTGGATGCGACCATTGTGCTGATACCAACTGCTGGGTTATAATGTGATCAACAATTTGCTTTCATTGTCAGTCGTCACCTTGCCGAGTCTTGGCTTGATGAAACCTCTTACTTTCACCTAACAAAGGTGATACCTCAATTTCAACTTCTCTTCGTCACAATCTTCTAATAAGTCATTAGAAGTTGAACTTGTCTCTCTTTCTTCTGATTTTGGGTTCATCGACGGTCATCTCTCCTTCCCATTTTTTTATTGATGTAATTTTCTGATAGAAATTTTCTGATGGAGAACAGCAACTGACTTCTTTTGACAAAATGTGTAATTTCTCAACATAAGTGTTACTATGCATCTAAGTCTTGAAAATGATAGAAGGTTGATGTGTGGTTAGACTTTGGTGTTATGAAGCACCAAAGCTTGATACATAAATTCAATCTTCTTTGCAGAAAAAGAAGTGATGTCATTGAAGGAAGAAAGGAGTGATGTCACTGGTGGGAAAATAGATGATGTCACTAGACAAAAAGTACTGATTAGTAAATGGGTGTGGGATAGAGTGAAAGATGATGTTCCCAAGGCTGTTGGTTAAAAGTGAAAAATGAAAGAGATGTGTGAGCTAACTAATTCTTTTTGAAAATTATTTAATTTACCTCTCCCAAATTGATAAATATTTAAAAAGTTTAACGGGAATGTAAATTAAAATCATCATTTTTCAGCAAAGATTTAACGTTTTTATAGAAATTTTCAATAAAATCATTTTCGAACAAAAGATAACAAAATTTGAATCACTATCGTAAATTTTGTTTTTAATCTCCAACAAAAATGTTTTTCGTCTAGAAACATAATAATGTTTAAATTACGAAAAATGTTTTGTTTTACTTGTCTTAACACATTTTAGTCATTTACGCCATTTACGATTTTGTTTTTGTTTTTGTGGAAACGAAATTGAGCACAGTAGCATTCACAGGACCCATAGCGGGTTTCCAAAGTTTATAAAAACCATATGACCAGCTACTATGGCTCTGATACCAATTGTAGAAAATTAAAAATATGCAAAAACTTGGGGTTTTCAGGTCCAAGATCTTTCGCTGAATAATAAACGAAGATATATAAATAAATTAAATGCTATAATGTAAAGGAACGATGCAGAAATATAAATGACTTGAAATATAAAGTTGCGGAATATTAAGTAAATTGTAAAGAACAAGTGCGGAAATTAAAAGACAATAATTAAACAATATAATGTAATTCGTATTTTTCATTGATAAACAAAATGTGTTACAGATTAAAAGTTAAGCTCAAACACACTTTCTAATCTAATATGAACTACATGGAGATCTAGAGTGGTTAAAAGAAGAAGAGATATGATGTTCTTGAGGGGCTGGAGAAAATGCTCCAGCCACTCCTGCAATTCGTTTATACAACATTAGAGTGATAGTTTTCTCACAATCTCTCCAAAATCTCACTTAATCTTCATGACCCAAGGCCCCTATTTATATCAGGAGAATATATCTTTTCAGATCTCGAGTACAACAAAAAATAATGAACTATTACAAGCCTACAACTAGCCTACTTAGTCTAAGTCTTTAACTTTGATCCTCAATTTGCTGGTAGACATTCGTTGCTAGTTCAACTCTTCAAGACTTTCCGTTCATGATTTTATGCATGCTTGAACTTCAGTGTATATGAGACCATCAAGATATTCAGATCCTAAAGATCTTCTAACATGTGAGCTTTGGCACTACAAGATGTTCAGATCCACATAAGAACTTCGGTATACCGAAAATCATCAATATATTCGGTTAGAGCTAGACTTCAGTTAGGACATGATTATTTTCGGTATCCCATGTGATTTTCGGTTCAACCTTCACTTCCGTTCAATGCTTGCATTCATCACAATTTTGGTATATGAGATTTTCGGTTCAAGGCTTGATGATTTTCGGTATTGTGAATTTCGGCGAAATGATTTTTGGTATCCTTGGACTAGCATCAAACTTGGATTCTCCAAGTTTGGTCCTCAACTGTTGGAGGATACCTCATCTTCTGTTTGTTCCTTTAATCTTGACTATACTGAAAGGTTTTATGCAAATCAATGAAATAAAACCCTAAGTTCACATGCAACCTATAAGGATCTATGTTTTCTTCTAATTGGACATATAATAAATTCCTAAAAGCCACAAGAAAATAACTAAAAGAATAAAATCAGAAAAACTAATATTTTAGGATTTATTGGAAGCCAAGCAGCACAAGTGTCCTGCCTCAAATGAGATCACACCCAGGGAGCAGGAGGGAGGTCAAAACCTTCCAGTGAGAATAGGTATATGTGGCGCAGAAAATGAGGGTCTAAGGCTCCTTATTTATAGCCTCCAGCAGATAACCAGATAAACATTTAAATATAAACCTTTTTGAATTCAAACCTATTCATATATATATATATATATATATATATATATATATATATATATATATATATATATATATATATATATATATATATATATATATATATATATATATATATATATATATATATATATATATATATATATATATATATATATATATATATATATATATATATATATATATATATATATATATATCCTTAAATTCACTGGTCACTTATACTGCCAAAATGTCACTTACTCAACTATTGAATAATTACACTTTTAGTCCCTACACTTTTAATTAATTAAATTAATCACCAAATTAATTCTAATTAATTCCAGATTAATTTCTAATTAATTAATATAGTTTCTAATTAACATATTATCACTTTAATATATTAATAAAGTATTTATTTAATTTCTATTGATTTATTATTCACATAATAAATCAATCTTTCTCTCTACTGAACTTTCTACCAAACCTCCAGCTATGAGGGCAACCCAAATGGACTATGCTACTATTAATTAGGTAAATACTAATTATTAGTCATGGCTTAGACACCTAATCCAATAGTCTCCCACTTGGATAAGTCTATGACTATAATTACCAATTTAACCTCTAATTAATCAGCAAACTGTAGCTTCCTAGAAACTGCTGCTGAAATCTGACCTAGTCAGTTCTGTCCATAGATAAGTAATCTTATGATCCTTTGTCCAACAATATATTTTCAGACACGAGACATGGATTGAGATCAATCTCTGTCCGATACTCTGTTTCCCGATTTTCGATTCTGCTTATAACTTTAGGACTTCTAATTGAACACATCAATTTAGTCCAGGCTGGCCAGCACTTTAGTCAACTTCAAAATCATTGAGAGGCCTACAGATATTTGTTTCCCATTAGGGTCAAGGAACGAATAAGCTTCGACTCATATGCTTATATCTTTTACTAGTCAAATCATTCACAACAACACGTTTTATAACATCGAGTTACCGATGCGTTTTCGTATTATCAATGAACAACTACCTTGTAAATTATAACTCATATCTCTCCACTTCAAGATCATAAGATATTATCGTCTCAAGATTGCTCGTGATGTAATCCATGAAGAAATTCTTTGAGCGTGGGTTTATCTAATACTTAAATCTCTATTTCTAAGTACTCATGAATGTTGTAGAAATCCTATTGCTATGTCAAACTCCTTAGACAGTCTACAAACCAATTCTTGACCGTCTTGATTCAATACTTACTTCCGAAAGTATGAGCGACTGTGGACCTTTCTGAATAATTAAATTATTCGGGAAGTAAAACATGCAAAAGCGAAACATAAAGATCTGACTGGCAGCTACTCCTGCTTATTACCAAGTCTCTACTAGGTAATCACCAAGTCGGATCTTGTCATAAACTATTATCGGTTTCAATTTTTCTTTTAAACTTTCAATTCTAATTTTATAGCTATGTCTTTATGAACCTTTCACTCTTTCTATGTATCCAAAGTATCTTATACTGATGCACTTTGTTACAGATGATCCAATCGGATGCTCTTCCGATGACATCTTAATATGTTATCCTGTCTTTTTCTCTCCTAACTCCATTCTCGTAATGTGTACTGTGACTTCCTATGGTTTTTGGGGTCTTTAGTCTACTTGACTGCACCCTAAGACAATTTTGAGGTGCTATGATGTGCCAGTGAACCACACACGCTCCATCAAAATACCAACGAGATTCTTTAACCATGAAGTCCTTTAACATCATGTCCTGACGTTAATAATTACCACTTTGAAAAAATCTTTCAAATTATTACTATTACTTTCACCCCAATCATTTCCCAATCAATTCTCACGTGAGTTCAAGCAATCCATCCAGTATTCCCAGCCAGACAATGTCCTGAATCCAACTTACTATGCCCTAAGCATCAAGTCATCAGGATATGTTCTTGACATTCTGATCGATCTAAGAAACTTGTCGAACTCGATCTATTCTTATTCCAAACCCTTTCAGAATCCAAAGATTATTTATAATCCTTGTGTCATGATTTTCGAAAAACTATTTCCTTTCAAAGACTCTTCTCATACATCTTGAATCTTATCAAGATCATGCTTACAATGGCTAGGTCTATGCTGGCGATTTCATCTATCCAATAAATGTCTATGAATTACGTGTGTATGTTGCACCTTCTTTATTTTTTCATGCCAAGTCATCACACTTTGCAATGATAGGAAACTCCTTTCCAGGGGTATGTATCTTGAATCTCATCAAGATCATCTTGGCAGAGTTTCGATCTATCTCATAGACGTTTACAACCACCTGAGTATGTCGTATTTCTATTAAGTATTTCATAGTGATCCGTCTCTTAACACCAAGTCATTACACTTTGTAATGAAAAGAGACGTTTCCTAGAAACAGTATGTAACCCACATATGAAGATAGTAGATAACAGCGACACTCCCACCGGCTTTGACACAGTTATGGATTATTCACAAAATCCAGGACTTTTGGCACATTTTGAGAATCCAAAACTTTCTGACATCTTAATGCAAATCTTTCAGCCCTTTCTCAAAATCCAATCCTTTGGCATATTTTTGAGAATCTGAATATCCTTTCTTGCGAGATGCCCGTGGGGTAATCCCGGGCTCATGTACCTTTGTACTGGGACACTCTTTGTGAGTCCCTATTAGTGTGCCAGTGATCCACACGCGCTCCACTAATGATTCACAATGTGCCATGTAGTATCCTTTCGGATTTCATCTTCTATTAAGAGTGCTTCTCCCTGAATCAATTACTTGACTCTAAGTATCGTCTCACTCAACCAGATGTTCTGAAGGTATGTATCTGTCCATGTTGCTTTCTTTTGATGATTCAGTTACTCCTACTGGTTTTTAGACCTAGTGTAAAATCAATCAAATTTTCAGATAGACTGTGTCTTGCCCTAAGGTTCTCTTGTTTGGCAGCAACCGGGCTCACCAATGCTTCCAAGTAGTCGGGTTGTAAATTCGTACCAACTATAGTGTTTTACCACTAATCGGTATGTCACCCCTATCATAACTACTTATGATGGTGATCAATACTACTGGTCAAGAGGAGATTATGTCAGTTGTAAGATAGAAACCTGATTTCTGCTCCAATCCTAGTGATGACTAAAGGTTCTTTCACTTGGCTTATCCTGAACTCATTCAGGACTGTCCCAACTCCCACTGTTTCCTTAGAACATGAGTTCTTTCTAAAAGAGCTCTTCTTTTACAGTTGCAGTGGGATAGCCAATGAAACGACATTGCTGATCATATTCAGGCTAGATGAGGTTCGGATGAACACTACAAGACCCTGGACTTTCTATGTACAAGTGGGATAATCCCAGCTTTACATATCAGACAGTGTCTGAAAGACCTACTTAGTCTAGGATGTGGTCGGAATATGGTTTATATGGTCTGACTGGTTTTCAATTCATCGGAAAATAATTGACGACGTATCTCATGCATCGAGGATCGAACTATTTCGATTTAAAGCTCCATTATCTTCCCTAAGACACATTATAACCATTAATGTTCTTGGAAGAGAATAAACTGTGAAACATTTCTCAGTTTATGATGTCACTCAGGTTCTGTGGATCTCATACTTCCTTTGAAGTCCTTGAACTGTTCAAGGTTTCAATTCAATCGCTTATTCTGATAAGCGAAGCCATATTCGTCATACAGATTGACAAATATCGTGAAGTATAAACAATTGTGTTGTATTTGAAGATTTGGGCAATACACATCAATTGATGTGTCCATTGCTCATGGTCTTGACGTCTTTTACATCTCTATGTAAATTTATGACTTTGTTAATTTTGTTCAAGACTTGCAATCATCACTTGACTCTAAGTTAACTGATTCCAAAATTGTATCCTCTGGGTCTTTGGGTGATTCATTTCTTGCCACATGTGCTTTATAAAGAACTTAATCATCATGTGACTCTAAGTCAAATGATTCCAAAGTCCTGTCCAACTAGATCTTTGGGTGATTCATTTCTTGCCACACATGGTTTTATTAAGAGCTCAATTTATCATGTGACTCTAAGTCAAATGATTCCAAAGTCTTGTCCAACTGGACCTTTGGTTGAATTGATCCTTATAAAATTTCTTTTAACAATCATAGAAAACACAACTTATGAATCCAAACACTTTGGATGCTTCATCATTCAAGTCATTACCATTCATGAAATTATCACACTCATACGACATTTCAAGGATAAATTAAATAAACATGTATTAAAAGAAAATTAACATTTAATAAAACCGAAAACATCCTTGAACAATGTACTATATGACAAACAATGTCGCTTGCATCTAATAAGCTAATAACAAGATTGTAATATCTAACTAAACTTCAAAACTGCATGAGCTGGAGATCTAATCCAAATGTGCTCCTATGCGCCAAAGTCCCGTACCCTACTGATTCCCTGCATACAAACCAAAATGTGACTATCACATCATGCATCAAGGAATTATGGATCAGGAGTTTTGAGGTTTTTAGATGTACCTGAGCTTTCAAAAGATTTTGACCTTGGAGCGTCTTCCAATCTTTCCGTGACTGTATCCTATCCTATGGATTCCCAGTTTGAGACATGTCCAGACGATCTGGATCGTTTCTTGCTGTGTCTCTTCGCTGGACACAATCCAGAAGTAGCTGACCCATTGGAGCTATGCCTGTCCAAAAGAGACTTGTATAAAGTCAACAGTGGACGCATTTCCATAAAAGTCTTTTTCTGGCCTTCCTTTCTATACGTCTGAATGAACAGATCGTACCTACTAGTCAGCGAAGCGAGTAGAATGTCAACACTCATCTCTTCACTCATAGAGTAACCAAGTTTGTACAATTCGCCTATGTATGCTTCAATCTGGAGAACATGCAAATCGATGCTACTTCCTTCTTTTAGCTTGCACTCTGCAAGTCTCTTGAAGATCCTAGCTCGTTCCTCTTCAATTGGTTTTTGGAAATTTTCCTCAACCGATTGCATTAACTCATATGGCCTCAGGGATTCAAAATCCCTACGGAACTTGGGGTCAATGGTCAATAGCATGAGGTCACGAATTTCTTCGGATTCATCAACTGAGAAGTTATGCTCATCATTAAGACTTTTTATGATGACTTGTTCTGGTGAAACCGGGATTGGATACTTAATGAGTTGTAGCTTGCCAGTAATAGCGAGAACCAGTCTCCAACTGCGAAGCCATTCCTTACAGTTCAGGTGAGTCAGCCTTTCCATATTTGGCAGGTGCTTTCTGAGGCTTTCAGAAGTGGGTGAAGGAGGGGAAGGAGGAGAATTGACACTTGACATCTATAAAAGAAATAGAATTTATTAGTTTAATTGATCCTTTTAAATAATTACCCAATATGTTATTTAATAAGGCTAGGATCCAAAATACCCCAACTTTGGTGTGAAGAGGGATGTCGTAATCACAACATATGGTCATTAAGGTAGATAAAACACTTATCAATTTCATCTTATGAAATTCCTAGATCTGTTGAGATTCATTGAACTGTTCAATGGCATGTTTAATCTCGGATGTGCTCCACTGTTTGTGACTGGGATGCCGAGGATCACAAACTGGATGTGAATAACCATGCAAATGTGCTCGGTAACCTCAATGTCATTTATCATCTCTAATTGATGTGCCGGTTAACCACAAGCGCTTCATCAACAATGATAAATCATGAGAAACCCATTACCACTTTGTATGAACCCCTATTAGTGTGCCGGTAAACCACACACACTCCACTAATGTTTCATAATGTGTACTGTGTAATTTCATGGATTAGCATCTTTTCACATTTTTCCTAAAGTAACTAGATTTGGGATTTTATAAAGTTGTTCTAGTACTTTCATTAATAACATTATACTTTTAATGATATTAAATTGTCCTATCAAACCCGTTCGGCTAACGACCCTCCACTGATCAAGAGAGCGGTGGGTGAGACTGGACAC
The DNA here is from genome assembly GCA_023525715.1 of Cichorium intybus. Taxonomy (NCBI): domain Eukaryota; kingdom Viridiplantae; phylum Streptophyta; class Magnoliopsida; order Asterales; family Asteraceae; genus Cichorium; species Cichorium intybus. The sequence goes on from CM042012.1 coordinate 59,126,180, forward strand.
CCATTCAACCGTCATTTTATAGGCAGTTTCCTTATACCCTCCTTATAGACCAGCTTCGTGAATGAGGCCTACTATAGATTTGACTTACCAATTATCTTATACATATAATATAAACTTTTAATAATAATATATAAGATGTATTTTAAACCTTTTTAAAATATTCCTGGTTTATCTTTTATTTTATTGGAAATTTAAACTATTAAATTTAAAATTAAATTAAACCTTTAAATGATTTAATTCATCTTTTAATTAAACAAGTAATTGAATTAATTAAATCCAAATATTTTAGACTTTTAAAATATTCCTAGTTTTATCTTTTAATTTTTCGAAATTTAAAACTATTAAATTTACAATTAAATCAAACCTAAATTATCTTTTAATTAAACAATTAATTAAATTAATTAAAACTAGATAGGTATCACAAATTAATCAAATTAATTTAAACCTATCTTAAACCCCCTAATTTTCGAAATTAACAAATAATGGGTTTAAGGTTATCTATTTAAATAATTAAAGTTACCAAAAATAGAAAGCCTTCTAAAACCCTAAGGAGAGAATCGAATATCATAGAGGGGAGGGGCTAGGGTTTCCAAAACCTTAACCGTAAAATCGATTAGGCTAAATTAGGGTTTATAAGCTTTAAACCCTAATTTTTAGGAAAATAATTATAGCAATTCAACAAGAAAACAACCAAAAAAGCTCTGATACCACTGAAAGGTTTTATGCAAATCAATGAACTAAAACCCTAAGTTCACATGCAACCTATAAGGATCTATGTTTTCTTCTAATTGAACATATAATAAATTCCTAAAAGCCACAAGAAAATAACTAAAAGAATAAAATCAGAAAAACTAACCTTTTAGGATTTATTGGAAGCCAAGCAGCACAAGTGTACTGCCTCAAATGAGATCACACCTAGGGAGCAGGAGGGAGGTCGAAATCTTCCAGAGAGAATAGGTATATGTGGCGTAGAAAATGAGGGTCTAAGGCTCCTTATTTATAGCCTCCAGCAGATAACCAGATAAACCTTTTTGAATTCAAATTAAGATAAGCCTTTATCTTAATAATTAAAACCTATATATATATATATATATATATATATATATATATATATATATATATATATATATATATATATATATATATATATATATATATATATATATATATATATATATATATATATATATATATATATATATATATATATATATATATATATATATATATATATATATATATATATATATATATATATATATATATATATATATATATATATATATATATATATATATATATATATATATATATCCTTAAATTCGCTGGTCACTTATACTGTCAAAAATGTCACTTACTCAACTATTGAATAATTACACTTTTAGTCCCTACACATTTAATTAATTAAATTAATCACCAAATTAATTCCAATTAATTCCAGATTAATTTCTAGTTAATTAATATATTTTCTAATTAATATATTATCACTTTAATATATTAATAAACTATTTACTTAATTTTTATTGATTTATTAATCACATAATAAATCAATCTTTCTCTCTACTGAACTTTCTACCAAACCTCCAGCTATGAGGGCAACCCAAATGGACTATGCTACTATTAATTAGGTAAATACTAATTATTAGTCATGGCTTAGACACCTAATCCAACATATACCTCAATTAGTGATGAAGTTCCTTTTCACCTCAACTCTTCAACGTATTCGGCATTTACACTAACATAATCATAATGAAATTGACATATATCTAATAAGAGAACAAATTTATTATGTTGTTATTAAAGTAGATAAATTGAATCTACACTTCAAACTAGAAATGTTTTTACTAAGGAACTAAAAGCATACCGATACGATTTTTAACTAGAAACTTAATCTAATCAACCACTTCAAATCATAAGATTGAGGGACTGTGTTTAAAGATGTTTGAATTATACAATATTAACAACTTTTTGATACCCGTGTTGTTAGATGATATAAGTTTTTTGTGTCAATTATTTTCGGAAGAATGTATTGGTCTCAGTGGTTTGCGAGTGTTTCAATTAGCATTAATGAGGTTGGGAAAGTGGGTTCGACCCATACCGGTAACATTTTTTCAATTGCTTCCCTTTCTTTTGGTAACATTTTTACAAGAGTCATCTTAAAAAAACCCCATCATAATTAACTTATGATGTCCTATCAATTTGGGTTTCTTTATATATATATATATATATATATATATATATATATATATATATATATAGGGCTAATAACATAAAAACCACTATAGTTTGGCCAAAATCCGGTTTAAGCACTATATTTTTTTTCGTTTTAAAAAAATCACTCATACTTTCAAAAAAATTCGTAAAAACCACTCATATTTTCAAAAATATACATTGCGACCACTATAACAAATTAAAGTCATGATTGTATGTTGTCAAATCAGAACACTTCTTACCCCCGTCACATTCAAAATTTAGTTGATTCACTTGGACACTCTATGCATTCACAACGTGGCCGAAGAGTTGTAGTTACGAAAACCAAAATTACATGTAGACAACGTTATATATCATTTTTACTGCAATGAAGTTCTAATATTTGCTTAAAATGTCGATATGAAACTTTTCACATAACTTTTCGATAAAAAAAATCGTCAAAAGTTATAAAATAAAATGAACAGTGGTCAATATGAATTTTTTTGAAAGTATGAGTGGTTTTTATGGAACAAAAAGAAATATAGTGGTTAAACCAGAATTTTGGTCAAACTACAGTGATTTTTATGTTATTAACCCATATATATATATATATATATATATATATATATATATATATATATATATATATATATATATTTACAAGAGTCATCTTAAAAAAACCCCATCATAATTAACTTATGATGTCCTATCAATTTGGGTTTCTTTATATATATATATATATATATATATATATATATATATATATATATATATATATATATATATATATATATATATATATATATATATACTAATTATGATATTTTTTAATTATTATTTTTTTTAATTTTATAACTATCATTAATTGTTTTTATTTAATATAAATACTAATTTTGGTTTTTATAATTTAAATTTTATTCTAACTTTTTGATGTTTAGTTCTAATATGTTTCTAATGTGTTTTTTAACGTTTTGTTCGTTGGTATCATTTAACGTTGTAATTTAGTATTTTTTTCTAATTTTTGACGTTTTGTTTGAATACATTGTTATATGTTTTGTTAGTTTATATCGGTGGAAATTTATTAAATAATGTTGATTAGACTTATGAGTTTGCATTTTCTAATTTTTGACGTTTTGTTTGAAAACATTTTTATATGGTTTGTTCGTTTATATTGTTTATATGTTTTGTTCGCTTCTAATTTTTATAATTTTTGATGTATTAATTTTCTAATTTTCTAATTTTTGACGTTTTATATCGGTGGAAACCACTATTTCCACAATTTCCATCAAGTTTCACATCTTGTATTTGACTGACGTAATGATGAAATAACTTTAGCAGTTCATTGATGGAGGACATTGAACAATTTGATTTATTCTCGACTTAGGAACTATGCATTGCTGGTTTTTTATAACCAAAACCCTTGAATCAATTAAATTAGACACGTTTGAACAACTTCGTCTAAGGGGTTGTTGGGGAGGTTTCAACGGTAGTTTTATTGAACTGTTTCCCCAACAACCCCTTAGACGAAGTTGTCCAAATGTGTCTAATTCAATTGATTCAAGGGGGTTTGGTTATAAAGAACCAGCAATGCATAGTTCCTACGTCGAGAATAAATCAAATTGTTCAATGCCCTCCATCAATGAATTGCTAAACTATTTTTCCAATTTTTTTACAATGATATAGTACTATTCTCGATTCTCGATTTGTATTTTTTTTTTTATTTTTTTCAATTTTTTTAAGGTGTCATTACGAGTCCTCACCGAAAAAAGAGTACTCACCAGAACGAGACCCTGTATATATATATATATATATATATATATATATATATATATATATATATATATATATATATATATATATATATATATATATATATATATATATATATATATATATATATATATATATATATATATATATATATATATATATATATATATATATATATATATATATATATATATAAAATTCAAATTGTTCAATGCCCTCCATCAATGAATTGCTAAACTATTTTTCCAATTTTTTTACAATGATATAGTACTATTCTCGATTCTCGATTTGTATTTTTTTTATATTTTTTTCAATTTTTTTAAGGTGTCATTACGAGTCCTCACCGAAAAAAGAGTACTCACCAGAACGAGACCATATATATATATATATATATATATATATATATATATATATATATATATATATATATATATATATATATATATATATATATATATATATATATATAAACCCAAATTGATGAGACATTATAAATTAATGATTAGGGGTTTTTTTACCAATACCATTTTTACAATTGCTTCCCTTTCTTTTGGTAACATTTGTTTAAATGGCTATTGTGCCCCCACCTTTTTCCTTTTCAATATTCTTTTTATTAGATATCTAATAAGATTGATATACTTATATTTTACTATCATTTTATTTATAATTTTTCCTTGATTTTACTAATTTGATTAAATATAGGTTTTGGAGTTTTATATTTTCACTATTAGTTTAATAAGTTAAAAAACGTTTTATTATTTTGAAATTTAAATTTTATTTACGTCAATTTGGTTTATTGGATTATGAAAAAAGTGAAAATTAATATGTAATTAATAAAATTCAATATATTCCCATATAAATGTAGAAAATGAGTTTTGAGTTATTATTTTATGTGTTTATTTATTATAATCGGGTTCAAGAAAATACATATTTCATCATAAGCTGTCATAGTAATCTATTTAGTGTTCATGTATATATTCTGATGGTGTTTAATCCAAAATGGTTAACAAAAGTATATAATTAATTAGATTGATTCACATAACGAATTGAACAAGTTTTAATGTCTATGTTTTTTCAATGTTGCAAAAGTTGGTAGGCGGTGTCAGGTCGGTTGACTAGCGAGTACCAAGTACTCGGTCTAGGCAGGAAGTACTCGACGAGTACTCGAATAAGGTAAATACGTACATATGATATGATTATATATACTGAAATACTGAATATAGTAATAGTTGCATCAAATTTAATTTGAATTAAACAATATTAAAATTAAACTGTAAAATGTTTATTAAATAATTAAATATATGATATGTTTTAAAGTATTCACATAGCTATTATAATTATATATTTTATGAAAAAATATTCAAATTCTCAAGTTTAACCTATTTTTTCTGAGTTTGGCCGAATTTTTTCCGAGTTTGACCGAGTTTTTGAGTTCGAACGAGTTTTTTTCGAGTTTGTTGGATTCCAAGGTTGACCGAGTTGCACCGATGTTGACCAAGTAGCACCGAGGTTGACCGATTTTGGCCGAGTCCGAGTATTTTTTGCATATTCCCATAATAGAGCCTCAGACAACACCCGATTTCGAGTACTCGGCCGAATAGGCCGAGTTTTACAACACCGAGTTATTCAAATCGTATATCTACGATACTTAACTAAAACAACGACAAATTTGTAATTATATATGTTGAGTTAGGATAAACATCACAAAATATTGTATTTTGAATTGAAATATTAGCGATAATTAGACTATATCATCACATGATTATAGTGATTCCGTAAAGGGCTTTTGTCATGAAAGTCCTTAACTTTTTCGTAAATGTTTAGTTTTGTCCTTCTGTGGATTTGATGTCTACTAAAGCCCAAAATTTGCAAACTTTTTTCTATCTTTGTCCCTGAAACCTATGATAGCAAGTTTCCTTCACGTTACATTGAAAGTATTTTCGCATAGAAGTCATTGAGTTTTTCGAAAATGTTCAGTTTTGTTCTCCAACATCGCCACCACCCACCACCACTGCAGTGGAAGTGGTGGTGGTGTTGGAGGACAAAACTGAACATTTTCGAAAAACTTAAAGACTTCTATGCGAAATTAATTTCATGGTAAAAACGTGAAACTTTACAAACATAAGGACTTTTATGTAAAAATAATTTCAAGGTAACCTGAAAACCTGCTATCACAGGCTTCAGGGATAAAGATGGAAAGAAGTTCGCAAATTTTGGGCTTTAGTACACATAAAATTCATAGAAGGACAAAATCGAACATTTACGACAAATTTAAGGACTTGTATGACAAAAGCCTTCCGTAAAATAGGAAACAATCAACATATTAATCATAATACTTAAAAATAATAATTGTTTTTATTCGTATACATTATATTTCTTAAAATAGTATGAAACAAAAATAAGATGTCATCATATACAAATAAATGAAAGTACATATTTTTTCTTGCATTGAGCCTTCTCTTAAATTTAGATTTTTAGTTTTTTTTATTGGCAAACCAATTTTATATCTTGTTATAGCAAGTCCAACGGTCCGATAATAATTTTTAACCTATCAACATCTCTGTTGCATCGCATGAGGGAAAACTCTAGTTATTGAAAAAAACAAATTTCAGTCACTCAATGTATGGATTGCATCAAGGAAGCTGGGGGTTGCTAGTTGTACATTACGGGATGATTGAGGGTTGTAGGTGATTAATCTCCTGACTTTGGTGTTGTTTAGCTTTTAATCTCTTTGGTCTATAGTTTCTAGTAGTTTGTCCATTCTTCGTGTATTGTATTGGATTATAGTAAAAGGTTTATGAAGTCTTCTTTTACAAAATAGACGGATTTCAATAAATTCAAGGGATAATAACATAAAAAACATTGTAGTTTGGCTTAAATTTTGGTTTAACCACTATATTACTTTTTGTTTCATAAAAACCAATCATACTTTTAAAAAATTTCATAGTGATCACTGTTCATTTTACTTTATAAATTCTAAGGATTATTTTCATCGAATGATTATATGATAAGTTTTATATCAACATTTAAAGCAAATATTAGAATTCCATTGCAGTGAAAATTATACATAAACTTGTCTATATGTGAATTTTCTTTTCGTAAGTTTGGCTCTTCGACCACGTTGTGAGTATATAGGGTGTCCAAATGAATCCACTAAATTTTTAATGCAATGAGGGTAATGAGTGTTCCGAGTTGGCGGCATACAATCATAACTTTTATTTGTTATAGTGGTCGCAATGGAACTTTTTGAAAATATAAGTGGTTTTTATGGATTTTATTTGAAGGTATAAGTGGTTTTTTTAGAACAAAATAAAATACAGTGCTTAAACCAGATTTTGACCAAACTACAGTGATTTTTATGTTATTAGCCCTAAATTCAATGCTTAAATTTCTCTGAATTTTAATTTTTCTTCAAGACAGAAAATTTTATAATTCAAATGAAACACAGACTAGCAAGAAGCTAGTAAAATCAAGCTAGCATATGAAATACAACAAACCAATCGAAACTAAATAGAGCAAACCATAAAACACATTGTTAAATAAACGATGACGATACCCTCTTGACATTGGAAATACGTTACAACGCCCCAAAAATATGATTGAGCACAAGTTATACAACTTTTTATATTTATATGATCTATATACGTGCAAGTGACTAACTACATTTTCGCAGTGGGTTAACTGCTATCTCTCAACATCATGCATTACATTGGTTAACTGCTATATGATTTTTATATCCACTTCTTTTAGCAATTATATATTTAACTACTTCGCGTTGATATCATTTGTGTGAATGATTACTATTTCAAAGCACAACGATAAACTCAAATACTTTATGTTGATAGTGATGTTTACAATGACCTTGCGGATAGTATGTCTATGAAACATATTTAATAAAATGATATTGTAAATGCAGTTCGGAATCATCAATAGCAAAACCAAATAAATATATTCTAAAAATCAAAGCCACCTAATTAGTTGTATAATAAAGCCAAGAGTGTTTTTAAATGATTATCAAACATTACAAATTGCCACTCATTATATAATTTAATCATAGCCGCCTAAAATTGCTTATATGAGTTGGTATTGTACAAACTAACCAAAATTATTCTCTAGTTTTGAAGGGTCCACATGATCATTATGATCTGGGTTCACAAAAGTGTTGGTCGGTCTGATAGAATCACAAAATAAATAATAAACACTGTAATTATATGTTCAGTTTGATTTCATTGTTTTTGGATTAAAAAGTATTCGTTTTAAGAAATAATTATATACACAAATATATTATTGATCCCTATTTGTCAAGGAACCCTTAAACGGTGATTTGATCATGCGGATACTAGATTTGACATCCTATATGTGTTGCCATTTCGTGGCTTTAATAGGAGAATCATACCTTAAGTGCTATAATTCCGATAAAACTTCACAAACTTCCTTCATCGATTTCCCCCGTGATTCTTCACTGTTTCTCACAATTCTGTGTGCATCTCAGTCTATTTTTTGAACTCTTCATAATACCCAGGTGTATAACTGATGAGACCTCTCATTCGCTCGAATTTACTCCCTCATGAAAGTGACGGTTTTCTTTATTTAAATCCCCTTAGTTTCCTCATAATTAAACCTAATTACTCTTAATAATATCTTTAATCATAGATATAACAATAACATAATCAAATTATATACATATTATTATTAGAATCAAGAGAGAGAGAGAGAGAGAGAGAGAAATGATTCTTGCTCATTTCATTGAAATCAAAATCAAGTTACAAAACTGAATCTAACAGTGTTTATATACAGCCTAACTACCTTCAACGTCGCAACTAACAACTGAGTAACAAACTCCTACGTATTTACAGTTTCACACCCTCAAGTATGTACAAACTTACAGAAATGGAATAAATACAAAATCCCCCCTCAAGATGAGCCACTGAAAATGTTTTTCAGTGCCATCTTGGACATGATAGGAACAATCTTATGGCGAGGTAAAGGCTTAGTAAAAATGTCAGCGAGTTGATGAGTTGTTCGAATTGACATGAGTTTGATTGTCCGATCAATGATGCGATCTCTAATGAAGTGACAGTCGATTTTAATATGCTTCGTACGTTCATGAAAGACAGGATTAGAAGCTAACTTCAAAGCAGATTCATTGTCGCAAAATAATAAAGTTGGTTCGTTATAATGAATACCAAAGTTACTAAGAAGATGATGTAACCAAAGAATCTCAGTGGTGGTCATGGCTATATCTCTGTATTCTGCTTCAGTTGAACTTCGTGAGACAATACTTTGCTTCTTGGATTTCCATGAAATCATTGAATCCCCCAAAAATATACAGAACCCAGTAACCAATCTGCGTGTATCAAGGCATCCTGCCCAATCTGAATCAGTAAAAGCACGAATCTTTAATGAAGAATTTGCAGACATGATTCAATTTCAAATACTTCAATAGATGATTAGCAGCTTGTAGATGTGGCATTCTAGGATTGGTGACAAACTGACTTACACGATTTACAGCATAAGTAATGTCTGGTCTAGTGATGTGTAAGTACATAAGGCGCCCAATTAACCTTCTATATTTGGCTGGATCATGTAAAGGAGCACCATCAAAATTAGATGCTTTACCTGAAGGATCCATGGGATATTGTACAGGTTTGGCTGCAAGAAAACTTGTGTCTTCAAGTAGATTAAGAGTGTACTGTTTTTGGGATATGAAGATTCCTTCATCGGATCTTGCAATTTCTAAACCCAAGAAATGTTGCAATTTTCCCAAATCTTTCAACTTGAATTCCTTACTCAATGCATATTTAATAAGGTTGATATGATGAAGTGAGGCTCCAGTCAGAACAATATCATCCACGTAAACCAATAATGCAACATATGTTATACCTTCTCCTTTATAAAACAAGGAATAATCTGCTTTTGACTGCTGAAATCCTTAAGAAATAAGAAAGGAGGAGAATTTCGAGTACCATTGTCTAGATGCTTGCCTTAATCCATATAAGGATTTCTGTAATTTGCATACTAGATTCTTTCATGGGCTAAATTGTCCTTATGAAGATTAGTATATCCTTGTGGAATCTTCATATAGACCTCTTCTTCCAAGTCTCCATTCAGAAATGTATTGTTCACATCAAGTTGAACAAGTGGCCAATGATATTGAGCAGTGATAGTGTATCATGGAATACGGACTGGCAGAGCTCCATCGGTCCAAAACCTTAAGCGCTGCCCTGCAGCGCTAGACTTACTCAAGCATGCCCTACGGCACCAGCAATCGTCCCCTGGGGGTCACCTCCATGACAACTTTCCCATAGAGCTAACGAGGCGACAACCTGCGAGAAAGCTGACACATGCAGACGACAAAAGGTGTACACGGTGCACTACCTGTGCTCCTCCCGTACGCCTCCTGCACCATGATTGCGTACCAGGTGATCGCCCAATCATCCCCTGAGCTCGCTGGAGGACTGACATCGGTGTCCCCAATAGCGAGTCCAGCCTCAGGTATAAAAGGCCAAGGGCCTTCAGGTAACACTCATGCTCTCAACACTACTCTCTCTCGCCTTCTAGAGAAAATCACTCTATACACCACACTGACTTGACCGTCGGAGCGCCCTCCCGGGATCGCCTCCCGGAGCGTGACTAACGGTCGTTTCCTTCTTTGCTGTGATCTCAGGCATCCGAGACCGCCGGAGCTACCACCCATCATCATCCCGGAGTCTGAAGTCACAACATTTGGCGCCATCCGTTGTGTGATCAACACAACCAACCCTCGAGCAATACAATCATGACCGGTGGGGAAAGTAGTGGTGCTTCACCAAGTCTGGTGAGACCCATGGACCCACTGGACAACATTGAAACACCCATGGTCTCCTCCGCTGTAGCAGCAACAACACCGCTAGCGACGGTCCCATTTCTACCTTAGCAACTATCCACACCCACCACACCGGTGTCACAAGGCATGCATTTCCCACCTCCTTACGTACCTATGCCGCTTCCCACCATAACGCAAACCATGTTAGCACCGATAATGAGTGCTAACCCCCGCTGGCAACCCTCACCAACACAACTCAGACGCCGACGACTACGGATACCATGCCATACACGGTCTCCATGCCAACCTTGACACCGGTAACACCTTTCCCTCATTCATACCTAACGACATCAATGGGAAGCCACCATCTCATACCCACATTTCCAACCCCTCAACCGTTCCCCTTCACACCATTCCAACCATATATACCAATGCCAAGAGGCAACGAATCTCCGTTCGTAAAAGAACTGTTGAACTATGAGATACCAAGCACAACTAAGCTACCAACCCTCAAAACTTACAACGGAACCACCGACCCCGACCGCCACATAGACACATACGAGTGGCACATACAATCTTTGAAGTTGGATGAGAAGTTTTGGTGCACATACTTCCCGACAACGCTGGACGGTAACACATGAGCCTGGTTCAGAAGCCTACCTCTAAACAGCATCCACAACTTCGAGCATTTAAAACAACAGTTCTTAATGAACTTCGTGCAGCTACGAAAGTACAGAGGGGATAACAGCGCAATCATGGGGTGCAAGCAACGAGAAGGCGAATCCCTGAAAGACTACTTCCAAAGATTTAACAAGGCCACCTTAGATGTCCCAGGACAAGAAGATAAGCTCATTACAGGAGCATTCACATGGGGTCTCCTACCAAGGTTACTCTCAAGGAAATTCTTGGGGAGACCGCCACAATCCCGACACGTGATGAAGGAAAAAGTGGAGCGATTTCTTCGACAAGAAGAAGGCACAACTGAAAAACAAGCATACCTCCGGGGCGCCACAGAGAGACGAGGCGATAAATTCCACAACCACCCGTACATCAAGGCGGCCCAGCGACACGCAGGTCCAGGCAACCTTCCATTTCGGAGATACAACGCACACCCCAAGGATGGAGGACGAGGTAGGCACAGCGACGTATATGCCATAAGAGACGGCCACAACCGACGAAACCAGGGAGATACAGTCAGATACTGCGAATATCATCGCAACAAGACTCACAACACGCACGACTGCACCATGCTACACAGAGAAGTCGTAGAAAAACAATTAAAAGGCAACCTAGTTGAAATTGCAAGAACTCTTCGAGACAGAAACGAGAAAGAACAACACACCATTAAACCACAAAAGGGCGATCACCAGCACAAAGCGCCGGAAAAGGAGATTCTCGCCATCCGATCATTCTAGCAGAGCAGAACACAACCGTCCAGCCCCCAGCAAGACAGACTGCCCAGAGAGCACTGAACGTGGAATTCTCGAACAACGACCCCAAACTGGACCAATGGCAAGGCGATGACCCCCTGGTGATAGCAGTCTACGTGGGACAAACCAAAGTGCACAGGGTCTATATAGATGGGGGAAGCGCCGCAGATATCCTCTATGAGAGCTGCTTCACATAGCTCCCTTAGATAATCAAAGATGGCCTCAAGCCAACGAAGGGAAGACTAGTAGGATTCACTGGCCACTGGGGATCCTCCCTGTCCCCTTCACATTACGGAGTCACGACGACTAAGCCAAGAAAACGGTCCTAATCGAATTCGTAGTCGTACGGACGCCTTCAGAGCATAACATCCTGCTGGGGAGACCTGGCCTTCTGAAATTCAGGGCGGTAGCATCGACGGTGCATGGCACCCTAAAATTTTAGACACCAGAAGGGCCGACCATAGTGATCGCCAGTGTATGTAAACCATTGGAGTGCTGCCAGATACTCCAACCGTCAGAAATCATCCGTAACCAGAAACGTCCAAAGCTGGAGGAGGCAGACGCCAATGTGATCATTAACCTGGATCACCCGGAGCAGCCAGTCAAAATAGGGACCACCTTGCCAAAAGAAACACGCAGCGACCTAATAGCCCTCCTGCAACAATACAAATACGTTTCCGCGTGGAAGCCCACAGACATGGTGGGAATAGAAAGAGAAGTCATCGAACATGGCCTCAACATCCAACCAGGAAGCAGCCCGGTAAAGAAAAAAAGAGGGGGCAAGCAGGAGAACGCAATGACGCCATTAACAAAGAGGTAACAAAGCTGGTGCAGGCAGGGATCCTGAGGGAAGCGATATTCCCTACGTGGATCGCGAACCCCGTGATGGTCAAAAAATCCGACGGCAGCTGGCGGATGTGCATTGATTATAAAGACCTCAACAAGGCCTGTCTAAAAGACAACTATCCGCTCCCAGAGATAGACCAGAAGATCGAATCTCTGCACGGGTTCTGCTGTAAGTGTTTCTTGGACGTCTACAAAGGCTACCACCAGATCCTAATGAAAAAAGAGGACGAGGAAAAAACGGCGTTCTACATAAACCATGGAATGTTTTGCTACCAAAAGATGCCCTTTGGATTAAAGAATGCGGGCACCACATACCAACGGTTGGTAGACTTGGTGTTCGCTTCCCAGATTGGCTGGAACATCAAAGTCTACGTAGATGACATGGTGATTAAGAGCAGGAGTGGCTCGGACCTACTAGAGGACATACGAGAAACACTCACCACCTTGGAGAGAACCAAAATGAAACTAAACCCATCCAAATGTACCTTCGCCGTAGAGGAGGGGCAATTCCTTGGGTACTACATCACCAACGACAGAATACAGCCCAACCTAAGAAAGGTAAAGGACTTAGTTGAAACGCCAACCCCAGCCACCCTGAAAGACATGCAAGGCCTGAACGGAAAACTGACAGCGCTGGGAAGATTCGTGGCAAAGTCGGCAGAAAGAGCAGTTCCATTGTTTAATACCCTAAATGGTGACGTAAACAAAGGCGGCTTCAAGTGGACCCCCGACGCGGACAAGGTGTGGCAACAGCTGAAGAAAGTCCTGACCACTCTACCAACGCTGTCCAGCCCCACCGCTGGAGAAACACTGGTGATGTACCTGTCTACCTCCAGAGAAGCCATCTCTGCAGTGTTGGTAACGGAACGGGGTTCCAGACAATCACCGGTATATTTTGTAAGTAGAGCCCTACAGGGACCAGAAATCAATTACCCGATCTTGGAAAAGTTGGTTCTTGCACTAATATACACGGCAAGGCGCCTGAGGCGGTACTTCCAGGCCCACAAAATCGAAGTAAGAACGAGCCAGCCGCTCAAGCAAATAATGTTGAAGCCAGAAACATCAGGAAGACTAGCAAAATGGGCAATTGAACTTGGAGAGCACGAGATAGAATACCGCCCACGAGTAAGCATCAAGGGGCAGGCATTAGCAGATTTCTTGCTGGAAGTACCAGAAACTGAGGGGCGGCAATGCAATACGATAACGGCCCCTGAAAAAGAAAACACAACTTGGAAGTTACACACGGACGGTGCCGCCGGAAAAGAAGGCTGCGGCACAGGGCTAATCCTCCAAAGCCCCCAGAATGAAGAAATGACATACACATTGAGATTCGACTTCCAGACCTCCAACAATGAAGCAGAATATGAAGCGTTGATCGCCGGACTGCGTCTTGCAGCAAGTAGCGAGGTTAAAGATCTAGAAGTCCTCAGCGACTCTATGCTGGTGACAAACCAGGTAAATGGAATATATGAAGCCCGGGACCCGAGGATGAAACGGTACGTAGAAATGGTCGTCAACATGGCCAAAGCGTTCAACTCGTTCGCCATTAGGCAGATCCTAAGGTCGGAAAACCGGAGAGCCGATGCATTAAGCAAGTTGGCATCGACATCGTTTGACCACCTAACGAAGAAAGTACTGGTGGAGGTACTCAAAGAGCGAAGTATAGAAGAAACCCAAGTGAAGGAGATAACAAACGAAGCAACGACATGGATGACCCCAATAATTGAGTATATCAAACACGGAATCCTGCCAGAAGACGAAGCGCAGGCCAGAAAAATCAGAATCAAAGCCCCACAATACTCCATAATGGACGTGAGGTTATACAAAAAAGGATAGCTTGTCCCGTGGCTAAAGTGTATAACAAGCCGGGAAGGACAAGAATTGTTGCAAGAAACACACTCGGGAGACGCAGGGGCGCACGAGGACGCGAGGGCACTAACTGGAAGAATACTGCGAATGGGGGTATACTGGCCAGAAATACAGCAAGACACGGCGGAGCTAACAAAGAAATATGTCGCATGCCAAACATTAGCACCAGTACAGAGTTTGCCCTCCACACAGCTAACGAACATAACGGCCCCCTGGCCGTTCAATCCGTGGGGAATAGACATAGTAGGCCTTTTCCCAGAAGTGCCGGGAAGAGTGAAGTTCTTGATCGTAGCAGTAGACTACTTTACGAAGTGGATCGAGGCCGAACCTGTGGCCAACATATCAGGAAGGTCGATAATCAAGTTCATGTGGAAGTCCATCCTCACACGGTTCGGCACACCAAGAACCCTAGTCAGTGACAACGACCTCCAATTCGCAGAAAACCCCTTCAAAGGGTGGTGTGCTGACAGGCAAATCCACCAACGCTTCACTTCGGTGGCTCATCCGCAAGTAAACGGGCAGACGGAGGTATCTAACAAAACAATAGTGAATGGGATTAAGAAACGGCTAGGTAAAGCAAAGGGGAACATGGTGGAGGAACTGCCGAGTGTCCTATGGTCCTACAGAACCACTCCCAGAACTGGCATTCAGGAAACGCCTTTCAGCCTAGTCTATGGAACTGAAGTGGTCATACCCCCAGAACTGATGGTAACGTCACTACGAATCGCCAACTTCTCCCCAGAGCAAACTGACAAAGACCTCAGAAAGAATCTTGACTCTCTGGAAGAAAAGAGGGAAATCTCCCTCCTATGGCAAGCAACTCTAAAACACAATGCAGAAAAGTATTACAATCAACAAGTAAGAGGAGGAGCTCTCAAAGTAAACGATTGGGTTTTGAGGAAAAACGAAGCAAGTCACGTAGAACCCCAGGGAAAGCTGAGCCCAACCTGGGAAGGACCTTACAAGGTCGTCGAGGCAAACCGCAATAGCTCATACACTTTGGAAACAATGGAGGGAAGAGCAATACCTAGAACATGGAACATACAAAACCTAAGAAAATACCATTTCTAGAGAAGTCCGATGAAGCGACGATGGCAACACAAGTACCCTTTGGGTCGTTTTCTGGAAAACTTGTACCAAAATGTATTGAAATCATGATTTTAGTTAAATGTTAAGGCTTCGACGGGATTGATCACCCCGCCGAAGGCCATTTTACTTTACCAACAAAACTTCAAAACACTAGTGTCTTTTATCTTTTGCATGCATGCTTCGAATTGGCCTGGCGTCCCCAGCGGCCCAACTGCCTTCACAGGACTTCGTGTGCCTTTATCATGGCCTGGCGCCCCCAGCGGCCCAGCTGCCTTCACAGGACTTCGTGTGCCTTTATCATGGCCTGGTGCCTCCAGCAGCCCAGCTACCTTCACAGGACTTCGCGTGCCTTTATCATGGCCTAGCTCCCCCAGCGGCCCAGCTGCCTTCACAGGACTTCGTGTGCCTTTATCATGGCCTGGCGCCCCCAGCGGCCCAGCTTCCTTTATAGGACTTCGTATGCCTTTCTCTTAGTCTGGCACCCTCTGCGGCCCAACAGTACTTAGCAAGATTATGAGTACGTTCGTATTGGCCTAAGTGTGCCTACAAGTAAAACGATATCCCTAAACAAGCCTGCTGGATTCTAAGCGATGCGGAGTTACAAATAAAAGCAATAGCAAAACAGCAACTTCACAGAAAAAGAAACGCAAGATACCAAAGTCAAACATCCATTCGCACAAAAAAAAAGAGAAAAAAGAGAAGGGGGGGGGGGGGGGAACACATACCATCCAGCCCCATTAGTTCAACAAGAGGCAAAAAACGACCGCAAACACCAAAGTAAAATATTGTCAAACACAAGAGGAAACATTGTTCGAAAGTTACAACCATATCGAATTTAATCAAAAGAAAACCAACGGCTCCAGTAAACCACCAGCGAATCACCAACAAGACCACCAAACTGAAGGGTTTTATGCAAATCTATGAACTAAAAACCTAAGTTCACATGCAACCTATGAGGATCTATGTTTTCTACTATTGAACATATAAATATTTCCTAAAAGGCCACAAGAAAAATTACTAAAGAATAAAATCAGAAAACTAACCTTTTAGTTGTTTCTTGCAAGCTAAGCAACGCAAGTGCCTTGCCTCAAATGAAGTCACACCCAAAACTAGGGTTTTCGAAAGTTCCAGAGAGAGGGAAGAGTGGAAAAATTCGTGGCTTTTATGGTGCCAAGGGGTTTCTATTTATAGTTTCCAAGTGGCCACCAGATAAGCCTTTAGAGATAAACCTTTTTGAATTCAAATAAGATAAACCTTTATCTATCAATTCAAATCTATTTATCCTAACATATAATAATCGAAATTATGGATAATCCCTCCATAATTTCGTTGGCCACTTAAACTACTATAATTGTTACTTACTCAGCTATTGAATAATTACAATTCAGCCCATGCACCTTTAATTAATCAAATTAATCACCAAATTAATTCCAATTAATTTCTAATTAATTAATATAGTTTCTAATTAATATATTATCTCCATAATATATTAATAAACTATTTATTTTATTTCTATTGATTTATTAATCGTATAATAAATCAATCTTTCTCTCTCCTGGATTTTCTGCTAAACCTCTCGCCATGAGGGCAACCCAAATGGACTTTGCTACTATCAATTAGGTAAATATAAATTATTAGTCACGGCTTAGACACCTAATCCAACAGTCTCCCACTTGGATAAGTCTATGACTATAATTACTAATTTATCCTCTAATTGATCAGCAAACTGTAGCTTCTTAGAAACTGCTGCCGAACTCTGACCCAATTAGTTCTGTCCATAGATAAGTGATCATATGATCCTTCGTCCAACAAGATATTTTCAGACACGAGACATGGATTGATATCAATCTCTATCCGATACTTTGTTTCCCGATTTCCAATTCTGCTTATGAGTTTAGAACTTTTAATTGAACACATCAATTTAGTCCAGGCTGGCCAGCACTTTAGTAAATTTCAAAATCATCGAGAGGCCGACAGATATCTGTTTCCCATCAGGGTCAAGGAACGAATAAGCTTTGACTCATATGCTTATATCTTTTAACAGTCACATTATTCACAAAAACACGTTTTATAACATCGAGTTACCGATGCATTTTCGTATTATCAATGAACAACTGCCTTGTAAATTATAATTCATATCTTTCTACTTTAGGATCATAAGATATTATCGTCTCAACATTGCTTGTGATATAATCCATGAAGCAATCTATTGAGCATGTGTTTATCCAATACTCAAATCTCTATTTCTAAGTACTCATGAATGTTGTAGCAATCCTATTGCTATGTCTAACTCCTTAGACAGTCTACAAACCAATTCATGACAGTCTTGATTCAATACTTACTTCCCAAAGTATGAACGACTATGGACCTTTCTGAATAATTAAATTATTCGGGAAGTAAAACATGCGAAAGCGAAACATAAAGATCTGACTGACAGCTACTCCTGCTTATTACCAAGTCTCCACAAGGTAATCACCAAGTCGGATATTGTCATAAACTATTATCGGTTTCAAGATTTATTTTGAACTTTCAATTCTAATTTTATAGCTATGTCTTTATGAATCTTACACTCTTTCTATGTATCCAAAATATCTTATACTTATACACTTTATTGCAGATGATCCAATCGGATGCTCATCCGATAACATCTCAATATGTTATCCTGTCAATTTCTCTCCTAACTCCATCCTGGTAATGTGTACTGTGACTTCCTATGGTTCTGGGGTCTTTAGTCTACTTGACTGCACCCTAAGACTATTTCGAGGTGTTATGATGTGCCGGTGAACCACACGCGCTCCATCAGACATCAGAATACCAACGAGATTCTTTAACCATGAAGTCCTTTAACATCATGTCCTGACGTTAATAATTACCACTTTGGAAAATCTTTCAAATTAACCCTATCACTTTCACCCCAATCATTTCCCAATGAATTCTCACTTGAGTTCAAACAATCCATCCAGTATTCCCAGCCAGACAATGTCCTGAATCCAACTTACTATGCCTTAAGCATCAATTCATCAGGATATGTTCATGACATTATGATCGATCCAAGAAACTTTTGGAACCCGATCCAATCTTATTCCAAACCCTTTCAGAATCCAAAGATTATTTATAATCCTTGTGTCATGATTTTCGAAAAACTATTTCCTTTCGGAGACTCTTCCCATGCATCTTGAATCTTATCAAGATCATGCTTACAATGGCTAGGTCTATGTTGGCGATTTCATCTATCCAATAGATGACTGTGAATTACGTGAGTATGTTGCACCTTCTTTATTTCTTTCATGCCAAGTCATCACATTTTGCAATGATAACAAACTCTTTCCTAGGTTTATGCATCTTGAATCTCATCAAGATCATCTTGGCAGAGTCTGGATCTGTCTCACAGACGTTTACAACCACCTGAGTATGCCGTATTTCTATTAAGTATTTCATAGCGATCCGTCTCTTAACACCAAGTCATTACACTTTGTAATGAAAAGAGACATTTCCTAGAAACAGTATGTAACCCCATATGGAGATAGTAGATAATAGCGACACTCCCACTGGCTTTGACACGATTATGGACTATTCACAAAATCCAGGACTTTTGACACATTTTGAGATTCCAAACCTTCTGACATCTTAATGGAAATCTTTCAGCCCTTTCTCAAAAATCCAATCCTTTGGCATATTTTTGAGAATCTGAATATCCTATCTTGCGAGATGCCCGTGGAGTAATCCTGGGCTCATGTACCTTTGTACTGGGACACTCTTTGTGAGTCCCTATTAGTGTGTCGGTGATCCACACGCGCTCTACTAATGATTCACAATGTGCCATGCAGTTTCCTTTCAGATTTCATTTTCTATTAAGAGTGCTGTTCCCGGAATCAATTACTTGACTCTGAGTATCGTCTCACTCGACCGGATGTTCTGAAGGAATGTGTCTATCCATGTCGCTTTCTTTTGATGATTCAGTTACTCCCACTGGTTTTTAGACCAGGTGTAAAAATCAATCAATCACATAGACCGTGTCTCGCCCTAAGGTTCTCTTGTTTGGCAGCAACCGGGCTCACCAATGCTTCCAAGTAGTCGGATTATAAATCCGCACCAACTATAGTGTTTTACCACCAATCGGTATGTCACCCAGATCATAACTACTTATGATGGTGATCAATACTACTGGTCAAGAGGACATTATGTCAGTTGTAAAATAGAAATCTGATTTCTGCTCCAAGCCTAGTGATGACTAAAGGTTCTTTCATTTGGCTA
Organism: Cichorium intybus; assembly: GCA_023525715.1. NCBI lineage: Eukaryota > Viridiplantae > Streptophyta > Magnoliopsida > Asterales > Asteraceae > Cichorium > Cichorium intybus. The sequence goes on from CM042012.1 coordinate 59,146,433, forward strand.
ATCCTAAACTCATTCAAGACTGTCCCAACTCCCACTATTTCCTTAGACCATGAGTTCTTTCTGAAAGAGCTCTTCTTTTACAGTTACAGTGGGATAGCCAATGAAATGACAATGCTGATCATGTTCAGGCTAGTCATGAGGTTCGGATGAACACTACAAGACCCTGGACTTCCTATGTATAAGTGGGATAATCCCAACTTTACATTTCAGATAGTGTCTGCAAGACCTACTTAGTCTAGGATGTGGTCGGAATATGGTTTATATGGACTGACTGGTATAGTATTCAACTTATTGGAAATTAATGTATCTCATACATCGAGGATCGAACTGTTTCGACCAATGCTCCATTATCTTCCCTAAGACACACTATAACTATTAATGTTCTTGGAAGAGAATGAACTGTGAAACATTTTTATGTTATCGCTCAGGTTCTGTGGAACTTGTACTTCCTTTGAAGTCCTTGAACTGTTCAAGGTTTCAATTCAATCGCTTATCCCGATAAGCAAAGTCATATTCCTCATACCGAATGATAAATATCGTGAAGTACAAACAATTGTGTTCTATATCAAGATTCGAGCAATACATAGCAACATGTGTGTCCGTTGCTCTTAATCTCAATGTCTTTTACATATCTATGTAAACTTATGACTTTATTAACTTTGTTCAAGACTTGCAATCTTCAGTTGACTCTAAGTCAACTGATTCCAAAATCCTATCCTCTGGATCTTTGGGTGATTCATTTCTTGCCACATGTGCTTTATAAAGAACTTAATCATCATCTGACTCTAAGTCAGATGATTCCAAAGTCATGTCCAACTGGACCTTTGGTTGATTCATTTCTTGACACATTAAGAACTCAATTCATCAAGTGACTTTAAGTCAAATGATTCCAAAGTCCTGTCCAACTGGACCTTTGGTTGAATTGATTCTTATAACATTTGTATTAAGAATCATAAATGACACAATTCTTGAATCCAAACATTTTGGATGCATCAACATTCAAGTTATTACTAATCATACATTCAACACATTCATATAACATTTCAAGGACAATTTCAGACAACATGTGTTAAAAGAAAATTGACAATTTTATTAAAAACAAAAATCCTTGAACAATGCAATATATTATAGACAATGTCAAAATGCATCTAAAGGCTAATAACAATATTTTAATATCTATCTAAACTTCAAAACAGCACGAGCTGGAGATCTAATCCAAATGTGCTCCTATGCGCCAGAGTCCCGTGCCTTATTGATTCCCTGCATACAAAACAAAATGTGACTATCACATTATGTATCAAGAAATCTTGGAACAGGAGTTTTGAGGTTTTTAGATATACCTGAGCTTTCAAAAGATTTGGAGCGTCTTCCAATCTTTCCGTGACTATATCCGATTTAGTGGATTCCTAGTTTGAGACATGTCCAGACGATCTCGACCGTTTCTTGTTACGTCTCTTCACTGGACTTAATCCAGAAGTAGCTGAGCCATTGGAGCTATGCCTGTCCAAGAGTGACTCATATAAAGTCAACAGTGGACGCATTTCCATAAGGGTCCTTTTCTGGTCTTCCTTTCTATACGTCTGAATGAACAGATCGTACTTGCTAGTCAACGAGGCGAGTAAAAAGTTAACACTCATCTCCTGACTTATGGAATAACCAAGTTTGTACAACTCGCCTATGTACGCTTCAATCTGAAGAACATGCGAATTGATGCTACTTCCTTCTTTTAGCTTGCACTCTGCAAGTCTTTTGAAGATCCTAGCTCGTTCCTCTTCAACTGGTTTTTGGAACCTTTCCTCAACCAGTTGCATTAACTCATATGGCCCCAAGGATTCAAAATCCTTGCGGAACTCGGGGTCAATGGTCAACAGCATGAGGTCACGAATCTTTTCGAATTCATCAACTAAGAAGTTATGCTTATCATAAGAACCTTTTATGATGACTTGTTCCGGTGGGACCGGGATCGGATACTCGGTGAGATGTAGCTTACCAGCAATACCGAGAACCAGTCTCCAATTGTGAAGCCATTCCTTACAGTTGAGGCCAGTCAACCTTTCCATATTTGGCAGGTGCATTTTGATGCTTTCAGAAATGGATGAAGGAGGAGAATTGACACTTGACATCTATAAAAGAAACATAATTTATTAGTTTAATTGATCCTTTTAAATAATTACCCAATATGTTATTTAATAAGGCTAGGATCCAAAATACCCAAACTATGGTGTGAAGAGGGATGTCATAATCACAACATAATGGTCATCAAGGTAGATAAACACTTATCAATTTCATCTTATGAAATTCCTAGATCTGTTGAGTGTAACACCCGTTTTTTTTAATAAAGCATCTTCATTAAACAAATATTAATTTATTCAGAAATCATCATTTTGAAGGTATTTAAAATTATTTTATACAACAATTCACCGCATGAATCCCCAAATAAGCAGTATCAGTGTGTACCCGTCATGCCTGGCCGTCATTTACACCTGTACAACCTGAAAATGGTAATTTAATAGGGAAGGATAAGCACACGGCTTAGTGAGTTCCAACAACTACACAGCATATCAGCTACACATACTTTACCTCTATAGGAAAATACAGCTATTTATCACACATAACCTGCTCTACCCAGTACGTCGAATTATAGTCTTTTACTCAGCATTTCGAGCCGCGCATACTCTGTACGTCGAGTCATGCGTATCTGCTCAGTAAGTCTAACTTCATTGCTCAGTACGTCGAGCCACCCTATATATCTCAGTTTATCGCCCCCATATTATCCACATGCTAGACCTAAACATGTCTAGCACTAACTACAAACACCATATCCCAACCCATACAGCTATCACAGGAAAGTGTATTATCAATAAAATACACACAGCTTGGTATTACACATAAACATCTTATAAGCACACAACACTACAGTAAAGCACACATAACCTCCACACACTGTAGTGAGAAACTCACCTGATTATAGTCGACTACAGCGTTTATCTCTACTTCGTATTCCCTCTTTAATTAAGATTGGCGTTTTCGCAAAGCCTTGGCACGTTTCCCGTTCCGCTCTTCCAACACTTCCCGAGCACCTCGTTACCAGCTACCGCTCGCTTGCTTACACTCTAGTGCTTAGAAACCTCTATATATTGGATTGAGGTTTAGTTATGTGGTTTATGAGATGTTTTGAGGGGTATTTATACTTGAATTCTTGAATAAAAAATGGCATGACACTTTTGACAAAAGATTTTAATAATATAACTTTGTTGAAATTAATACCTTCTAGAATCAGTCTGTTCAAGACTGGTTTAGCCGACTTTAAACCCATGAAATTCACGTTTTTATTTGATATTCCAAAAATTTATCACCATACCTTTCCAGGAATGTATTTTACGTATTTATACGATTTTTCTATGATTTATTATGAATTTTTGAAAACAGACTATCTAATCTGTCAATTCCGAACTAATCAGTAAAAATTACATTTTTTACCACAGATAATATCATTTTCAAGCTTACTATTATTCTTGGTAATTGTAGTAGACTCAATTTTTAAACTTTGTGCACTGGTTTGAGGTCCAAACGATTTTCCTAGAATTAATTATGATTTTTCTAAAACCGACACAAAATGCTGATTTTCATATGAAATTGTAACTAGCTTTATAACTACCAAAAATCATATAATTCCTAACACTCTTATTTTAAGTATATGTTATAATCAAGATACGGGTCTTACAAGTACTCCCCCCCTTTATAAGATTCCGTCCCCGGAATCTTCAGCATTGACATACACTTATTCTTTCACTCAATCATTCCCTATTTCAACACAATACGGTTGTATTGTTAAACCCAAAGGGTATTACCACAATACTGGCACGTTAACCACCTCTAATCGACTAGGCCAACCTATTGAGACTACAAAGTACTCGTTATGTAATCTCATACACTCATAATACAGACATCATGGATGCAAGGTACTTGTTATGCATCGTATAGTCACATGTTCACCACATCATATCACAACCCCTACTCTTCACAACTTCAACAGCTCAGCTATTCACCAAACACCCAACTGTATGTGTGTTAGAACTGCCAGCCAATAAAGCCATCACAACACTTGTATGTGGTCCCACCACAATTACTGCTCATAAGATCCACAACACATATGTGGTCTTACCAAATGTGGCCCCACTAAATAAGTGGTCACAACCACAAGTACTATTAACCCCCAGAATAAATGGTCACAACTACAAGTTACCAGTGGCCCCACGGAATAAGTGGTCTCAACCACAAGTACAAGTAGCCCCATAGCATAAGTGGTCCCAACCACAATACTAGTAGCCTCACCTAATAAGTGGTCCCAACTACAAGTATAAGTGGCCCCACAGAATAAACAGCTTTTCGCTCTAAAGGCTTAACACACATACGACTGCACAGCTCTGCAACCAACCATATGACACCAAGAATCCTCATATCAGCTCAGCCTCCACATACAACTACAAAATCTCCTCCCACAATATGATACCATATCCATGGTTATCACCACTTAATACTCATGTATTCGTCCGCACAGCTAATATCAACTAGATATTCAACCAGCTACCGACACAGTTTATCCACGGTTACTTGCCTACGGGTTACCTACTTAAAAGGTATTCACTTAGTCATTTACCCATCACACATATGCTAACAAGATAGTTATCTTGGTCAGTTAGCAATATTTTCTCAACTCATTATTTTCATATACTAACATATTTTAAGTACGTGATACACTGATAGGCCACATCTAGCCTATTATGATACATTCATTCATAGTATTCACTACCTACATGAATACCCTTACGCCACACCACTATGTCATCTGCACTCTCACGAGTTGTTATTATATGTCCATCCCGTATACATGTACATCTCTTGTACGGGAATGAATAAAACTCTAATTCTGCAAACATACGACACCACGTATAAAACCTTATGTTTCTAGCATGTACACGTATATCTGTACGTATACTTTTCACATCTATATACTGCTTTAGTTCACGTATGTCTTCTTCCAGATTATGCCATCCAGTTACTGGATCCCAATTTCTGCTGATACGCTCACATACATCCTCCGCCTTCATCATTATCATACTACAGTCGTCTGACACACTTCGTATATAAAACTTGTTAACCAGCAACTGTAGATGACCTGGAAGCCTCACATATATCTCCATATCTGGAAATGAAATTTGCGACTTATGCTCTTCTCTAAATAACATTACGTTTATTTATAGTCAATCAAAATCGACTATTCTAGCAATCAACATCTTCTTTTTATCATCCACTATCTGTGCTTTTCTTAGTAACGAAGAGACTTAACGTGTCACTTTTGCACAACTCATCTACTATAGTCACATCAACTGTTCATTACTTAATTATTAAGAAATGAAACGTCACTAGATTCTTAATCTCCAGCGTCCTAATTGATCCCAATAAACTCTATGATTGCCAACTAATAGAATGGAAAAATACAGTTTATCAGCATATACACCAATTAGTTATACCCTCAGTGTATTGGATTCCTTACGACCAACTCCCGATTCGAACGCGGATCCTGTGCTTTCAATAGTAGGAGCTCTACTACTATCTTCCACACCTACCCTCGTTCGTTTCAAAACTTGTCCAGAAGTCCCCAATTCACTTCTCACGATAATTTTACCACCTATACCCCAGGTTGTTTTATGAACATAGTCGTAGAAAATTTTTCACATAAAGGATTTACCTTATGGATATCACTTATCAAGGAACATGTAACTTGGTCAACTCAAAAATTCTAGGACTATTTAGTTCCTACTGCCTACACTTTAATGGTGTTTCTTAAACACCTTATCAACTCTAGCATTTATTCACGACAACAGGCCTTAAGTAATGGTGCACCAATATGGGGTTTCCTAGCAAACATTTAAGCACACATATATCATATATTACAGCAATAAAGACTAAGCATTTAAACCTTTTCCCCACTGACGTTGGCTGATGGTACACACTGCTTCTTTGCAACAACGTTCATTCAACCCCTTATACGAATAACAACGTTTTTTTATAAAAATGTCTTCAAAGAAAACTTTTGAGTTTCAAGCCTGAGATCAAAACCCATCAAGTGAGTCTGATTCACTCAAGCTCTGTCTCTGATACCAACTTGTAACACCCGGTTTTTTTAATAAAGCATCTTCATTAAACAAATATTAATTTATTCAGAAATCATCATTTTGAAGGTATTTAAAATTATTTTATACAACAATTCACCGCATGAATCCCCAAATAAGCAGTATCAGTGTGTACCCGTCATGCCTGGCCGTCATTTCCACCTGTACAACCTGAAATGCTAATTTAATAGGGAAGGATAAGCACACGGCTTAGTGAGTTCCAACAACTACACAACATATCAGCTACACATACTTTACCTCTATAGGAAAATACAGCTATTTATCACACATAACCTGCTCTACCCAGTACGTCGAATTATAGTCTTTTACTCAGCATTTCGAGCTGCGCATACTCTGTACGTCGAGTCATGTGTATCTGCTCAGTAAGTCTAACTTCATTGCTCAGTACGTCGAGCCACCCTATATATCTCAGTTTATCGCCCCCATATTATCCACATGCTAGACCTAAACATGTCTAGCACTAACTACAAACACCATATCCCAACCCATACAGCTATCATAGGAAAGTGTATTATCAATAAAATACACACAGCTTGGTATTACACATAAACATCTTATAAGCACACAACACTACAGTAAAGCACACATAACCTCCACACAATGTAGTGAGAAACTCACCTGATTATAGTCGACTACAGCGTTTATCTCTACTTCGTATTCCCTCTTTAATTAAGATTGGCGTTTTCGCAAAGCCTTGGCACGTTTCCCGTTCCGCTTTTCCAACACTTCCCGAGCACCTCGTTACCAGCTATCGCTCGCTTGCTTACACTCTAGTGCTTAGAAACCTCTATATATTGGATTGAGGTTTAGTTATGTGGTTTATGAGATGTTTTGAGGGGTATTTATACTTGAATTCTTGAATAAAAAATGGCATGACACTTTTGACAAAAGATTTTAATAATATAACTTTGTTGAAATTAATACCTTCTAGAATCAGTCTGTTCAAGACTGGTTTAGCCGACTTTAAACCCATGAAATTCACGTTTTTATTTGATATTCCAAAAATTTATCTCAATACCTTTCCAGGGATGTATTTTACGTATTTATACGATGTTTCTATGATTTATTATGAATTTTTGAAAACAGACTATCTAATATGTCAATTCCGAACTAATCAGTAACGATTGCATTTTTTACCATAGATAATATCATTTTCAAGCTTACTATTATTTTTGGTAATTGTACTAGACTCAATTTGTAAACTTTGTGCACTGGTTTGAGGTCCAAACGATTTTCCTAGAATTAATTATGATTTTTCTAAAACCGACACAAAATGCTGATTTTCATATGAAATTGTAACTAGCTTTATAACTACCAAAAATCATATAATTCCTAACACTCTTATTTTAAGTATATGTTATAATCAAGATACGGGTCTTACATTGAGATTCATTGAACTTTTCAATGGCATGTTTAATCTCGGATGTGCTCCACTGTTTGTGACTGGGATGCCGAGGATCACAAACTGGATGTGAATAACCATGCAAATTAGCTTGGTACTCTCGGGTTAATTATCATCTCTAACTGATGTGCCGGTAAACCACACACGCTCCATCAACAATGATAACACCCGATAAACCCATTGCAACTCTTTATGAACCCCTATTGGTGTGCCGGTAAACCACACACGCTCCACCAATGTTTCATAAAGTGCAATGTGCAATTTCATGGATTAGCACCAATTCACATTTTTCCTAAAGTAACTAGATTTGGGTTTTATTAAGATGTTCCAGTACTTTGAATAATATCATTATATTTTTAATGAGATTAGGCGGTCCTATCAAACCCATTCGGCTAACGACCCTCCACTGGTCAGGAGAGCAGTGGGTGAGAGTGGACACCCATTAGACCGCCATTTTATAGGCAGTCTCCTTATACACTCTTTATAGACAAACTTCGTGAATGAGGCCTACTATTGATTTGACTAACCATTTAATCTTATACATATAAAATTAACTTTTAATTATAATATATACATAAGATGAATTTTAAACCTTTTAAAATATTCCTGGTTTATCTTTTTAATTTATTGGAAATTTAAACTATTAAATTTAAAATTAAATTACACCTTTAAAAGATTTAATTCATCTTTTAATTAAACAATTAATTAAGTTAATTAAATCCAAATATTTTAGACTTTTAAAATATTCCTAGTTTTATCTTTTAATTTTTCAAAATTTAAAACTATTAAATTTAATATTAAATTAAACAATTAATTATCTTTTAATTAAATAATTAATTAAATTAATTAAAACTAGATATGTATAAAAAATTAATCAAATTAATTTAAACCTATCTTAAACCCCCTAATTTTTGAAATTAACAAATAATGGGTTTAAGGTTATCCATTTAAATAATTAAAGTTACCAAAAATAGAAAGTCTTCTAAAACCCTAGGGGTCTCTATTTATAGTTTTCAAGTGGCCACCAGATAAGCATTTAGAGATAAACCTTTTTGAATTTAAATAAGATAAACTTTTATCTATCAATTCAAATCTATTTATCCTAACATATAATAATCGAAATTATGGATAATCCCTCCATAATTTCGTTGGCCACTTAAACTACTATAATTGTTACTTACTCAACTATTGAAAAATTACAATTCAGCCCCTACACCTTTAATTAATCAAATTAATCACCAAATTAATTCCAATTAATTCCAGATTAATTTCTAATTAATTAATATAGTTTCTAATTAATATATTATCTCCATAATATATTAATAAACTATTTATTTTATTTCTATTGATTTATTAATTATATAATTAATCAATCTTTCTCTCTACTGGATTTTCTGCTAAACCTCTAGCCATGAGGGCAACCCAAATGGACTTTGCTACTATTAATTAGGCAAATACAAATTATTAGTCATGGCTTAGACACCTAATCCAACACAAACAACTACTCCTCCTCTTTCGGTTTCAACATCTCCTTCAAATCCTTCATATCAACTTGCCCAAGCTTTAACAATGTGGCATAATCCAGGGAGACAAAGTCCTCGATTGCACGGCCCATCTCTGCCTCATAATCCGAGAACGAACTCCCACCTGCAACATCAGAGAGGTCAAGTGAATGGTTAGCACGGAGGCGAAGGCGCATGGCCTCCTCCCCGGCGGCATAACATGCATGCTTAATTTGACCAATGCCCTGAATGAACTCCGGCTGGAGCATCACTTTCTCGATTACTCGAACAATTCCCTCCCGTAACAACCACTCCAAATCCCCTTTAGCCCCCGCAAGCTCTATACTCCCAGCATCCAGAGACTTATCCTTTTCAGCAATGTCACAAACCATGCTCTCGTTTTGGATGGCCAGACCCTCATTCAGTTGCTGAACCTTCTCCAGTTCAGCCTCGCAAACACTCAACCTCTCCTCAACAAGCATCTTCTCCGAAACTGCTACCCTAACCCTGTCATCATACTCCCCAGCGGCTTTCTCCAACACACTGACCTATCTCCTTAGTTCTTGCTCAGAAGAACGGAGGGCCTCTAAGTCCCGATCGGAGGAAATAAACCTTTGCAGGCGCCTGGCCCCAGCAGCAAACATGTATGCGCTCTGGGCGGAAGCAAATTGTAAAGCCGAAATAAGGGCATCGTTCGGATATAACTCCATGTCATTCTCAGTGGCTGGAGGAAAAACATGGGCAGCAAAATCTAAGGCTGTCGAACGAACAGTCAGCAGGGAACCATTGACCAAGCCCCAAGTCGGGGAGAAAGGAAGGGAAGAAAAGTCTGTCAAAACATGGCAACCAAGTGCCGACTCAACGTTGACCCCAACCCAACCCCGGACCCCCCCCCCCCACCGCAGCCGCCCCAACACCGACTGAACCCCCATCCTCCGACACAGGACCTCCAGAAGCAACCTTTTTATTAACATCAATCGGCAACCCCGCATCACCACCAACGACCTTAGCCTCACTAGCAGGCTCATCCCTCACCTGCACCTTGTCATCAGGAATCTGCATTACCTCTTCCCGATCACCAAAAACTCCTGCACTCCTCAAACCGGACAAAAGCTTACGACGGCTAAGACGCCGGATCGGCACAAGATCCGCCGACACATCAACCGGGCCTACAGAGCTCTCACCAACCTTACGTTTACTCATTTTCATAACCGCCAGAACAATACCCTCTTTGCTGTCCTTCACCGATTCACCAGAAATAATAGGACCTTGGAAAGAAGACGTACCTACACTAGCATCAACCAATGGTGATCCCCCAGCGGTGTCACCCTCCTTATTTCCCCCAACGCTCAGAGTATCGTCAGCATGAACGTCAGAAAAACCATGGAATGTAAACGGATCAGGCACTTTGTCTACCAGGTCCACCTCCCGGTACTCCAGCGTCCCAAGGTACTTGTCAGCCAACACATCGGTAAAAGCAATTGGACGAGCGACACCTGAGAAAAACAATGTTCATACCTCAAAATACGAAAGGGAAGGGAAAGAGAAACGAAATACGAAAAGAAACACAGTCAAAGGCATACATTTCACCATAGAATAGAATTTAGGCATTTTCCCTCTAGCCCTCCACGATGGACTCAATCCCCCACCAGCAAGGATGTATTCGGGGTAATCGTCGAGCACAACGTGAAACGCATTCAGAATCACAAAAATATCGCGGTTGTAGGCATACAATACCGGAGCCGGGTCTTTAACTCCACCACGACAAACAAACATTTTCCCGAATCGGCTCGCATTAACCCACAACCACTTTTCCATCCAATTTTTAGGAGAAGCCTTCTCCCCAACCAACACATGAATAGACCGCCCCCGAGAATAAAAGGTATACCCTTCACTCGCTTGCGAAAAGCGGAAGTAGTGCTTGAAGACGAAATAGTCGGGCACAATTCCTAGAGCTCGACAAAGTAACTCGAAAGAGACCACTTTGTTGACAGCGTTGGGAGCGAGTTGAGTAATACCCACTCGATCCCTTCACAAGACCTCATCCATGAAGTTACTGGTTGGGAGACGATACCCAGCATCGAAGGTTTTAACGAATATACCCACTTTCCCCGGAGGGGATGATAAAGCCCGACACCGTTGCCGGGGTACAACACGCCGTCGTCAGGGCAAAACCCATACTGATCGACAAGTTGCGCCCATTGTTCATCAGTCGGAGGAACGCCAACGTCGAGCGCCATGAAACCAAAAAGAACGATGACGGCGAAAGAAAAAAGGGGGGAGAGAAGTAAAGGAAATCACGAAAGAAACCCTGCAACCGGAAAAAAGAAAAACCGCAGAAGAAGTTATATAGCCAGGAAAGGAAGGGTTTCCTTGAAACAAGGAAACCAAATAAATAACCGGATAATTTGAAAAGACGGGCGTAGATACCAAAAACTATCGTAATGATGAAAGACTGTACGGGTCTTGTCACAACATCCCGGAACTCAGACTAGTTAAACCCCAGCCCTACACGTGTCCTTCAATAAGTCTAGAACGTTACGGCTCGGCTGGGCCTACGCGATAACTACTAGACTAGGGGGACTTGATAGTGTATCATGGAATACGGACTGGCAGAGCTCCATCGGTCCAAAACCTTAAGCGCTGCCCTGCAGCGTTGAACTTAGTTAAGCATGCCCCACGGCACCAGCAATCGCCCCCTGGGGCGTCACCTCCATGACAACTTTCCCGCAGAGCTAACGAGGTGACAACCTGCGAGAAAGCTGACACATGCAGACGACAAAAGGTGTACACGGCGCACTACCTGTGCTCCTCCCGTACGCCTCTTGCACCATGATCGCGTACCAGGCGATCGCCCAATAATCCCCTGAGCTTGCTGGAGGACTGACATCGGTGTCCCCAAAAGCGAGTCCAGCCTCAGGTATAAAAGGCCAAGGGCCCTTCAGGTAACACTCATGCTCTCAACACTACTCTCTCTCGCCTTCCAGAGAAAATCACTCTATACACCACACTGACTTGACCGTTGGAGCGCCCTCCCGGGATCGCCTCCTAGAGTACGACTAACGGTCTTTTCCTTCTTTGCTGTGATCTCAGGAATCCGAGACCGCCGGAGCTACCACCCATCATCATCCCGGAGACTGAAGTCACAAGCAGCAAAAGTGAGAAGAATTTTGACTGTAACCATTTTAGCTACAGGAGAATAAGTGTCTAAGAAATCAATTCCCTCTTGTTGATTAAACCCTTTAGCCACCAGCCTGGCTTTGTATCTTTCAATACTACCATCCGATTTTCTTTTAATTTTATATACCCACTTTGCCCCTAGAGATTTTCTCCTTTTGGGTAAAGGAACAATAGACCAAGTTCTATTTGCTTCTAAAGCATTAAGTTCCTCATTCATGGCTTGAATCCAATGAGTGGATTTAACTGCCTCTTCAATATTAGATGGTTTAGTTTCAGTGGAAAGGGAGATGGTAAAAGCTTTATATGAAGGAGATAATTTTGAATAAGAAAGACTGTCAGACAAGGGGTATTTTGGTAACTTTTGTTGAGAACACGATTGAGACTCATTGAGAAGATTACAATGATAATCTTTCAAGTATGATGGACGTTTAGTGTTTCTGTGAGGTCTATGATTATGAATCTATGGATGTACATCAGGTATTGGAGATTGAGGTGTTGTTGGAAGAGGAGACTGTGATAATTGAGAGTTTGAATCAGGGTTAATATTAGAATTATCTGAATTTTCAGAACAATCAACTTGTGGAAGTACAACTTTGATGAGAGGATCCATTTGCCTTTTATGAGAAGATTGTTGAAAAGGAAAGACATCTTCATGAAACACCACATCTCTTGAGAATAAAATCTCCTTAGTCTCTATATCTAATAATTTGTAAGCTTTCATTCCCACTGGATAACCAATGAAAACACAACACCTGGCTGTTGGAGTAAACTTAGTTCTGTGACTTGGAAGTGTAGAAGCAAATGCAAGGCAACCAAAACCTTTGAATCTTGAATAATTAGGTGTTTATTTGACTGGAAAAACAAAGCTCTTGCCACATTCAAGAGACGTTGATTTTTCCTTTCCACTACAGAATTTTATTCTGGACTCTCAACACAAGAATATTGGTGAATTACACCTTGGTCTTTGAAGAACTCAGTAAATGCCAATTCTTTTACATTATCAAACCTGATCGGTTTAATCTTGATGTCAAATTGAGTGATAATCATGGAAAAGAACCCTGGGATAATTTCTTTAACTTATGTTTTATCAAATAAGTCCAAGTAAATCTTGTACAATCATCCACAATTGTAACAAAATATCTATTTCCTTTCAAATCAGGTAAATGGTATGGTCCTCATGTATCACAATGTATCAAATCAAAAGGATTTTGAGTAACATGACTATTAGAAACAAAAGATAATATTTTCTGTTTGGCTAAAGAACAAACAGTACAAACTTAATTATTTGGTTCTTTATTGAAGTTCAAACAACTACGTAAACACTTCAATTTCTCATCAGATGGATGCCCAAACCTAGCATGCCATTGTTGAAGAATAACAACAACATTAATTTACACTTGACCTTTTTGAATTTCTTGAACACCTTGCAGATCGTACAATCTATTCTCAACTTTAGCAATGCCAATCCGCTTCTTGTTCAAAATCTGTTTGACAAGAGCATAATCATGGTAAAAACTTGCCTTAATCGTCCTTTTACTAGCCAACTATGATACTGAAACCAAATTAAGTTCAAACTGTGGCAAATATAGAACATTCTCAAGGGTAATTTGGTCATTTATACGAATCTTTCCTGTGTATTCAAATGTAATCAACAATTGATTTGGTAATCTAACTCTTGTTCCATGGACAGTCTTTAAGCATGAAAACATGTTCTTATTATTGCATATGTGCCTAGTTGCTCCAGTATCTAAAATACAAATATTTGATTGATATTTACCAGATGAGAGAGTAAGAACATAATGATGATTACCTTAATCAGTGGAGACTGAAATGGAATTTGTGGCATTCGTAGAAGCAAGTTGACCAGTTAAAAGATCAATAAGTTGTTGACATTGCTCATTGGTTAAATTTGTGACTGACTCAACATCAGAACCACTGTCATTAGCAGAAACAGTGTTAGCTCGATTATGAGGTTGATTTGAATTTTGATTTGAATTTTGACTCGAATTTTGATTGGAACCATAACCAGGTGGATAACCATGTAACTTGTAGCACTTATCAACAGTGTGACCAACTCTGTTGCAGTGAGAACATGTAGGTTGATTCTTCTTCTGATTATTGAAATTATTGTTATTACTGAAATGCTTCTTCTGATTATTGAAGTTACTCTGAACATGAAAAGCAACTGGAGTAGGTTGAAGCGAAGAATTGTTTATCTCACGTTGGCGTTCTTCTTAGATAACAAGAGAGAAAATCTTGTTTACAGATGGAAGAGGATCCATGAGAAAAATCTATCCCCTGATCTGATTGTACTTCTCATTTAGTCCCATAAGGAATGACATAGCCTGTTCAACCTCTTTTGCTCCTCCACATGTGCACAGACCACAAGTACAATGCGTATTGAAATTTGAGAGTTCTTCCCAAATAGTCTTCAATTTGGTAAAATAGTTGCTTACTGAGTCGTCACCTTGAACAGTATTCATCAGATCTCATTTAATTTGGAACACACGAGGTCTATTGCTTTGTTGAAATCTTTCCTTCAATTCACTCCATATAGCTGAAGCAGTCTTCAAGTAGATCACCGAAGTAGAGATCTCCTTTGAAATTGAATTCAAAAGCCAAGAGATGACGATATTGTTGTTACGACACCAGGACTTGTAATTCGGATCTGTGATTGGAGGTTTCTGAATATCACCATTGATAAACTCGAGTTTTTTCTTAACAGAGAGAGAAATGATCATGGATCTAGACCATGAGGCATATTTTTCACCCGTAAGAACTTGCGATACCATCAAGGATCCAGGCGAATCAGAGTGATTAATGAAATATGGATCATTGGAAGAAGATCCGTTATCCTCAACATTTGGAGTAGTAACTGGAACTCCATCGAATCTAGACATTTTCCACAAACAAAATCTTTACAGAATGTAAAGATAAGACGAAAGAAAAAGGAAGAAGAAGAAAACGAATCACATCAGTGAATTTGAAATCACGCCATGGAAGAAATTGCGGAAGCTTAAATCATTGCTCTATTACCATATTATTAAAATCAAGAGAGAGAGAGAGAGAGAGAGAGAGAGAAATGATTCTTGCTCATTTCATTGAAATCAAAATCAAGTTACAAAAGTGAATCTAACAGTGTTTATATACAGCCTAACTACCTTCAACGTCGCAACTAACAACTGAGTAACAAACTCCTATGTATTTACAGTTTTACACCCTCAACTATGTACAAACTTACAGAAATGGAATAAATACAAAACATATATTTTATGAATTTGAGTTATCACACATAACCAGAAAAAGGTGTCTTACATCTATGTTATACTTATTCAATTATTCAGGGTCCACAAATGTATGCCATTAGGCACTAGAAAATCCTGAAAACGTATTTGTTATGCTCACTTAGGTCGGTATGAGACATGGACGCTTTAACAAAATATTACGCCGAGACGCAATTGAACAATTTACTACCCTAGAAATCGAACATACTCACATAGAGGGTGGGGAAGAAAATAACCTCTACATTGTTCAACCCATTGAAACCATAAATCAACTTACCCTTCGTGGAATACCCAATGCGTGGAATGTTAATCAAAAAGGAGAATAAACCACCTTCAAAACATGGTTGATGATATTTAACTAATGGATGCTAGGGTTGTTTCAAGTCTCAAATTTGCATTCACTAATACCCTGGGCCGATTCTGCACAACGAATAGACACATGTTGCTTTGATGTGGTCGTTGGATCGACATTTTAGGCGACATGGAAACATCATAGCAGGAAATATTTAACAACACTATCATATCGCACAAGCCGCTTACGCTGAAGTCAAGGTTATGTCATTTTGTGGATCAGTAGTTGGTATAAAACGCCGAAAGTACGTAGAATGCTTTAACTGGTGCAGTGATCCGGGTTCAAATAACATATATGTATACAGATCTAACTAATGTATGCCACTAGGCATACATTAGTTTATGTAATATTTTGATAACTATATATTTGTTAAACTCTATAGTTTATATATAGATCTAACTAATGTCGTCTTTTTTACAAAATTTTAGAATTTGTTGGGTACCTATGCATGAAGGTACACTAATAATATGTTGTTAAGGTTAGAAATATGTTAAGTTATGCCCTAGGCTAAGAAAATGATTAATAATATGGGAGCTCATACTACTACAAAATGACAAATAGAATACTGTTAAAATAAAACATAGAATACGGTTTTGCAACCATGCTCTATAATAGGTGTTTCCTATTCGAATAGCTAATAGAGTACGGTTCCAAAACCGTACTTTATATTTATTATAAAGTACGGTTTGTTAAATGACAATCGTATTCCTTAAAAATATATGTAGTACGGATTCTTTTTTGTAGTAACCGTATTGTTTAACAAAACACGTAGAGTACTTTTTTCTCAAAATAACCGTACCCTTATTAAATATTATAAAGTACGGTTGCTTATTAGGCAACGATGTTCTACAAAATATTTTTTATACATCATATAGAGCAATTATAGTTTTCTATAAAAAAACATAGCTATAAATAATCTGTATACGTAAGCATAGTATGCATATATAAATCAAAGCAAAAGCATAATTAACCATTAATTTGTAAAATGAACAACATCCAATTCAAACATAATTTGAAATATCTAATTTCTCTATCCTAATCAACAAAAAAACAATATATAAAAAAAATACTTCCATCTAGTGACTCCATAATTGCAGCGAGTTACCTATGACATAAGACGAGGAAAAAACTTAGAAGTTGCAACTAATTTAAAAAGGAAACATATACACATTTGAAAGTACAATGCTATAATGGTATCATTAAAGTGTAATGCTTTAATAAACAATTATGTAAAATAACTAACCTTTCAAAAAGGCACTTAACTCAAATACTTACTCTCAAACCTTGAACTCCATATAACAATGATTTCGTTTAACACCCAATCCGGAAATGGTTTGTTATCATTCCAAATGTTCTATATATAAATTAAAATATAAATTATAATTTAATGAAAGAAAGTTTAAAATATTAGACAAAATGCACAAAGATTTAAGATCCTTACTTTGTTCGGGAATTCATTCTGTCGGTTCAGCACAAACTCATACATCCATCTCATGACGTAAAAACCACACTCCTAACCTGACGGTTGTTGATTACACTACAAATACAAAACATAAGAGGATTATATGGATTTTTTTAAACTTAGGATTTTGATATGATGTTTCAAATAGATTCAGGTTTAATTTAATATTCTTAAACATCAAAACAGGTTCAAGTATCAATTGTTATTTAAAACTTTTAAGCACAAAGGAGGTTCAGGTATCTAGTACTAGAAAGATCATTTACCTCGACAAGTGTCCAAGTCATTTGATGTGTTGTGTCGGTATCTTCCTTAAACCTCGCAACAGCCCTAAAATGAAAATTAGACAAAAATAATTATAAACTCAAAGAAAGAACACAAAATCCAGATTTATCAAAATATAAGATTTCTTACTCTTCGATATATTTTACCACCATGTAGCTGCCCACGGGCTTCAAATCGGGATTTTTTATGGAATCCAAGATATACCCCGTGCGTTGATTTGGGCAGATTACAAGCAACATCCAATGCAACCTAGTAATGTTCAAGCATCTTAGTATACACAATAAATAATAAATAAATAAACCCAATAAAAATGAAAGAAATAGAATTAAATACCCTTGCCAATAGGGTGCAACAAAAAACTCTTTATCTTTATGGAACCATATTGTATCAACAATGTAACTTACAACAACCCCACCATTTGACTCGCATATCGTCGCCTGAATCTCATTCGCGAAAATGAAAGCACATTTGTTCACCTTATTCCCCCCACGTGTTTCAACCATTGAGTGTAGCATACTACAAAACCAGGAATATATGTTATAATGTAAATGTTATAAATAATAATACGCTAAACATTGTTGTTTGTACATACATTTGAAACCAAGTTATGGTGCTACTATCGAGCCATTGTTTATTCAAAAGACGTAAAACCTACTCAGAATAAATGTACATTTCAATAAATGTACGTTTCAATTTTCTGACCACCAAGGATCCCGGGTTCGACTTCTACATAAATCGCATCATCCGGAGCTTCACGGTTCATCAAACGTTTGTACATTCTTTGGATCACCAACGGCTTTTTTTTCTACTTCAGTCGGCATATTAGAAGTATTTGGAATCAAATTTTTCTTTGCTGGCTTGGTTTTCTTCATGACAACTAATAAGGTTTGATCAATTACCAGGTCGACCACTACCGGTAGAGTGGAACATCTTTTATCTTGTTCTACAACCGGACTCGATTGAGACTCCTATAAACAAGTTAGTTGTGTAGTCAAATAAATATGCAACAAAGGGCAAGAAACAACCAGGAAATAACCAAAAAATAACTTAAAGAACACCAGAAACACAGAGAACCACAAGCTTTTTGTATTGACTTCAAAACTTAAAAATAGCAATATAAAAGAAGAACAAGCTAGGTTTCAAGAGCCTAGTCTCTCCCAGGAGATAAAATCTCTAATAATCAAAAAGTTTCCTGCCCAAATAAATACTAAAAAATGTCCCACAAACAAAAAGACTAGGAATTTCCCAAAATACCCTTCCAAACAAAAGATTCCAAATTAATTAGTTGATTTCCCTATTTTGTACCTACTGGAATAAGTATATTTGAGTGGGGCTCTAGCATAATATTACTTGAAATTTAAATGAACAAATTGATAAAGTATATGTACCTCAATAAGGCTAATTGCATTCATTGGCCACTGAACTATGCCATGAAGGGCCTCGCGTAGGTTACTCGCTTCTTCAGTCAATATAGGAAGAGTGATACAATCATATTGTACGTAGATCTTGTCTATAGATACCCTCAAATGATTCTTTTCTAAAGGAATCGAAGTATTTTTCCATTCCCATATGGAAAGACCATCCCCCTAGCACATTTCTGGTTCATGGCGCCATATGGTATCACTAACTCACAAGCGGTCGGAGTCTGCAAACATATACCAAGCATTAAATGTAGTGTAATTATGATCAAATTAATTTTTATATAGAAGAAAATAACATGATTACTTTTATCAGATCCAGGTCATCTAACACAGGCGTCGAGACAACACTATTTTTCTGCAACAGTAGGTTGGTAACAGTAGCAGCAGGTACGTCGTCATTCTTGGAAAGAAACTGTGGGTTGGTAACAGTAGCAGGTACGTCGTCATTCTTAGATAGAACCTGTTGCATATATGCTTTCATCTCTTCTATTTGAGCATTCATCTCTTATATTTTAGCCTCCATTTTGGTCTACATCATGGCCTCAACCTCAACCCTAATTTTCTCCTTAATATCTTCCAAATTTGATTTATCGTAGCTTTTCCTCTTTTTCTTATCAACCCCGGGCATAGACTGTCTCAACCCAACAATGTGCCCAACAGCCCTCGTGCGACCCAGGTGCTCCGCTCCAAATACCTCTGTAAGCACATCCTCTCTCGGTCCAGGAACCCAATCTCCTTGAGATAAACGAGTATCTTTTTCAATTGGTTAGTGCAAATTATATTCAGGGACAATTACAACATAGACTATTTGAAAATAAATTATAATACTATATTTTGGATTATCTTACCACTTCAGATGCTAAAGAGTAAAGCTCAGTAGGTAATAGGTAACGTGCATACCCCGGAGGGATCACATTTTAACCTAGCAAGGATAAAGTTTCGTGCACGCTCGCTTCTTATATTATGGAATTCTGTTGACTCGCCAGATGCCAACTCTTTTTCCCAATGAGGTTTCATACCCCGATACCCCTATGGACCTAACCGAGGTGGATACTTGTTCAGCTTCACGGTCGCTTTAGCTTTGCTACTTATTTCCTTCAAATGTATAAGTAAAAACATTAGAAGCATTTCAATATAATATAATCATAAAGAGGGGTAAAGGGCTACAAACCTGGAATTCTTGTGATGATTTGAGTCTAACAAAGGCGTTCCATGTATCCTCATCTAGGTATGGGTATTCATCAAGCGGATTTCAACCCTTTTTCAGGAACTTGTTAACAAGACTGCTCTTGTGAACCTTCCAGGTCTGATCAATTTTAAGTACATGTTGTTTGTACATATCATCTTCTAGATTCCAATGCTTCTGTTTTTTACAGTAAAATACAGTAACTATTAGTAACATGTATAAATGTATGAATTAAATGAAAGGTACCAGCTAAATGTATGAATTACATGAAAGTTAAATTAATATGTCTTACTAATTACCTTAATATTTAACCACAATTCATCGATTTCAGTCATTGGCACTTCATTCCAACGCAATGTGAGGATAGAAATCCTCGTCCTTACTATGACTCCACAATAGTTGCTAAACTGATGTTGGGTTGCTCCAATATTTTGGCCTAGTTCATCGAAATCAATTTTCAACTTAGCATTGTTTTGGGAGTTTTCCCTTATCAGTGTCACGCTTCTTCTCTTTCTTTGTTGTTGACTCATTGTATGCCTACAAAACAAGAGACAGTTTTCACCAAGTCAGTGTTATTGTAAAATTTGATTAATGCATGCAACATTTTGCAATAGTATGGTTTGTTGTTTATCAGCCGTACTCTATGCCTAATATAGTACGGTTTTTCGAATAACCGTATCCTATTTAGGGTACTTTATTTGCCAGTTTGTAGTTGTGTTTGTGAAGTTTTATCAGAATTATAGCAATTAAGGTATGATTCTCCTATTAAAGCTCGTAATAATCATTACCAATTATTAGGAATCGGACAGGGTACACGCAGCGGAAACACTATCACACATACGAAAGCAGAAAATAAAGCAAAAGATAACACAAGGATTTTACGTGGTTCGGATTCGGTGTCAATCCTACATCCACGGGCTGCAACTGAGTTTTCTTATATTTACTCTATGAAGATTACAATTACAATTGTTGGTGCTGCACTTTACAAATGAAGAAAAACAATCCTATTTATAGGATTTTAGAGCTGTAATTCCGTTCCTCTTTCACATGTTGCCTTTGAATATTCAAGTTGGAATGCCAATTGCCGTTCCTTTCTTTTTTCTTCTTTGAATATTAAAATAGGTGGTAGGCTCCTTTTCACCAAACACGGCACATCAATTCAATTGCAAATTGAATTGTAAACTAATTTACAATTATGGTCCTTGAACTATACACAATGTGACAAATTGTTCATGGTTCCACCAAACCTAACAATCTTCCACTTTGAGACATGAACAATACAGTAACTCCAGTAATCTTTAACCAAATCAGTCTTCCAAGCTTCCAGTTCCCAAGAACAAGCTAGACCCAATCAAATTTCCTTAGTTGTAGCCGCCCCTCATCTTCAAGTACTAGAAGGGCCAGTTGAAGCTCCCACTAGCTCCAACTCAGCCGTGGCTAATCCCACCATCGACTCATCCTCTGTCTCAACCGGTTTGGACACTCCACCAGCTCCACAGATCCACCGAGGACCACTAACACTCTCCAAACTTTGCAAACTTCCAACAGGAGAGAATTTTTCAGTCTTAGTCTTCAAAACCCAACGGCTCTTTGTAACTGTACCCGAAACACACCCCGTGCTCCCACTGTCACAAAATCCCCTGAATGGTTTAGACTTTCCGACTCGTTCAGCTAACATCCCCTTGGCTCCAGAATTCATGTTTGCAAAATGAACTCTCTTAGCACTAGATTTAGCGAACCAGATTTTGTCATGCTTAACGGGGACGGTCATACTTCCCTCAGCAGGTACCTCAACCATATACAATGACCCACGCTTCATACCTTGAGCAATCACCGAATTACCATTGACCACCCTCCATTTACCACCACCAAACCTTACTTCCAGTCCTTGTTTATCCAGCTGACCAACACAAATCAATTTCTTCTTCAGCTCCGGAATCACCCTGACATTCTTCAGGTTCCATGTAGTTCCCACTGAAGTAACCAGATCAATATCTCCTATGCCCGTTACTTGAAGCATCTCGTCATTTGCTAACCGTACCTTCCCAAAATCTCCTTCTTTTAGATTCACCATCGTTTCCCCGTTGTCCATGGCGTGAAACGAAGCCCCTGAATCCATGACCCAAGAGTCTACAGAACTTTCCATACTTAGTATCAGTGCATCATCCTCAGACACACCCTCAGCACCAGCAATGTTCAATTCTTTCTTTGGACATTGACTCTTAACATGTCCCACCTCCTGGCAGTTTCAGCACTTCACATTCTTCCAAGTTCTAGATGAACTTCTTCCCCGACTCCCACTGCTCCCACTATTCCTGCTATTCCCTCTACCTCTTCCGATATTTAATAACTCAGAAGAAGAAGATCCACCTTGATTCTTGCGTCTGACATCCTCGCCAAGAACCAAATCTCTAACCCCTTCAAAAGTCATACCACTGGTCCCCACTGAACTTGTAACAGCGGTTACTGTTCCAGACCAGCTATCAGGGAGTGAAGCTAGCAGCAGTGCATCTTGAGTCTCGTTATCAAATTTAATTCCCACATATGATAATCTGGACAGAATTGAATTTAGATTGTTAATGTGAACCATAATTGAGCTGTCTTCATTCATCATTGTCGTAAACAATTCCCTCATCAAGAACACCTTGTTAGCGGCCGACGGTTTCTCATACATGTTCGTCAGAGCATCCATCATACCACGCGCCGTGGTTTCCTTCATGATGTTGAAAGCAACGCTCCTTTCCAACGACAACGTAATAACCGCCTTAGCTTTCTTGTCCTTTGAGTTCCACGCATCTTCAGCAGCTTTTTCCATTTTCTCCGGTTTGTCTCCAAATACCATCTCCAAATCTTTCTGACATAGCAATGTTTCTAATTGCATTTTCCACCAGCTAAAGTCAGAACCGTTGAACTTCTCGATTACAACCTTGTCTTCAGCCATTAAGACAAAAAAGAAACAAATTGAGACAACGAAAACAGACACAACAATGGCACGGACCTGACCGGTTCGTTCAGTGTACTCGTGTGTAACAAAACAGTACCCTTCAAAGTACTAAGACACATTTAATACGATTAATAGAAATTAGTTTCTGATGTGGAAGATCAGACAAAACTGCAACAACAGAGCATACTCTAATTTCTAAAACCGAGACCTCCTCCGAAACCCAAAGCTCTGATACCAGTTATTAGGAATCGGACAGGGTACACGCAGCGGAAACACTATCACACACACGAAAGCAGAAAATAAAGCAAAAGATAACACAAGGATTTTACGTGGTTCGGATTCGGTGTCAATCCTACATCCACTGGCTGCAACTGAGTTTTCTTATATTTACTCTATGAAGATTACAATTACAATTGTTGGTGCTACACTTTACAAATGAAGAAAAACAATCCTATTTATAGGATTTTAGCGTTGTAATTCCGTTCCTCTGTCACATGTTGACTTTGAATATTCAAGTTGGAATGTCAATTGCCGTTCCTTTCTTTTTTCTTCTTTGAATATTAAAATAGGTGGTAGGCTCCTTTTCACCAAACACGACACATCAATTCAATTGCAAATTGAATTGTAAACTAATTTACAATTATGGTCCTTGAGCTATAAACAATGTGACAAATTGTTCATGGTTCCACCAAACCCAACAGTAGGAAGGTTTTTATGTGTGTTCTATGCATTTTGATTCAACCTTAAGTCTCTGTTCTGCCAATAGATTTTCGAAATTAGTAAACTGGTATGTTTAATTTTCGGTAAAAAGAGGGTTGAACTAATCTTGATTTGGGGTTGTTTTTGATGATTATTTTTGGATATATGTTAGTAATAGGTGGAGACGATTAATGGTTAAATTATACACTAAATAGACATTTTTCAAAGTAAAAATCGAAGTTAACAGCTACACAAAAATGACAGAAATTTCGGGTAAAGAAGAAAGAAAAATCCGGGTCTTGTTAACACATGGTTCAACAGACTCGGAACTTTGAAAATAAAAAGAATGGATTTTAAGTGTAAAAGGTTTGTTGGTGCGGTGGATAAGGCGCATTGGAGAGGAACGAGAGGACTCTTGTTTGAGTCCCTTCCTTTCTCTACAATTCACAAAGTTTTGTTTTAACACTTACATGTCTCTCTCTTTGAGATGGAAACAAAATATTCACAAAAATGGTCCTTATAGTTTTATAAACTTCTGTTTTTTATTTCAATATTTGACAATTTATCATTTCAACCATTGAACTTTTTTAGTAACTAATACTTTGTCTATTTTAATAATATATAATTAATTGGTTATTTTCTTTGATAATTATAAATATAGAGTTAATAAGGTTATTGCAGAAATTGTATGTAATGTATGTTGTGTAGCATTTATCGTTTGGATGAACGAGACATATACGCAATTGAACCAAAATAGACATGTATGATATTTTCTAGGATTGTAGTCTTAGCAAAAAAACTCATTGATGACATGTAGGGTACAAGTAGCATAACAACATCTGGTTTAAAACCTAATGACTACGAGGTGGGTTTTCGTGTGCTGTGGTTGCTTGTACAAAAATGTTTATCATGTAAAATATGGTTATTATCATTTTTATTTTATTATTCGTTGATAGTATGCAAAAAAACATTATTTGTATTTTCTTATATGTTATATGTCACATTTAGTGGGAAACGAGTGTTTACTAGTCATGAGCATGACGGATGTGTTGCAATCGACAAGGATAGGAATTGGGAATATTTATTCACTTCCTTGTTTGTTTGAAATACTTGAGCATAAGGGCATGTTTGGTACAGAGAAATAAATCAGAGAAATGGAATTGATTCCATTTCTCTTGTTTGTTTAATCTTGAGAATAAGGAATAGAGAAATAATTTGATTCATTTTCTCTACTTTTAATTCTCTACTTTTAGTAGAAAAATGGTGAGAAATCTGATTCTCTTTCCTGAGCCTATCATCCACCATCACCGCCGCCAACACCCACCACCTCTATCATCGCCACCTCCACTGCCACCTCCACCACCACCCATCACCACCACCACCACCATCGTCACCCACCACCACCACGTCTACTGCCACCACCTCACCTACAACGTTACCCACAACCACCACCACCATCACCTCCATCGCCACCACCTCCACCGCTACCACCACCCATCACCACCACCACCACCACCACTCACCGCAGCCTCCACCACTTACACCGTTACCCACCACTACCACCACCCACAGCTGTAACCCACTGCCACTATCACCAACCACCACCATCTCCACCGCCACCACCACCATCACTCATTACCATCACCTCCACCGCCACCGCCACCACCCGCCACCATTCACCGCCACCACCGCCATTGTTACCCACCTTCCATCGCCACCACCTCTACCGCTAGCACCACCCATCGCCAGCACCACCACTATTGCCCACCTCCTCCATCTCAACCTTTACCCCACTACCACTCATCCCCACCACCACGACCATCATTATCCACCACCCACCACTGTCACCCACCACCACTACCACCACCACCCATCACCACCACCACCACTATCACTCACCACCAGCACCTCTACTACCACCACTACTCACTGCCACCACTACCACTTATACCATTACCCACCACCGTCACCCACCACTAACATCACCCACCACCGCCTCCACCACCACTACCACTTGTACCACCACCGGTACCACATACACTACTACCATTTACCACAATCACCCTCCACCACCACCGCCACCACCCATCACCACCGCCACCACCCATCATCCACCACCACCCACCGTCACCGCTACCACCCACCATTATCGTTACTGCCAGCATCACCACAAGACATTGATTCTCAAACATATTTCTCAGGTGAATTCTCTATGATACCAAACAGTGGAATCAATTATCTTTCTCTAGTTTAATTCTCTTTCTCTCCATTTCCATTCTCTGCTTCAATTCCATTTCTCCGTACCAAACATACCCTAAGGGTGTGTTGTGCCAAGTGGAAAGAGCAATAGGCGTTTGGTTCTTTCTCTAGATAATTAAGCATTCCCCTAAATTGTAGCATCGAGTGTTATGCCATATAAAATGATTTGTAGTAGAAATGTATGATTAAACTACTTGTTTTTCTTAAATCATGGATATCTATGTGCAACACGAACTTACTAGCACCTAGGCTTACCCAGTTAGAATTTTAAATGCACACAAGCTAGGAGACAACTTAGCGAGTGGTAGTGGAAAAGGGAAGGTGAAGGCTTAGTCGAGATGAAGACCTAGAAGATCCACAAAGACGTAACACCCAAGACTCACAAATCAAGAAATTTATCTTATTGTATTGCTTTCACTATTGTTAATATGATATTATGAGTTTTTATTTGTTACTAGAATTACTTTGGATTGAGTTCGTTTTATCTATTTCATTATGGAAAATTAGGGTGTCACAAGTTGGTGTAATAGCATTGTTTAAGCAGATTAGGTATTTTTCATAGATGCCTAAGCTTAGACGAGGGGGTGAAGTAACACATCGGCTAAGCTAGACTACACTCCGCTTGTTGGAACTATGGATCGTGGGAAGGGAATAATGAAAAGTTATGTTCCAACTAAGGCTACTGATAACGCCTAGTAATATCAAGTATTTTAGTCGTTGTTGAGCCCTATTATTGGTGAATTTATATCATATATGTTGTGGTATTCTCACTTTTTGTGTTAGTGCTTGTTTGGAAAGAAATGATGTAAATAGGGGCTAAAAGCATACTAAATGGAAGAAGTTTGAAGATAAAGACAAAACAGTCGAATTCGCACGCACGCCGCGAGTATGTACAAGGGCGCGACGCGCTGACTCAGCAATGAGGCGGTGGAGAAGATTCAAATGCCAAAGAAATGAGGATAAACTAGCACGCGCGCCGCAGAATCTAAGTGCGTGCGGTGCGGTCTTTTATTTTTTAAAACTATAAATAGAGGGTTCTAGGTCGAAAAATGCAGCAAAGTCCTGACATAGGAACGACTCCCAAGGCTTTTTTGACTCCGAGTTTCAGTTTTCAGCAACCATAATTCGTATTTATGTTTTTCTCTTTTAATTTCCAATTAGTTTAGTAGTTTTGGTAGCTTGGGCTACTGTTATTGGGTGTGACAACCATTGGCATTAGTTCTTAGTTTCTGAATTTTATGTTTTCTATTTTGGAACAAGTTGGATCCGAGGTTTTAATAGTTAATCATTCGGTTAGTGTTAAATGCTCTTTTTATGGTTTTTATGCTCTTGGATACATTTGGATGTTTGAATGTATGATTGTGTTGATTTGATCTTGATTACTTCTGAATTATATTTCTGATTTCAGTAAGTGATTAGGGTTAGTTATTGGTTTTGGTTTTAGTTTAGTTGATGCTTGAGTTGGAATTGTTGGAGATTTATGATTTTGGGATTGTTTTTGGTAAAAGTCGAAAACTAGATCCTCTGGCTGTAGAGTGACACTGCAGTTGGTAATCTGTTGCCTACCTTGACCACGTAACTCCTGTGGATCGACCCTGACTACCGCTATACTAGTGTGTGTTAGGTTATTTTTACTATTTTTGACCGCACGACGACCTAGGCGTGTCAAATTTTGGCGCCGTTGCCGGGGAGTTGTGAGCTTGAGAGTAGGCGATCTATAGGACTTTTAGTTTCTGATTTTTGGTTTTAATATTGAGATTTTAGTTGGTTAGTATTTTCCTTTTGGTTTTGACGGGCGTGTTGCACTAGTGCATGGGTACCCG
Source organism: Cichorium intybus (assembly GCA_023525715.1). Taxonomy (NCBI): domain Eukaryota; kingdom Viridiplantae; phylum Streptophyta; class Magnoliopsida; order Asterales; family Asteraceae; genus Cichorium; species Cichorium intybus. The sequence continues at coordinate 59,174,426 of CM042012.1, forward strand.
TCGGGGTGGTCAGTTATCACCCTTGTGTTTTGACTCAGAGATCGAATGAACCGCGCGCAAGAACCGTGCGCGTAGGCGTTTAGGTACAATGAGTTTTAGTCATATTAGTAGTAGTATCGAGGATGTTGCACATGAACCTTTGGGTGAGGCAACGGGGGCAGTTCTATCTATACCCTCGCTTTCAGAATTTCAGTTTGGGAGCACGAGTGCTACTGTTAGTGCGGTTTCAGCCCCCGCATCAATACCATCATGCACTCCGCCTTCTGTTCCGCCATTTCAACCACAATCTACAAACCCTTTCACATCTGCTATGTCTTGGGGAGCGCCGACCCTTGATGGCACCCCAGTGACCATGCAGCACACTACCATTTCTCAACCACAATTACAACCCTCACAACCACCATTAATATTTAAACCACAAACCACTTTCCAAACCATACCACAACAACCATATCAACCGCAACCTCCACAGCAGTAGTACCAGTATCAGGAGGTTGAGCAGATCTATGAGGACGAGGAAGAAGGATGGGTTCCACAGCAGCAGCAACCATAGCAACAATGGAACCGAGGTCGGGGACCTCCACGAATAGCACCACAGCAACAACCACCGTAAGGTCAGCAAGGGTACAACAATGATCATCAATATAACGGTAATTTAGTTAGACCTTTGTACTTTGCACAACTGAGAGGGCAGTCGGTTGCATCGCACTTCCAACCGCGGGAGTACGATGATTCATCGACCATTTACATTCCTGATGATATAGATACTCAAGTAGAAATTAAGCCTCAATTGATAGGAATATTAACACAGTTTAGAGGATATAAGACGGATGATCCATATAATCATTTGTATGAATTCCTAGCCATCGCAAACACCAATACTCCTAGGAACACCAATAGGGATATTTTTAGGTTAAGATTGTTTCCTTTTACCCTAAAGGATAAAGCCAAGTACTGGTTTACATCTCTTCCACCTAATAGTATCACTACTTGGGATCATCTTAAGGCTAAGTTTTTACAAGAATTCTACCCAGCCAGTAAGACCACTGAAGTTAGACACGCAATCCAAGATTTTCAGCAGAAGCCTGGTGAAGCATTTCACGAGGCTTTCGATCGATTGAAGGAGTTGCTGCGTTCCTGTCCACATCACGAAGTTCCGAAGTGGCAGCTGGTTAAATTATTCTTTGAAGGAATGAATAAGACGCATCAAGCAATGATCAATGCTTTACAAGTGGGACATTCATGTGGCAAGAGCCAGAGGATGCGTGGAGATTTTTGGAACAGTTAAGTTTAGGATCTAAGGTCAGCGGATCCATGAAGGATAACACAGTGTATGTGGCGAATATAGAAGCAGAAAATAAGTGGAAAAAGGAGATCCAAAATGAGTTAAGTGCTGTTACCAAAACGTTCCATCAAATGCTCACGAGATTTCAGAAGGAGAAAGGAGCATATGTATTACATGGACAAGTCATCTGTAATACATGTGGTGAAGTAGGACATAACCACAATGAATTCTCAATGACACATGAGGAAATCAGTCAGGTGCACGGATATGGTCAATTCCACAATACGCCACGACCATTCAGAAATAATCAGCAGAGGGAGGTAAGACAATCACCAGTGAGGCAGCAACACATACAACCAGTGCCTTCAGCATGAAATATGAACATTGGCATGCAGGAGATTTTTGGAATGTTAGTTAAGCTCAAGGAAGTGGAAGATGCCAATTCGCAAGAAATTTTGAAGTTAGGAGAATTGCTCATTAAGTTGGAAAAGGACATAGCAAAAAGAAAAAGAAGGGCAAGGATAGAAGAAAAAAGAAAAGGAAGAGAAAAAAGAAAAAGAAGGGCAAGGATAGAAGAAAAAACCAGCAAGTACATGGGAGAAAGGAGAAACAAGTGGGACAGCCCCTTTTCCTGCAGCTTTGGAAAAAACTGAAAGAATACCATACGGGAAGAAAGGACCACAAGCAGAAGATATGTGGGATATGTTCAGTCAGATCAAAGTTAACATTCTGTTGGTTAAGCTTATCAAAGAAATTCCTGCGTATGCAAAGTTTCTCAAAGACATGTGTATTCACAAAAAGCACATTCTATCGCATCTTCCCAAAAGAATCAACTTGCCCGAGAATGTCAGTTCTATAATCATGAATACATGACCACCCAAACTAAAGGATCTAGGGGTTCCTCTCATCTCAGTTGATTTAGGTGATGTTCATATCAAGAAAGCTCTGTTAGATTTGGGTGCAAGCGTGAACATTCTACCACGACAGCTCTTTGACAAGTATGAATTTGGTACTTTGAGGCCTACTGATGTAATCTTACAGCTTGCTGATAAGTCTACAAAGATTCCTAGGGGAATGTTGTCAGATGTCATCATTAAGGTGAGAGATTTCTTTTACCTAGCGGATTTCTTAGTTCTCGACACCCGTCAGGCTGCCAATGGAGAACAACTGACGATTATTTTGGGACGACCTTTCTTGGCTACAGCTAATGCAAACATTGACTGTCGTACAGGAGAGATGGGGATTTCCTTTGGACATCGGCAAACTATGATCAATATTTTTAATGCTAAAGGAAGTACCATGGAGGATGAAGAATACTACCAGGTGGACATCATAGACGAGTTAGTGCAGCAATACACACTTGAAGTGTTACAACAATAAGTGATGGATATTCAAGAAGAAGGAGAGGCTGAGCAGGAGAAGCAAGAGGAAGTAGCAGAAAAAGACAAAGGCATGAAGCATGAAGAGTGCGCACACATCGAGAAGCTGCCGACAGAGATTCCTAAGACATTAAAACCGTCTCTACAGGAACCGCCAACCTTAGAGTTGAAACCGTTACCAGCTCATTTAAAGTATGCCTTCCTAGGAGAAAAAGAAACTCTACCAGTGATCTTAGCAGCGAATTTGACAATGGAACAAGAGAAGGACTTGCTTAAGGTTTTGTCCAAACATAAGGATGCCATTGGCTGGACAATTGCAGATTTGAAAGGTATTAGTTCAACTACGTGTATGCATTGGATCATCACAGAAGAAGGAGCCAAACCTGCTAGGGACACACAAAGATGATTGAATCCAAATTTGAAGGAAGTCGTAAAGAAGGAAGTTCTGAAATGGTTGGGTGATGGGATCATATATCCAATATCCGACACTGAGTAGGTCAGTCCGACACAAACCGTGCCGAAGAAATCTGGTATAACTGTAGCGGATACTAAGGATGGTGACAAGGTATCCACGAGACCCGTAACTGGATGGAGAGTATGTATTGATTACCGGAAACTCAATGTCGCTACATCTAAGGACCATTTCCCATTACCATTCATTGATCAGATCGTAAAAAAGCTAGCCGGACAGAAGTATTATTGTTTCTTGGACGACTATTCTGGGTATAATCAGATTGCCATTCACCCGGAGGATCAGGCGAAGACCACATTCACATGTCCATACGGTACTTTTGCATTTCGTAGAATGCCATTCAGGTTGTGCAATGCCCCCGCTACGTTTCAACGGTGCATGATGGCAATATTTTCCGACATGATTGGTGACGCTTTAGAGATCTTCATGGATGACTTCTCGATTTTTGGATCAACATTTGAGGCATGCTTAAGTCAATCGGAAAAAGTGTTAGAACGATGTGTAGAGTCTAATCTGGTTCTTTCTTGGGAAAAAAGTCATTTTATGGTTAGGGAAGGAATAGTCTTAGGTCATGTAGTCTCTGATAGAGGATTTGAGGTAGATCGAGCTAAGGTAAAGGTTATTTCCACATTGCCACCCCCGACATCCGTGAAAGGGGTTAGATCTTTCTTAGGCCATGTTGGTTTTTACCGTAGATTTATTAAGGACTTTTGTACTATCTCTAAACCTCTTTGTGGCCTTCTTTTGAAGGACGCACCATTTATTTTTTATGAGGAATGTGTAAAAGCATTCAACATTCTAAAAAATAAGCTGGTCGATGCTCCCATTCAAAAACCTCTTGATTGGACTCAACCTTTTGAAATCATGTGTGACGCTAGTGACTACACTACTGGTGCAGTGTTAGGACAGAGGGTTGATAGGAAGCCGGTAGTCATATGCTATGCTAGTAAAACCTTTTCAGAGGCTCAATTGAATTATACAACTACCAAAAAGGAGTTACTGGCCATAGTATTTGCGTTAGATAAGTTCAGATCTTATATCTGGGGATCAAAGGTGGTAGTTTATACTGACCACAGCGCTGTCCGACATCTACTTGCGAAGAAGGAGTCTAAACCGTGATTAATCATATGGATACTATTGCTTCAAGAGTTCGACGTGGAAATCAAGGATAAGAAAGGGGCAGAAAATGTAGTGGTAGATCATCTCTCACGATTGCCAGTAGAAGGGTTAGAAGCCGGAATTAAAGATTCGTTCCCAGACGAGCAGCTGTTGGAGCTCACCGGAGCCCCATGGTATGCAAATTATGTCAACTTTCTGGCTACAGGAGCGATGCCAACGAAGAGGTTTATTTGGGACGATCCTGTTCTTTTTAAGGTGGGGGAAGACCAAATTATTCGTTGATGTGTGCCCGACAGTGAGATAGGTGATGTTCTGGAACAATGTCATGCTTCAGCATGTAGAGGACACTTCAGCAGAAAAAACACAGGATACAAAGTTTTGGAAGCAGGATTGTATTGTCCGACTATCTTCAGGACGCTCACAAAACTGCTAAGGAGTGCCTGAATTGCCAGCCACTGGGAAACATATCAAAAAAGGACCAAATTCCCTTGAATCCGATCATGGTGGTAGATATTTTCGATGTCTGGGGAATCGACTTTATGGGGCCATTTCCCACCTTGCATGGTATGTCTATATTCTCTTCGCAGTGGATTATGTGTCTAAGTGGATTGAGGCAGAAATGACCCGCACAAATGATCATCATGTGGTATGCAAATTTGTTAAGAAAAATATTTTCACTCGACATAGAGTCCCACGGGTCATCATAAGTGATGGGGGGTTGCACTTTAAGATCTTCAAATTTGGGAGGCTGCTAAAGCATTACGGGGTGAATCATGGAATCGCAACACCTTATCACCCACAAACAAGCGGTCAGGTAGAAGTGTCCAACAGACAGATCAAGGAAATTCTTCAGAAGACGGTCAGAAGGGCAGGAAAGACTGGTCGCAAAGGTTGGATGACGCATTATGGGCATACAGAACTGCTTATAAGACACCGATCGAAACTACTCCATATCGGTTGGTTTATGGGAAGGGCTGCCATTTGCCCCTGGAGCTAGCCAACCGAGCCCTATGGGCTACCAAACAAGTGAATATGGACTACACTGAAGCTGGAAAAGAACGGAAGTTGCAGCTGTCTGAATCGGAAGAGTTGCGAGACAAAGATTACGAGAATGCTGTTACGTACAAGTAAAAAATGAAGCGATATCAGGATGCTAAACTCCAGTTGAAAACTTTTAAAGTTGGGCAGAAGGTATGGCTGTACAATTCAAGATTGAAGATGTTCCCCGGGAAATTAAGAAGTAAATGGAATGGGTCATACGAAGTGATTAGTATTACAGATTACGGCGCAATAGAAATCCTGGATTTCAAAGGCGGACAGCCATTCAAAGTCAATGGGCATAGGCTCAAACCCTATGTCATTGCAGGCACATTTCAGAAGTTGGAAGTGGAAACGGTGGAGTTCGTGACAGATATTCCTGTATATACGTTATAGGTTAGGTAACTGCATGTCTAGCTGAAGACGTTAAACTTAGCGCTTGTCGGGAGGCAACCCGATCATCATATGTATAATTTGCATTTTTATAGTAATTAATCACACTTGATTGGTCACGGTAAGAAAAGAACAAGTGTGGGGTCAAATTGGTAATTTTGCAACACCGCGACGCGTGATCTTAGGATCCGCGCCGCTCGTGTTTAGTTTTTGCGATTATTAATGAAATCAGATTTTTATATGCGACGCGGATAGAATCTTCCCGCGCCGCGACCTTATCTTAATTTGAATTTAGAGATAATCACAAAAACAGAGTTTGAGAACAACTCCAATAACCCCATACTTGTATATAATCCAATTCGCATAAATCTTCGTGTTTTTACTGCTGATCATTCAATCACGCATCTCATTCAACTTCATCTTCGTTTACCTTTCAGAAAATCACGCATCTCATTCTATAATCTGCAATGTAGTGAATATATGTTGAAATTGATGTTGCAATTAAGTTTAGAATAGTATACTCTACAAAACCCAATGTTTAGAATCGAGTTAAGTGGTCTGAAATAGATTTAATCGATGATTCTGGTTTGAACTTATACGCCGCGCCGCGAACTGTTACAGTCAGCGTCATGGGGTATGAATGTTCTTATGACGCGTCGCGGCCTGTTCGGCCCGCGCCGCGTCGAACGCTAAACAGTACCTTGATTGAGATTATTTATGCACTTCTGCATGCATCATGTCTTCATCTGGCAGTTCTGAATCACTCGATTGGAACTCTCTGGCCACGGGTATGGGACGAGTCCTTCACAATCAATTCTACAATCGACGGGGCATTTATCGACATAAACGGGTTCTCCCGTCACGCACGGTCAACTGGGAGTTGACTAGGGAGTCAGGGATTTTGGAGCACATACAGGACTTGCTAGTCCAGGGAGGCTACGAAGAGGGTGCCTTAACTTACACGTGCCGAGCTCTTGAAAATGCATTCCAGATGAGTAAGCCCGTGTACCGCGAGGTCATTTTGCAGTTTCTTTCAAGTTACCATTTTGATAAGATGCACACCGGGATGGATACGGAAAAAACGGTGCGATTCCGACTAGGGAATCACAACCGAAGCTGTAGCCTGAGGGAATTCGGGTACCGTATCGGCTTATACACAGAGGAGGAGTCGCAGGCACCGGCTTTTGGAGCTTTCCATCGATGGGCTAGCTGTACCGCTAGCGATTCATTTTCACCGGCCGACTTTTGGAGTACGATTTCTTCCGCTCGGTACCACGAAAATACTATTCGAGAGAGTTACATGCACTTGCCGGCGCACCGGATGTTGCACCGACTCATCTCGACGATGTTATAGCCTCGTGCGGACGAGGAAAGGGTACTACCTCATGAGTTGTACTTGATGTGGGCATTGACAAGAATGCTCGAAACGTGCAATATTCCATACTTGATCGCCGACTATTTCAAGCAACTGACGGATGCCCCCTTGAAGTATATCGCATTGGGAGGCGGGCATTTCGTGACGCGTCTGGCGTATTCGTACGGGTTAATGTCTGAGCACGTTATCAGTGGGTTGGAGGTTATACCTCCAATTCCATTCAGCCCAGCTGTGACTACTTCGCGGGAGATTATTTATGTGGACGACGGGATGACATCCGTTGACCGCATGCCCTTGCCAGCACTCCGGTCCGAGCCATCTACATCGAAGAAAAGGTCGAAAGTCACCGTTAGCTTACCTCGTGGTCTATCTCTAGCTTCAATAGAATCTCGGTATCTAGTCGACGAGGTAAAGGCACTTCAGAAGGCTATGCATTCTCACAAGATGGAGCATCGGGTTCAAGCCCTCGCGACGCATGAAGTAGATCGACGGACAAAGAACACGCAAACGCAATCACTTTGGTTGTCCGAATACATGATCAACTTCATTAATGGTGCCCAAAATCCAATCCCGAGACCTCAACCACCACTTGATGACGAGGAGGAAGAGGAGCCCATGAAAGAAGATGAACAGGAAGAGGAGGCCCCCGAGGATGATACCGCGCACAATTAGGGGTGAATTAATTAATTTTTCTGCATTTTTAGGTCATTAGGTCTAGTTTTTAGGTTAGCTTTGATTTTTTGAGTAATTGTTGATAAACGTTAGGAATTTTTGTTCTAAATGCAATAATAAGCCATATGGCAATAAATAAAAGTGCAAAGCTTTAGGTAAATTTGTGTTGACTGACTTTTTATGAGTGTTTGAAAGTGGTTTAATTTTATGTAATTACCGCGCCGCGGCACCCTTATAGGGCGCGACGCGGTCATTTCCAACTTGACGGTACCTTTAAACCTCATAATTACCGCAACACGCGCACCTCTATCACGCGCCGCGGTCATCCGCAATACATAAAAAACAAAAAAAAATATTATTGATTGTTGTATATTTTCTTTTAGCATTTGTTTCTGGTTGCATTTAATGTTTTTTGTGAGTTATGCATGTAATACCAAATGGAGGAGTTGTTTCAAACAAGTGTGGGGTCACCGTGCCCCCTCCACTTGTCTTGACCACCGACGTGTTTCACTGTTGCGCTACAACTCCTGAATTCTGAGTCGAGGATTTTTTTGTTCGTGTTTTTGTACCTGTGACAATCGAGCAATCTACCGTCTAAGGGGTAACTCTTTCTCCCTTGATTTAAATCTATTTTTATGTACAACGGGGACGTTGTACGGTTTTAAGTGTGGGGTGTGGACGGTCGAAAGAGATATTTTTGAAATTTTTTTGCGGGAAACGAGTCATTTTGAAAATTTTTAGCAATTTTTTCAAAATTTTTAATAGATTATAATTTTTCAATAAATACTGTTTAGTTGTTATCATGCTATTAGTTTAGTCAAATAAGTTGAGATTTAGGAGTTAGAAGATTTGAGTGTTTTAGTATTGGAATTTAGGAAGGAATTGTTAATCAGTGGCCTTTGTTGTTCGAGCCGGTAACTCTAAAATGGGTGGGCCTTATGCACCTTGGCACCTAAGATCGTCTGGTTTGGGATGCTATTTCTGAAAGCTCGTTACACGGACAACATCGAAAGTCATGGACAGTTCTGTAATGGCCTTTAGAATCTTAATGAGTACGTACACTTCATTGTGGACAGAAAATTTGTAATCAATGGTTCTTTAGAAAGTCATGAATTCCAAAGGATATTCCGATTATGTTTTCACAAACTATTTCACTCTAACTCCTGAGGCAATAAGCTTTGAAATTGAACGCATTCAAAAACTGTTTGAGTCTCTATTAGAATTTGTTAAAAACTCTCTTGCTTGGGGACAAGCAAAGCACAAGTGTGGGGTGTTTGACAACGCCTAGTAATATCAAGTATTTTAGTCGTTGTTGAGCCCTATTCTTGGTGAATTTATATCATATATGTTGTGGTATTCTCACTTTTTGTGTCAGTGCTTGTTTGGAAAGAAATGATGTAAACAGGGGCTAAAAGCATACAAAATGGAAGACGTTTGAAGATAAATACAAAACAGTCGAATTCGCAGGCGCGCCGCGGGTATGTACAAGGGCGTGACGCGCTGACTCACCAATGAGGCGGTGGAGAAGATTCAAATGTCGAAGAAACGGGGATAAACCAGCACGCGCGCCGCGGAATCTAAGTGCGTGCGACGCGGTCTTTTATTTTTTAAAACTATAAATAGAGGGTTCTAGGTCGAAAAATGCAGCAAAGACCTCGCATAGGAACGACTCCCAAGGCTTCTTTGACTCCGAGTTTCAGTTTTCAGCAACCATAACTGGTATTTATGTTTTTCTCTTTTAATTTCCAATTAGTTTAGTAGTTTTGGTAGCTTGGACTAGTGTTATTGGGTGTGACAACCATTGGCATTAGTTCTTAGTTTCTGAATTTTATGTTTTCTGTTTTGGAACAAGTTGGATCCGAGTTTTTAATAGTTAATCATTCGGTTAGTGTTAAATGCTCTTTTTATGGTTTTTATGCTCTTGGATGCATTTGGATGTTTGAATGTTTGATTGTGTTGATTTGATCTTGATTACTTCTGAATTATATTTCTGATTTCAGTAAGTGATTAGGGTTAGTTATTGGTTTTGGTTTTAGTTTAGTTGATGCTTGAGTTGGAATTGTTGGAGATTTATGATTTTGGGATTGTTTTTGGTAAAAGTCGAAAACTAGATCCTCTGGCTGTAGAGTGACACCGCAGTTGGTAATCTATTGCCTACCTTAACCACGTACCTCCTGTGGATCGACCCTGACTACCGCTATACTAGTGTGTGTTAGGTTATTTTTACTATTTTTGACCGCACGACGACCTAGGCGTGTCAGGTACCAGCGGACTGCTTCCTCATGAGAAGTAAGGTGTCGAGACACATCATTATGATTTTGTGGTCCGTTCCTAGCCATGTTCCAGTTATCCCCAGGCCGGAAGATTCTGACAAGGACCATGTAGAGCATGAACATGAAGGGGACTACTTGGAATGGGAATATGAAACGTTCTATATGCCTTACGAGGAGTACACTCCGACAATCCCAGGGCGCTACTGGAAACAGCTCTACGAAGAGGACATGCCTCGGGCGACAAGTGAAATTCAAAGACTATAGTGGAAGATAGAAGAGATGGATGAAGATAGAACGAGGCTCGATCAAGAGAAGTGAAGGTGGATCAAGACTGACGAACAACATCAAAGAATGATTCAAAAATTGGAGGGTTAGATACAAGATCTAAAGAGGCCCACCATCTACAAGTTGTGGGAAGGATTCATGGGCCTTGCAAAGCAAGCTAAGGGTGCAAGTTAAAAATTCATTGACATGATAACACAGAGGGACCCGCCCCAGCATGAGGTGTTGATCATCCAAAGAAGCACTGAGACAGGAAGACACGCCGCAGTTGTCGATGCGGTCAAAAATACAAGATATATACCGTACAGCTCACTAGCTAGTGTCAAGTAAGGGTCGAACTCTTGAGTTAGTTGATGAAATTCTGTGTCAAACAACTCGACCAGTCTATAGTATCACTCTATAGATGGTTTTCATCTATACACGTAGAAAGAATCAAAAATATCGAAAATATGTAATAATAACTATCAATCTAACTTGCATTCAAATCTCAATCAATCAAAACCAAACCAATCTGATTCCAAGATGTACTCAGAAATCAGAAACCAATCAAACTTCCACAATCAACACGACAATGATTATTAAACCAAAATCACAAACAAACATAAAATATAATCAAAATGAAACTTGCATTAAAACTACACCCACAACTAGAGCCGAATGCTTCTGACTTAGGGATGGAATCCAGATCTTCGCGGTCAACGAAATTCTACAAATCTGAATCCTTGAGCACACGTAAGAACAAAACCGAAAATAACTAAATAACAATCAAACTAACAAACTACTAAGTAAAAACCACTATGCTACGATAATATGAGTCGAAGAAGCCTGAGTTCCCCTCAAAGGTCGAATCTTCGCTCCCGAATGACGAACCAGGGGTCTCTATTTATAGTTGCTGAAAATTCCTTCCCGCGCCGTGTGAAGGGCTTATCCGTGGCGTGACTTATCCAAAAACCTCGATTCTTCGCACTTTGAAAATTCAAATCTCATCCGGTACACAGCTCAGCACGTCGCGTGGCTCCTCTTGGTCCGCGACGCGCATATGACTTCGACATTAAGTAGCCTTCCTTTATTACTTTGCCATTTTGAGCGCTTTTCACCCTGTATTTCACATAAATTGTACAAAATACTTGATATTACTAGGCGTAATCAGAAAACAAAGAAGATAAGGAAATACTTAAAGGAGGGGAAACGAATTCTGAGGTACGACGACATCGTATTTAAGAAATAGAACTAGGGAACTGTGTGAATTTAGAGTTTCTTTGTTTAAGTTTTTGTGAACAATTCAAGTTTTTGCTAAATGTTATATTTAATGAGTTGGAATAATAAAATCGCACGAATGTTAAAGTTATTGTGTTGAAACCTTGATATGTAGCCAACATGTCTTCACGAAGATCTGGGAGGTTCATTAGAGATGCCCCAAAAGAAACACACATTCCTACTGGAGCGAATGTCACACCACCAGGAGGCGTACAGGAGACTCATCTAAATTTTATCGCAAGACATAGGCGTGTCCAAGCAAAAGGAGGTGGTAGGGGTAGACGAAGATGCCGAGAAGTTCGTACTGTTGGATTAGAGGTCGGGGGCGAGGTCGTTCAAAAATGTGATAACCAAGGAGGAACTAACTAATGAGATTGCCCAGGCTATACAAGCTAACTTATCAAATGTAATTGCTCAAGCTCGTGATGTAATGCTAAATGCGAACAATGATAATAATGCGGGTGATGATGAGTACGAGTACGAGCATGGTACACCAGTTTCATATCATGAACCTAGCCTTGTACAGCCGTCATGATCAAATGTCCACCACGAACGATGGAGTTGTAGTTAAAAGACTTTCATGGCCTACAAACCACCGACATTTGAAGGGGAAATTGACCTTGTCATAGCATCATGGTAGGTCACAAAAATTGAAGGAACCTTTGACACAAGTAAATGTGCGGATAAGGATAGGGTGGTATATGCTACAACAATGCTTAAAGGGGAAGCTCTATACTAGTGGGAAATGGAGAAAGTAATTAGAGGTGCTGATCAAGCAAAGAAAATGGCATGTGATGAGTTCAAGTATATTTTTTAGAAAGAAGTTCTACAATCATATAACGATCAAGCAATTTGAAAAGGAATCCTTGAGGTTGGGAAAAGAGACTATGATAGTAAGAGAGTGCACCACCAAGTTTATTGAGAAAGCTAGATTTGCTGAATTCTATGTAGCTACCGAGGAAATAAGGGTGGAATGGTATATTTGGAGGCTAAAAACATATATTCGAGTATTTGTTGAGATCCAAACTCTAAGTACCTTTCAGTCAGCTGTAGACGCTGCACAAAGTCGAGAACGAGAAACGAATCATCACAGTGAGGACATGGTTTCGGGGAAAAGGAAATGGGAGAGTAAAAGTAACGATTCCAAGAAAGGAAAGACTTCATGTCAAGAACGTAAGGGTAAACGAAGTTCTTTTGTGTCCACTACTTTCTGCAAAGGTCTTAATATACATGCAAAAATTTTAGAACATGCCTTAGAAGTAGAGACCGCCAACGATCATTGGGTAGTTATAAGGGATGTATTTGATGACTGCTCGATCGAGATAGAAGGGTGTAGGGTACCCTTAAAACTGTTACATATAGCCTTAGGTGAATTTGATATTGTTATAAGGATGGATTGGTTGTTGGCAAATCATGCTATCATAGTTTGTGAAAAGAAAATCGTTCAAGTGTGGAGAAGGGAATGGGAATGATTTTTGGTGATCGACTATTTAGGGACTCAATTTTGATTTATGTGGCCAAGGCAACTCGTTGTCTAAGGAAGGGGTGTTAAAGCTTCTAGGCATATGTTCTCAATGTAAAAAGGGTACAACCTGAAATGTCAGATATACCAGTTGTACGTCAGTTTTCAGATGTTTTCCCGATGATCTAACTAGCTTACCACCTAACCGACAAGTGGAGTTCCAAATTGATCTAGCTCCAGGGGTGGCACCAATAGCTTGCGCGCGCTATTGGTTGGCACCGACAAAAATGAAAGAGTTGATGTCGTAGTTGCAAGGTCTGCTCGATAAGGGTTTTATACAACCTAGTACATCACCGTGGGGTGCACCGGTCTTGTTCGTTGAGAAAAAGGATGGGACAATGCGGATGTGCATCGATTACCGGGAGTTGAACTAGCTGACAATAAGGAACCGGTATCCACTTCCACGATTTAATGATTTATTCGACCAACTCCAAGAGGCAAGTTACTTCTCAAAAATCGATTTGTGTTCGGGGTATCGTCAACTCAAAGTTAGGGAGGAAGATGTCTCGAAGACAACTTTCCGAACTCGATATGGCCATTACGAATTCCTAGTAATGCCATTTGGTTCGATTAATGCACCAACCGTATTCATGGATTTGATGAACCAGGTATGCAAGCCAAACCTAGACAAGTTTGTGATAGTGTTAATTGATGACATCTTAATTTACTCAAAAACGTAATGCGGAACATGAAAAACATCTATGACTAATGCTTTGTCTATTGAAATTAGAAAAATTGCTTGCAAAGTTTTCAAAGTATGAATTTTGGCTTCGAGAAGTCCAATTTTTAGGGCACGTTGTTAACGAAAAGGGGTATCAAGGTAGACCCGACCAAGATTGAGGCAATTGGAAAGTGAGAGCCACCAAGAACACCATCAGAAGTTAGAAGTTTTTTGGGATTGGTAGGATACTATTGAAGAATTATACAATATTTCTCTCATATAGTTGCTCCATTGACTTCTCTTACCCTTCTCTCACCAGGAAGAATGTAAAGTTTGAGTGGAAGTCTGAGCAGGATGATGCCTGCAAGGTATTAAAAGAAAAGCTTATCAGTGCACCAATATTGTGGTTACCAGAAGGAAATGATGGATTCATTGTGTATAGTGATGCATCCAAGTTAGGCTTGGGATGTGTTTTAATGCAAAATGGTAAAGTAATCGTGTATGCCTCATGACAGTTGAAAGTACATGAGCGTAAGTACCCGACTCATGATATGGAATTGGCTGCAGTGGTCTTCGCACTAATGATTTGGAGACATTATCTATATGGGAAAAAGGGTCAGATCTTCACTGATCACAAGAGTCTAAAATACTTGTTCGATCAAAAAGAGTTGAACATGAGACAACAACGATGGATGCAACTGTTAAAGGATTACTATTGTGAAATACCGTACCACCCCATAGGCAAACGTCGTAGCTGATGCACTAAGTCGTAAGGAAAGAAAGGAACAAAGTAGGATTTGAATGATGAGAATTGATGTAACCACCAGCATACTAGATGAATTGAAGAAGAGTCAAGCAGAGGCCTCGAAGGAAGATAGGTGGAAAAGTGAATGAGTGGTGGGAATCATTCAGTCCTTGGAGAAGGATAATTGTGGGCTAAAATTCTTCTAAGGAAGAGTTTGGGTGCCATGAGTAGGTGATATCCGAAAGTTACTTCTCAAGGAAGCACATATGTCAAAGTACTCTATTCATCCCAGAACCAACAAAATGTACCAAGAGTTACGTCAATCTTACTGGTGGCCAGGGATGAAGAAAGATATGGCCTACTTTGTAGATAGGTATGTGACAACCGTCAATTTTGGTCAACAAAAGTCAATAAAATTCAACAAAAGTCAACTGAAACATAAATTAGGTTAAAATATTGAAATGTAATTTTCATAACCTTCCTATTGTATTATTGGATATTATAATACTACATACGCCAGTTTGAACCAATTATCGAGTAAACGCTATAAAATACGTATAATAGACTACAGTAGCATAGAAATTTGATAAAACATACAAATATTATTTTGGTATAAGTAATATTCATAACACGATGTATTCGTGCTTACGAATTTTTAGACATATAGAACGTCGAAAACGGAGTTCACATACAAAAGTTACAGCAGCACAGTCGCTAGGAACGATAAATAACATAGGAATTGGGCATTAAATGCATTACAACGTGCCTTAAACATTAAGTATGAAATATCGGAACATGTTTTCTAGAGCATAATATGATCTAGTGTTTAATTCTATATTCCGATAGTTTTTCCGGTAAAATGCCATTTACCGCGTATTCGGAAGTTTATCAAACTTAGACGCTTATATTTTCACATAACGAATTGGGAAACAATATAAATATATGTTTACTAATATTTTTATTGTTAATATTGATTAACATATTTATTAGTAATTATATCTCCCAAATTTATAAAAATACACAACACATTTTACCACACTTTTATAAAAACACCAAGGTTTATAAAATACATTGTTATAAAATATAAAAGAAGCTTGAACACCCTTTCCCCTCGAGCTCCATGCCCGACCCTTTCCATCACCATCATCACTTGAATATTTTAATCAAGAAACCATACTCAGATTATTATATTCTTGTAGCCATGGCTTGAATTTTATATTACAAATGCCATGCTTAACAATTTCCCATGCAAACTTACACCATCTCTCTCCCACCTATATATATGGGCCGATTCCACCCTCTCCCCACCTTCACTTCATCTCCAAACTCTCTTCACATACTCTCTCAAAGGTCTTCAAAAGTTTTCAAGTGATTCCAAGCTTTTCCAAGCGTTTTGCATGAAGATATTGGTAAGTTCATGTCCATCCCAAGCTTCCAATACCACTTCTACCATCATCATTTGTTATTCTTTTATTCACACTTTTGATCTTGAACCATAGACAAATCTTGAAGATCAAGCCATTATCAAGTTAGCAAGCTTTCGTCTATTTAATCTAGTAATCTTCATCATCTCAAGACAAGCTTCAAGGGTGAGTTCATAGCCCTCATTTTCTTTCTTATACATGGTTTAGGGGGAGAATACAAGTTTACTAAACTACATATTTTGATTCTTGCAAATATAAGATGATATGTGTGTTTTGGTCATTTTCTATAAAAGTGCAACTAATTGTTCTTGGCAAAAAGACATGGAAACATTTTTTTCACTAACAATGGTCATAAAAACTATTTGGTTATATATCGTTGGAAAAAAATCAATTGTAAAAGTTTACATAACTAAAATGATCTAAAATAAATATATTGTTACTATTTTTACATGAAAAATGACCATTTATAAGAAAAACTTCATTTTCGTCGTAATAACGACTATTTGAACTTATAATGTCGTAATAAGTTTGGAAAATGATTTTCTACAAGGAAATTGGTATTTGACATAAAAATAACTATTTTTAAAGTATAGTGTATGAAAAATGACTATTTGGAAAGGTTGCTATCACTTTAGTAGAAAGACAAAAACTAAAAATGTTGTCATTACTTATGTAAAATGACCAAAACTAATAACTTGCAATCACTTATTGATAAATTGTTAGTTTATCTTATTTGCTATATTTAGTGCCTTAGATGTAAGAAACTACTTATTTCAAACACTTAACATCTTTTAGGCATAAATACGTTAATGCAACAAAAACATTTATATAAATTATAATGGGTGTAAAACAAACATCAACTATACGACCAAAACACGAAAGATAATTATATAAATATATAATTATTACATACTATAATTATCATGGACATTTTGATAATTACAAATGCAAAGGAGTTTTCGATACAATTACAAACAAAGTTTACGCTATAATTATCAATGGTATATTTTGATAATTACAAATACAAATGATTTCATTTCAGTTACAAACTAGGATAAAATATCACGTAGAGTAGTTATGTGAGACATTCTTCACCGTACTAAAAGAAGTACTCAATATGCCCAGATTTATAACTTTAATCATTTATAAGCAAGATAATTGTGTATAGATCTATATGGGACCGACAATCCCCACCTATAATAACTCACATGTAACGACAACGAATATCCTTGGTTTGGGAAAAACATCTTCACTTGGTTTTATGTAAATATAAAACTACATTTTATTTTTACACGAAATATAAGTAAAGAATTACTTATACACTTTGATTTATGATAACAAATTACATTTTATCAAGATACAAATAAGTATGGTTTTACTTATACAAACGAGTTTAATGGATTTAAAACTACATTTACATTTAAGAAAATACCGTCTTTCTTGTTACAAACGCTACCGGTTTTTACAAAGGAAATACTGAGTTTTCTCACTACAAAAGCTTATGAACTCACCAACGTAATGTTGACACTTGTAAAACTACTTGTATTCTCAGGTAACCATTAGTCAGGTACGACTACCCTTTTTGCGATGGGTTGCGAAGACGTCTCTTTTGTTTATTTTGTTGTCGTACTGTAATTGGGTTGAAACAATAACATTTTAAACATGTAACTTTCCAATTATAATGTATGATGGCTTTTTATCTACTTATGTTTCAATGTATGGTTGTGATATTGTGTGACGTTTCACCCTTCGACAATTTCGCCATCGTGGTTTGGGGATGTGACACGGTGTTTGACATGTCTGAAGGTAAAAAATGAGCACTAAAGGCCTTATGGTCACTTTCAATCAATGGAGATTCCGATGTGGAAATGGGATCAATTCACGTTGGATTTCATGACGAAGTTACCAAGAACGCCGAAAGGCTATGATGAAATTTGGGTGATATTGGATAGGTTAAGTAAGTCG
Organism: Cichorium intybus; assembly: GCA_023525715.1. Taxonomy (NCBI): domain Eukaryota; kingdom Viridiplantae; phylum Streptophyta; class Magnoliopsida; order Asterales; family Asteraceae; genus Cichorium; species Cichorium intybus. Next base: position 59,192,288 of record CM042012.1, read on the forward strand.
GCCCACTTCTTGCCGATTAAGGAGGCGTACCCATTAGAAAGGTTAGCTAAGTTGTACATTGATGAGATAGTGAGATTACATGGAGTTCCACTGTCTTTTGTCTCACATAGTGATAGCCGCTTCACGTCAACATTTTGGGGAAGTTTTCAAGAAGAAATGGGTTCTCGTGTTAAGTTGAACATGACGTACCACCCTCACACAGACGATCAAAGTGAAAGAACAATACACACATTAGAAGATATGCTACGGGCTTGTGTTATTGACTTCATAGGCTCATGGGAAACTCATTTACCCTTGGTTGAGTTTGCATACAACAATAGCTATCAGGCAAGTGTAAGAGCAGCACCGTATGACGCTTCATATGTAGGAAGTATATAAAACCATTGTGTTGGAATGAGGTAGGGGAGAAACAGCTGGCTGGACCCGAGCTATGAATGTAGATAGCAAGAAGGGAGTCATAGGGCCTCCTGGTTTTAACTTTTATCACATGCCAACTCAATCCCTAGCTCTTATAAACGTAATTCGATCACTACAACCCTAATATCCGACTTCATTGGGGCCGTGAACTTACTCCAAGCCGAGAATGAATTGAAAACCGAGAAGAAAGAAGAAGAAAAGAAGGAAAGAGGAGAAGGAAGAAAAAGAATAAGAGATTAGAATTCAAGTTGTGAGTTACTAGGATTCAAGTAAGTTTTCTTTGCTTGTTCATTCTCGGATTTCTTGCTCTTCCTGGATTGCTCGGACGATCCATAGAGTTTAAATTGTTGGCTCATCCGAAAATTTAGACCGTAGCTTCGTGACATCCATATGCAAGTTTTTACCATTCAGTTTTCAGTGCTGATGTCTAGAACTCGAGATATAGCGTCTCAATTATAACCCTATTTTCGTGTGAAAACACACTGTTCTTCTTCCATATTGTAAAAATAATATAAAATCAAGGGTAAACACAACTGGATGGAATCTTATGTCCCTAGAAAGGTGTGGAAGTGTAGTTCCTTCCACCAAAAGGGCTTGGCCTGATTCCAACCTGAAGTTGGGTCAAAAGTGTCATTTTCACAGACTGGTCCGATTTTGATAGTTTTGATACCCTAACTTCATAAATTCGTATAAATCATAGAAAAATAACTAGGACTTGTGCAATATGTCTCTGGTTAGCTAAGAAGCGGAATTTTAATAACATGTAATTATATTGCAGATTGGAAGGGTTTGAAGAGGTTAAAATGGTCTAGAAGAGACTGTTGTGTTGGGACAAAATCTGGAAAATGAACTTATTGGCAATATAAGTATTATAAAAGGTTATACTCTTGCTACTTTACATTATAACACTTTAAAACACCTTAGGGCATCTCCAACGCCACTCTATAAACAGAGTTACTTCATTTTCTACTCTATTTTGCTCCAACCCAACAATATAACCAACTCTATATTTAGGTATTTGAATAATATTACTTCAAATATAGAGTAATACTATTCATTTACACCAAATATAGAGTTAATGTTTCACTTGTCATTTTTAGTCCTCCAGTTTTTATTTTTATACATTTCTAGTTTATATAAATATAATAACAAATATTTATAATCATATTATATATATTAAATGATATTAATTAATTATAATTATCAAAATTGAATATTTATATATCGAATTCATATAAAAATTTACATATATTTAAAATTTACGTATATTTAAAAATTTACGTATATTTAAAAAAGTTAAAGCACGAATTCATATAAAAATTTACGTATATTTAAAGATTTACGTATATTTAATAAGTATAAGGGGAGATTTTGACAATTTTTGTAAATGAAGAAAAAAGAATATGCTAGGAATATACCTTTTAAAGTAAAAATAGTGTGAAAATAGAGGTGGGTTGGAGATGTGTAACACCCAGTTTCTTATCTCCGAATTACATCATCATCACTCAAATGTTAAACACAAGTGATCATGGTATAATCAAAGTTAAGCAACATAAGTACAAGTAGTATTCAAAAGAACAAGTACTTATCAAACATGTCCTAAAAACTGGGTTACAAAAGACCGTTTTTACAAAAACTATACAAACGAGTGTATCTTGGTTTACAAACAGTCCAAAAGTCAAGTCCCATGTCCAGACAATCATCCCTCAGCAATCTTCTTACCCCTGTCATCTATAATATAAACCATATAACCATTTTTATGAGCTAATTAAGCTCAGTGAGAAAACAATTAAAAACTTAGAATTCATCTCATCAATTTTCAACAAATACAATAAGCAAGTACCAATGATTTCAATCTCTTTGACTATCTCAGTCATTTAGTGTGCTCATTCACACTAAGTACTCGTTTATAACAAGGAATTCTTCGTTTTGTATAACTCATACTATTTGTTATTTAAACTAACTAAATTTTTACATTTAATCCAGTTGCAACATAGTTTAATCATAATCAATGTATTAGAACTACTCACCTGAGGTCTGTTCAGTTCGTGGTCCACCCGAGCCTCATGTATCACCTTCCTTTCTATGAGTATCTGCTAAACAATGACATCACATATCATAATTCAAGAATCCTCAAAACAATTTCAACAACATCTAACTCAATGGATCAAAATTGATAGACAATAAGATCTTAAATTATGAACAACACATGCTATCAAACTAAAACCTCCAAATTTTGCGTTTTTTATCAAATTAACCGTTAAAACTTCGCAATAATCACAAAAAATACTCAATACAACATATATTAACAACTTACTAACGACAAATGAGCTAATTCAAAGCATATTTTCGGATTTGGGTATTTAGGGTTTTGAAACCCTAAAACTCAAGATCACTAACCTCAGAAATCAAGGACTCGAGAACGTGATTCAAGTATTAAATCCGACTTCCCAAGCTTTTCCTATGCTAAACCCTCGATCAAAAAGCTCAAAAATCGCTACCTTAGTTCTGAAAATTGCCTAGAGTGGTTTTGAATTCGTAAATGGAAGAAATGAGGAGAAATGGGTATTTAACCCCTGCACCGTAACCCGCCCCGGGCTGCAGAACCCCGCCTCGGGTTTGTCAGAACTCGACCCGGGTTTTCGGACACGACCCGGGTTACTTTACAACAAATTTTCCGTTCGCTTCAGGATGTCTAACCCGACCCGGGTTTTTGGACACTACTCGGTTTCGTTTATTATTCATTTTACGTATGTTAACACGACCCGTGTCCACTAACACGACCTGGGTTCTCAAATTTTGACACTTTTTAGACTTAAACTCCTCTTAAATGAACTTCTAATCATCCTAACTCATATAACAACCTAATAAATCTTATTTACTCTAAGATTAACTCAAATTTACTTACCGAAAATATTACGGCGTTACAAGTTATCTCCCCCTTCAAAAGATTCCGTCTTCGGAATCTCTTGAAACAAAAACGGGTATTTGGATCACATCTCTTCTTCAGGTTCCCATGTGACATCTGTATCTCGATGATGTCTCCACTGTATCTTCACAATTCCAATCTCCTTGTTCCGCAACATCTTTATTTTTCTGTCTAAAATTTTCTCTGGTTGTTCTTGATGTTGTAACCTCTCGTCTAATTGAACCTCGGTCAAGGAAACTCGTGTAGACTCATCATATAAGGTCTTACGAAGATGTGATATATGAAACACATTATGAATTCCCCGTAACTCATCAGGAAGCTCGATTTTATAAGCTATTGCTCCTACGTGTTGAATTACACGAAAAGGTCTGATAAACCGTGGACTTAGCTTGCCATGCTTACCAAAACGAATAATTCCCTTCCAGGGAGACACTTTCAACATTACCATGTCTCCAATTTGAAACTCCAATGGTTTCCTTCGTTTATTCGCGTATTGTTTCTGACGCTGTTGAGCAATTCTTAGATGTTCACGAATACTTTTAATCTTTGCCTCAGTTTCAGTTATAATCTCGGACCTGCTAGTGGCTTTTCTCCCGCTTCTAACCAATATGACGGTGTTCTACACATTGATCCATATAACACCTCGAAGGGTACCATCTGAATGCTAGAATGATATGAATTGTTATACGTAAATTCAGCCAAAGGTAAATGATCGTCCCAGCTACCTCCAAAATCAATCACCGAAGCTCTAAGCATATCTTCCAATGTCTATATAGTTATTTCCATTTGTCCATCGGTCTGTGGATGATAAGCCGTACTCATCAAGGCTTTGGTTACTAAGTGTTTTTGAAAACTTTGCCAAAATGCGAAGTAAAACGATTATCACGATCGGAGACTATCGAGGTGGGCACCCTGTGCAGTCTCATCACTTCTCTAATATAAATCCTTGCTAGTTTGGACACTTGGTAATCTTCTCGTATAGGAATGAATTGTGCTGACTTGGTCAGCCTATCAACAATCACCCAAATGGAATTGAACCCTCGTGGAGTTCGAGGTAATTTAGTAATAAAGTCCATAGAAATCTCATCCCACTTTTTCATCGGTACCGGTAGTGGCTGCACTGACCCATACGGTTTTTGATGATTTGTCTTGACTTGTAAACAAGTCAGGAATTTCTCCACACATCTCCCAACATCACATTCATTCCCGGCCACCAGTAAAACGGCTTTAGACTTCTATACATCTTTGTACTACCTGGATGGATTGAATACCGTGTACAATGTGCATCTTCAAGTAACATCTGTCTCATTTCTCCGTGTCTTGGGACCCACACTCATCCCTGAAAAGTCTTCACTCCTTGTGCATTTGCAACTAATTTATCTATATAGCCAACCATTCTCTCACTCTTCATGTCATTCGCTTCTCTCTGGGCACATTGAATCATTTCTGGTAATTTACTAACCACTCTCATTCGAGCTGAAACGACTCGAATAGGTGTTTCTTTTCGACTTAACGCCTCTGCTACTACGTTTACTTTACCAGGATGGTAAAGTATTTCACAATCATAGTGTTTTAAATGATCCATCCATCTTCGCTGTCTCATATTTAACTCTTTTTGGTCAAATAGATACTTTAGACTCTTGTGATCTGAGTACACCTGGAACTTCACACCAAGATTATCAAAAACGCGATCCTGATCGTAGGATCGTCCAATCCTACGATCCTACGTTTCTATTTCGATCCCGATCCTAATAGACTCGTTTTCTGATTGAATCGTTGCAGAATCGTAAAATCGGTGATGGGATCGTAAAAACGGTAGCGAGTCGATCCTACATGTTGAGTATTTATTTTCATTGACCCTAAAAGGGAAAAATCGGAAAGTTATGGAAACTGAAAAATCCAATCACATAATCAAAAGGGAAAAGCGGGCCAGAGGGTTTTAAAATTCGTTGACCAAGCCCTAGACTCGTTTTCTCCCCCTTTCGTCTCTGATTACACTCAAACTTCAATGCTTCGATGTCTCAACTCTCAATTGGCGGTCAGTAAATACGTAATCCCTCGTCAGTAAATGCGTAATGCCGTAATCCCTCATCAGTAAATGCGATTACAGGTATGTGAAACTTGGAATATTATCATCTTTTAGAGTCTAAACTTCTGGTTCTAAGTTCTAACTTCTAAGCTCTCTTTACATGATTATGTTCTAACTTCTAAGCTTTCTGGTTCTAAGTTCTAACTTCTAAATTCCAACAGGCCTAAGTAACTAACAGCCTTGAGATTATGTTCTGATCAATTGCTTTTAAGTATATGTTATTATGTTCTAAGTTATAGGATTGTAATGAGTTAATCAGAATTATTCATGATATTTCTGATGTTGTTCTTAACAGGATGAATAGTGGTTCTGGATCACAACCTGCAACTACTTCTGCACCATCATCTACGAGTAGTAAACATATGATAAAAAATGCTTCTGGGGCTACAACGGATGTCGGATGGGAGCATGGCACGAAAATGGGTGAGAGGAGGGTGATGTGTAAACATTGTAAATCAGTATTTAGTGGTGGGATCTACAGATTAAAACATCACTTAGCGCGAACCAGTAACAATGTCACACCTTGTCAACAGGTCCGCGAAAATGTTAGAGTTCAATTTGCTACTTTGACATGTTCCTCATCTGGATGTGAGAGGAATTGGAGTGCTTTTGAGATGGTATGTTACAGGTAACAACATTATTGTTTTAGTGTTGATTTATTATACCATCATCTAAATTTTCCTTTATTCTTTTATTTTGTTGTTTAGGTACATTCTAAGAGAAGAAATCGACTACATCAATAGAGGATGAATGATCTTGTCTATGTAATGTACAACTTGAAGTTGACCGAAAGAGATGATAAAAAAAGAAAAGAGCACAATGTAGCTGGACTTGAAACATTGAATCTTGATGATGTTGGTTTCGATGATGAGTGGATTACTGAAGAAGAATCTTTTAATCATCATGCAAATGAAGATTGGATGAACCTTTTTGATGGTTCAAGTTCAAGTCAAACTCAAACGCATATTGGTGGTGAAGATGAAGACTTTCTTGATTTAGATTTAGGAAATAGAAATGATATGGATGACTCGTTTGTTATGTTAGATTAGATTGGAAATATCTATTAGTTGTGAGCTTATGATGCATGTTTTGAACATTTTAGAACTTTTGAATAGTCAACCGATGGATCAAGATGTGGTTTTCATGTTTTAAACTTATAACTACATTGTTTTTGGTAGGATCTTACGATCCTGATTCGATCTTACGATCACGATTTTGCAAAACAGAAAACGATCCATGGTGGGATCCCGATCTTGACAACCTTGCTTCACACCATAAAGATAATGTCGCCAAATCTTTAATGCGAAAACAATGGCGGCTAACTCCAAATCATGCACCGGATACGTTTGCTCATGAGACTTTAGTTGTCGGGATGCATACGCAATTACTCGCCCCCTCTGCATTAGTACACATCCAAGACCAATTTGTGAAACATCGGTAAAAAGAATAAAGTATTCTCCACCTTGAGACAATGCCAACACTGGGGCTTCACATAACGCACGTCTCAGTTTTCAAAGGCTTCTTGTTGTGCTTCAGTCCAGATGAACTTCTGTGTCTTTCTGGTCAGCTTTGTTAAGGGCAATGCAATACTCAAAAAATTTTCAACAAATCGCCAATAATAACTGGCTAGTCCGAAGAAGCTCTGAACCTCAGTCGGACTTTTGGGTGGTGCCCAACTCATCACTGCTTCTATCTTGGCAGGATCTACTTTAATGTCTTCTTCGTTTATCACATGACCAAGAAATTGAATCTCTTGCAACCAAAACTCACACTTTGAAAATTTTGCGTACAACTTTTCCTTGCGAAGAAGATTTATAATTAGTTGTAAATGTTGTTTGTGCTCATCCCAGCTCTTGGAATAAATCAAAATATCGTCAATAAACACGATTACGAACTTGTCTAAAAATGGATGACAAGCTCGATTCATCAAGTCTATAAAGGCCGCCGGGGCATTCGTCAATCCAAACGGCATTACTAAAAACTCAATAATGACCATATCGGGTGCGAAATGTTGTCTTCGGGATGTCAGATTCTCTTACTCTTAATTGATGATATCCTGACCTCAAGTCAATCTTCGAAAAATATACCGCTCCCTCCAATTGATCGAACAGATCATCGATTCTCGGTAAGGGATAACAATTCTTCACGGTAATTTTATTTAACTCGCGGTAGTCTATGCACATGCGCATAGAACCATCTTTCTTTCGAACAAACAATATCGGAGCACCCCACGAAGACGAACTCGGACGAATGAAACCGTAATCTAAACGTTCTTGTAGTTGTTTCTTTAACTCCTCCATCTCTGACGGTGCCAACCGATAGGATGCTCGAGCTATCGGTTTCGCTCCCGGAACTAAATCGATAACAAACTCTATTTCACGATTTGGCAGTAAGCCGTGAAGATCGTCAGGAAAAACATCAGCAAAATCTTTTACTACATCAACATCCTTCACAGTGGAATGTTAAGGCTCAATTGGAGTAACATACGCCATAAATAAAAGGGCACCTCTTTCGGTATACCTTCCATGCTCTCACGAAAGATACAACCGGAATATGTTGAAAACGACGCTCGCCTCGTATTAACGTTCAGGATCCGCTTAGAGTTCTCACAGAAATGGTCTTTCCGTGACAATCCATATTCGCCCTATTATCGTCTAACTAGTCCATTCCAACTATTACATCGAACGCACGAGTAGTCATCGGCTTCAAATCAATAAGGAATGAAATCCCGTTGATTTCAAGCCGACAATTAACATAATGGATGTTTACTATAACATCCCTCCGATCAGCAATATCAACTATCTGAAGGGTTTCTATGCAATCAATGAACAAATAAATTCCTATGGTTCACATGAAACCCTAATATGATCTACGTTTTCTTCTATGAAGATAATAAACTAAAACCTAAAGGAAACAATTAATTTCTAAAGATCAAATGAGAATAACCAACCTTTCTTGATCTTGTTCTTGAAGCTAGCAGCAAAGCAATCCTACCTCAAATGCAAGTCACACCCAAAGCAATGGAGAAAACAGTTCAGCAGAGTAACAGATAGAGAGATGGCGTGGGATATGAGGTACCCAGGGGGTTCCTTTTATAGCCTCCTAAGGTTACACTTGAAACCCTAAGGAGCCTCCAAATGGACAAGCCTTTTGACCACTTGGACCAGGCTTCCCAAAACCCTAATTAGGGTTTCGCCAAACCCTGGAGGAACCTCCAGGGTGGCGCCATTTTGGTCCCTGGTTTTTACCTTGTCAGTTATTCAACTATTGAATAAATACAAACCAGTCCCTGCACCTTTTATTAATTTATTTAATCACCAAATTAAATCCAATTAATTCTAGATTAAATCTCAATTAATTAATATAGTTTCTAATTAATATATTAACACTTAAATATATTAATAAACCATATATTTATTTTCTATTGATTTATTAAACAATTAATAAATCAACCATTCTCTCTACTGATCCATACATCAATCCTCTAGCTGTGAGGGCAACCCAAATGGACTTTGCTTCTATTAACAAGATAAATACAATTATAAGTCATGGCTTAGACACCTAATCCAACAGTCTCCAACTTGGATAAGTCTATGACTTTAATTATCTGTTTACCTTCCGATTAATATCAGTTTCCCAAAAACTGTCCTGAACTCTGACCCAGTCAGTTCTGTCCAAAGATAAGTGATCAGATGATCCTCCGTCCACCAAGATATTCTCAGACTCCATACATGGATAAAATAAATCTTGGTCTGATACTCTGTTTCTCGATTTCTGATTTGCATATGACTTTTGAGACTACTAATTAAACACATCAATTTAGTCCCGATTGGCCAACACTTTCAGTCAACTTCAAAATCATCGAGAGGACTACAGATATCTGTTGCCCCATCGGGTCAGGGGACGGATAAGTTTTGACTTATATGTCCATACCTTTTGCTAGTCAGAATACTCACAATAATGCGTTTTATAACACCGAGTTACCGGCGCGTTTTCACATTATCAATAACTACTTGTCTCGCAAATTACAGATCATATCTCTCCACTTAAAGATCAAAGTATATTATCGTCTTAACAATGCTCGTGATGTAATCCATGAAGCAGTCTTACTCAAATCTTTATTTTCTAAGTACTCATGAGTGTTGCAGCAGTCTTACTACAATGTCTAACTCATTAGACAATCTACAACCGATTCATGACAGTCTTCATTCACACTTACTCCCTAACAGTGTGATTGACTGTGGAATTTCAAATAATCTAATTATTTAGGAAGTTTAAACATGCAAATATAGAAACACAATAATAAACAATTGACAAAGGTAGTAACAATACTCATTTATAAATCTCAATAATAAAATCACCAAGTCAATTATATTTATACTGTTTACAAGTTTCAAATCTATCTAATTACTAAAGCTAATATCATCCTTCAGACCAATGCTCCGAGCATGCTGATTATGATTGATCCTGCTTAGTGCCTTAGTCAAAGGATCAGCAGGATTGTCTTCTGATGATACTCTCTTAATCAGTAAGTGACCTTCTTCTACTTGATGTCGAATATAGTGGTACTTTCTTTCGATATGCCTGGACTTTCCATGGTCTCGCGGTTCTTTTTTCAAAGCGACCGCTCCTTCATTATCGCAGAATAGTTCCATCGGCTCCTGAATGCTCGGGACAACTCCAAGGTCACCGATAAAGTTCTTCAGCCAAGCCGCTTCCTTAGATGCTTCACTCGCTGCAATGTACTCTGATACGCACGTTGAATCAGCCACCGTTTCCTGCTTGGAACTTTTCCAAGTGACCGCTCCACCGTTCAAAAGAAATACACAGCCCGACTGGGACCGACCACTGTCCCTGACTGTCTGGAAGCTGGCATCTGTATATCCACTCACTTTCAAGCCATCACTGCCACCAAGGACTAATATCATATTCTTTGTCATTCGCAGAAACCATGCTTAGTGCAAAGGATACGTCGGGACGAGTACATGTCATAGCATACATGATTGATCCTACTGCCGAAGCATAAGGTACCCGACTCATCTCAGCTATTCCTCATCGGTACTCGGGCTTTGAGTCTTAATCAATTTAGCATTACTTTGGATTGGTAGCTCTCCCTTTTTGGAATTTTCCATGTTAAACCTTTTTACCACTTTTTCCAAATATGTACACTGGCTTAGACCTATTAATTTTCTCTTTCTATCTCTAAGTATTCTTATCCCGAGAATATAGGCAGCTTCTCCTAGGTCTTTCATGGCGAAACACTTCCCGAGCCAAGACTTGACATCTTGCAAGGTCGGAATGTCGTTTCTCATAAGCAGTATGTCATCAACATACGGCACCAGAAAAGTGACAATACTCCCATTAGCCTTGACATATACACAGGACTCATCTTCACTCCTAGAGAAGCCAAACTCTTTGACTTTCTCATGGAAGCAGAGATTATAGCTGTGAGATGCTTGCTTCAACCTGTAGATTGATCTTTCAAGCTTACATACTTTATCAGGATGCTTTGTGTCTACAAAACCTTCTGGCTGACTCATGTAAACATCCTCAGTTAGTTTCCCGTTAAGGAAAGCGGTTTTGACATCCATCTGCCAAATTACATAATCATGAAACGCAGCTATGGAAAGCATTATCCTGGTTGACTTAATCTTGGCTACTGGTGAGAAGGTTTCATCATAGTCAACCCCCGGGGTTTGAGTGAATCCCTTCGCGACCAGCCGAGCTTTATAAGTATGTACTTTACCATCCATGTCGGTTTCTTCTTGAAGATCCACTTGCACCCGACTGTCTTTCGACCCGACACATTTTCAACCAAGTTCCAAACTTGATTGTCATACATGGAGTCATGGACTTAATCTCGCTGTCCATTGCCTCTTTCCACTTGGCAGACTCGGGGGCCCGCCACTGCTTCGCGGTAGTTAGCTGGCTCATCCAAATTAGTCAATGTACGATCACTGACCAACGTGTCACCGTCCGAAGTAATATAGAAACCATAAAACTCGGACGGCATGCTAACTCTACCCGAACGCCTAAGGGGCAATGAGATGTCGGTGGGTCCAACAGGAACTTCTTCCTCATGTTGGTTCCTAGTTTCTTCTAAGGTTGTTTCATCGGGCTTCTCCTGAATTTCTTCGAGATCGATCGTACTCCCACTGTCCTCTTTGGAAATGAGCTCTCTCTCTCTCTCGAAAGAACCCCCGTCTTGCTACAAAGACCACGTCCTCGCTTGGTCTGTAGAACAAGTATCCAAATGACTGTTTCGGGTATCCGATGAATTAAGAAACACCTTTCACTTCTTTCCGCGAGCTTATCCGAAGTCTCTCGTCTCACGAAAGCTTCACAGCCTCAGACTTTGATGTGTGCCAACGAGGGAACTTTTCCCGTCCACATCTTGTGCGGTGTTTTCGCAACCTTCTTGGTTGGGACAAGATTTAGAATATGGGCGGCAGTCTCTAAGACATACCCCCATAAATGGATTGGAAGTGAAGCTCGACTCATCATGGAACGAACCATGTCCAACAAGGTTCGGTTTCGCCTTTCAGCAACACCGTTCAACTGACGTGTTCTTGGAAGCGACAACTGTGAAACAATTCCACATTCCTTGATGTGATCGAGAAACTCGATACTAAGATACTCACCGCCTCTGTCGGATCTAAGCATCTTTATCTTTCTGCCCAATTGATTTTCTGCTTCATTTTTGAACTCTTTGAACTTTTCAAAGGTATCTGACTTATTCTTGATTAAGTAGATATACCCATATCTACTAAAATCGTCAGTAAAGGTCACAGAGAACCGCGTGCCATCTTTTGTGGTTGTTCTGAAAGGACCACACACATCTGTGTGTATGATGTCCAATAGACCATCACCTCTTTCAAAGGAACCTTTGAATCGTGATTTTGTCATATTGCCAAGCAGGAAAGATTCGCATACCTCATCCGACCCGAGGTCGAATGATTCCAACACTCCATCCTTTTGGAGTTGGGCGATGCGTTTCTTGTTGATATGGCCAAGGTGACAGTGCCACAAACACGCCTTTTCTACACCGCTTGAAGAATCAATAGCTAAAACATTTTTACCATAATTATCAACACACATAATAGATTCACACACTCCATCACAAGGCATAGAATTAAATATAAAAACATCATTTTTGAAAACATAAATTGAACCATTCAATTTATTAAATTCATAATAAAAGCCCTGTCTGAACAATGCATGAAAAGAAATTATGTTCTTTGCCATATCAGGCGAATAGCAACAATTATGTAAATCTAAACAGACTCCACTACTAAGCACTAATCTATAGACATCGATCTTGGTAACAGGTGACGTTCGCCTATTGCCCATGACCAGGTTCAATCTACCGTGCTCCAGCTCCCTACTTTCCTTTAGGCCCTGCAAATCAGAACAGATATGAAAACCACATCCTGTGTCAAGGACCCAAGAACAGGAAGTAGGTGAGTTATTAGATATAGAATATGTACCTGCTTGTGATGGCTTCACTTTTCCATCCTTGATGTCTTGCAGATATGTGGGGCAGCTTCTCTTCCAGTGACCATTTTGCTTGCAGTAGAAGCAGTCAGCTTCCTTCGGGTTCTGGACATGTGGAATGCCGAAAGACTTGGCTCTCGGGGCACTGCTAGATGACCCGACATGAGTCTTTTCCCTCCAATTTTGCTTCGGGGGCCCTTCCTTTTCTTTCCTTTACCAGATCCAATAGCCAGGACAGGCGGGTTGACAGGGAGCAGACCTTTTCCCTTCATCCTGTCTTCAGCAGTACGAAGCATGCGGTGTAATTCAGCCAGGGTCGCCTGATTGTTGTTCAAATGATACGCCAGTGTGAACTGGTCATAAGAACTAGGCAAGGAGTTTAGCACTATGTCAACAGCTAAATTCTCATGAACAGGCATTTCCAGCTTCCTAAGCCTTTCCACATAACCATGCATCCTTTGCACATGAGTACAGATGGACTCTCCATCTTTAGGTTTGCCGTTAGTGAAAGCTTTTACAACCTCACGCCTTTCGATGCGCTCTTGCTTGCGGAACTTTTCCGCAAGCTCTTTGTGCATCTCATAAGGCCAATAGTCCTTATAGATACGCTGCAGTTCAGGGTTCATGGTAGCGATCATGATGCAGGCCACTTTGGTCGCATCATCTGAGTGTTTGGTGTATGCGGCGACTTCCTCGGGAGTAGCGGTATCTGGGTCAACATCAACTAGCTCGGTTTCCAGAACATACTCCTTGTGTTCAAACCTTAAAGCCATTTTGATGTTACGGATCCAGTCATTGTAGTTGGTGCCGTCTAACGTCACCTTTGAGCACAATGACAGAATCGAGGTGACATTACCTGGATTAGAGTGGGGAACGGATTGGTCAGAAGACATCTGAATAAGAAGAAGATAGTTTTAATTAGATATTTATTAAAATAATCCTTATATTCACCAAATAATAAAATATAAGGCTAGGATCCTACAATAAAAATCTACAATATCGAAGAGGGATGCCGTAATCTTTATTGTAAATTTTATAAGGTAGGCGAATGACGATTCAGCCATTCCACCGCGGAAAATAATCTTATTATGATGGAATTCCTAGTTTCATTGAGATTTACCGAACTGTTCGATAGCATGTTTTAATCTCGGGAATGCCCCGCTATTTGTTACTGGGATACCGAGGATCACAAACCGGGTGTGAATAACCATGCAAATTGCTTGGTACTCTTGAAGTCAATTTTCATCTCTAATTAACGTGCCGGTTAACCACACATGCTCCTCTAATAATGACAAAATCAAGAAGCCCATTGCAACTCTTTGCGAACCCCAGTTGGCGTGCCGGTAAACCACACACGCTCCACCAACGTTCCACAAAGTGCAATGTGCAATTTCATGGATTAGCACCAATTCACATTTTTGAACCTAAAGTAACTAGATTAGGTTTTTGTTTAAAGTTCTAGTACTTTCAATTATAGCATTATACTTTTAAGAGGCTTAGCGGTTCTATCAAACCCGTTCGGCTAACGACACTCGACTGACCAGGAGAGCGGTGGGTAAGAGTAAATACCCATTAGACTACCATTTTATAGGCAGTCGCCTTATACCCTCTTTATAGGACAGTTTTGTGAATGAGGCCTACTAACGGTAAGACTAACCAATTTTCTTATATATAAATATTAACTTTTAATCATAAATATATAAGATATATTTTAATCTTATTAAAATATTTTAGAATTAATTTAATTCTAATTTTCGCAAATTATAGTCTATTTTTTGAAAATTTAAATTAATTCTGTAAGCTGATTTAATTGATCTTTTAATTAACAATTAATTAAACTAATTAAATCTAAGATAGATTTCATGAAATTAATCAAATTAATTTTTCTATCTTGGCCCCTATATGGTTCGAAAATTACAAGCCAACACATAAGAGTTCTAGTTATTTTTATTAATCCAATTAGTTACCAAAATAACAACCTAATTATAAAAGACAAGCAATCAAGGGAGGGGACCATATGGTTGGTGGCCAGGGTCAGGAAACCCTAGCCAAAAAATCGATCCAAGGACATTCCTTGGAAGTGTTCATCGCAAGAAACACCAAGGCACAAAACAATTCATGCAGTTTATATCAAACACAAGAAAACAAGCCTATGCTCTGATACCACTGAAGGGTTTCTATGCAATCAATGAACAAATAAATTCCTATGGTACACATGCAACCCTAATATGATCTATGTTTTCTTATATGAAGATAATAAACTAAAACCTAAAGGAAACAATTAATTTCTAACGATGAAATGAGAATAACCAACCTTTCTTGATCTTGTTCTTGAAGCTAGCAGCAAAGCAATACTGCCTGAAATGCAAGTCACACCCAAAGCAATGGAGAAAACAGTTCAGTAGAGTAACAGAGAGAGAGATGGCGTGAGATATGAGGTGCCCAGGGGGTTCCTTTTATAGCCTTCTAGGGTTACACCTGAAACCCTAAGGAGCCTCCAAATGGACAAGCCTTTTGACAACTTGGACCAGGCTTCCCAAAACCCTAATTAGGGTTTCGCCAAACCCTGGAGGTTCCTCTAGGGTGGCGCCATTTTGGTCCCTGGTTTTTACCTTGCCAGTTATTCAACTATTAAATAAATGCAAACCAGTCCCTGCACATTTTATTAATTTATTTAATCACCAAATTAAATCTAATTAATTCTAGATTAAATCTCAATTAATTAATATAGTTTCTAATTAATATATTAACACTTAAATATATTAATAAACTATATATTTATTTTCTATTGATTTATTAAACAAGTATTAAATCAACCATTCTCTCTACTGAACCATACATCAATCCTCCAGTTGTGAGGGCAACCCAAATGGACTTTGCTTCTATTAACAAGATAAATACAATTATAAGTCATGGCTTAGACACCTAATCCAACACTATCAAACACTCACTCATCTCAGATATCGGAACATGAATTCGAGACGCAAAAGGTACAGATATAAAAGAAATCGAAGCACCAGAATCAAATACCATACGAGCTCGAAGAGAATTTAGGCTAAAGATACATGTAATCACATCCGGTCGATCTCTAGCCACCTCCACGGTCATCTGAAAAGCTCGAGTTCTAACGTTCCCACCGCCTCTATCTAGTCTATCACCTCGACTATCACCTCGTCCCGCCCTCGAAGTCTCGCGACGTGAATCGGTTCTCGGCTTTAGACAATCAGGGCGGATATGACCGCTTTCCCCCCAATTGAAACATACGTGACTTTTTTCTAAACAATCTCGAGCCATATGCCCTGTCTTCCCGCACTGATAACACATAAGGGACGGGGTACTCACATCACAATCTCCAGAATGTTCTCGGCGACACCTTTCACACCATTTACTCTCTACTTTTCTTGTATCACCTCGAGGCTGATAACTCGGGACTGGCTTTTTTTGGAAATTGCCTCCCGATTTTCCTTCCCACTTCCTTTTTTGACCTCCGCTTTCTTTGTCCCCCTTTTTCTCATCATCTTGCCTCCGTAGTTCTTTTTCTCGGGATTTGGCTGCCTCAACTATCTGTTGGTAAGTGGCAAAGCTTGAACTCTATAAGAACTCTCGTATCTGCGTCCTCAATCCCCACAGATACCTATCAATCTTTCTTTCTTCAGTATCTACCTGATGAGTAGCAAATCTGGATTTCTCGTTAAACTCTGTCGTATACTCCTGTACTGACTGTGTCCCCTGCTGTAATCTCAGAAAATCCTCCTCCAGACTTTTCATTGCAGTGTTTGAGCAATATTCTTTCATAAAATTTGTTTTGAACTCCTCCCATGTCGGTTCTGATTCCAATCCTTTCTCTATATCAAGATTTATATTCTCCCACCAGAACTGGGCATCCTTGTGCAGACAATTTGTAGCATACTCCACTTTGTCTTTTTCCACACACTTACTCGTACGAAAACTTTCTCGATGTGTGTTAACCAATTTCGTGAAACAATAGGATCATCAGTACCGAAGAAATCATTCGGTTTACATTTGTGGAACGTCTCATAACTGCAACCTTTTGGTTCACCCGACCGTCCAGTTTCAGCATGTATAATAACCGGCTCTCTCTGACCCTCCCCAACCACAGGTGTGATAGGAGGTCGGTCTCGATTATCTCTGTTCGTCACCTCCGTCTGAGGTTTCATTAAGGTAGGCAATAAGCTTTTAACTGCTTTTGTTACCTCCGCAACAATCAGCTCTTGGAAAGATGATGTTAACTCAGGCGGTCTCTCGCCTTCGGACTGGCGCTCTAGTCTCGAATCTTGTGATCCCGAATTCTCATCTCGACGATCACCTCCCTCTTTTTCCTTTCCAGAACTCATAATGAGGCTGAAAAGAAATTTAACTCATTATAATCTCATTCATCTCAATACTCTTTTCGTATCATATATCTCATCAAAATTCTCTGAAAAACACACATACTCACTATGTGTGCTTAGAGGAATAATTTCATAAGGACAATTTGGGACCACTCTCTTCATTAGTTTGAGTCTAGAATTTACCTTCTAAAATCTAGTTCACTCAAACCTTGCTATGATACCAACTTGTAACACCCAGTTTCTTATCTCCGAATTACGTCATCATCACTCAAATGTTAAACATAAGTGATCATGGTATAATCAAAGTTAAGCAACATAAGTACAAGTAGTATTCAAAAGAACAAGTACTTATCAAACATGTCCCTAAAACTGGGTTACAAAAGACCGTTTTTACAAAAACTATACAAAAGAGTGTATCTTGGTTTACAAACAGTCCAAAAGTCAAGTCTCATGTCAAGACAATCATCCCTCAGCAATCTTCTTACCCCTGTCACCTATAATACAAACCATATAACCATTTTTATGAGCTAATTAAGCTCAATGAGAAAACAATTAAAAACTTAGAATTCATCTCATCAATTTTCAACAATTACAATAAGCAAGTACCAATGATTTCAATATGTTCGACTATCTCAGTCATTTAGTGTGCTCATTCATACTAAGTACTCGTTTATAACAAGGAATTCTCCGTTTTGTATAACTCATACTATTTGTTATTCCAACTAACTCAATTTTTACATTAAATCCAGTTGCAACATAGTTTAATCATAATCAATGTATTAGAACTACTCACCTGAGGTCTGTTCAGTTCATGGTCCACCCAAGCCTCATGTATCTCCTTCCTTTCTATGAGTATCTGCTGAACAATGACATCACATATCATAATTCAAACATCCTCAAAACAATTTCAACAACATCTAACTCAATGGATCAAAACTGATAGACAATAATATCTCAAATTATTAACAACACATGCTATCAAACTAAAACCTCCAAATTTTGCGGTTTTTATCAAATTAACCATTAAAACTTCGCAATAATCACAACAAATACTCAATACAACATATATTAACAACTTACTAACAACACATGAGCTAATTCAAAGCATATTTTTAGATTTAGGTATTTAGGGTTTTGAAACCCTAAAACTCAAGATCACTAACCTTAGAAATCAAGAACTCGAGAACATGATTCAAGTATTAAATCCGACTTCCCAAGCTTTTCCATTTTTTACACCATTTTTTACTTCAAAAATAGAGTAAAAAATAGAGGTGGGTTGGAGATGGTCTTACAAGAGGATAGGGAGTACGTGTTTGTCTTCGGTTGGATTTGGAGAGTAGCTTCATAGGTTATTGGTTGCTGATCGTGGTGAGTTCCTCACTACACTGTGTTGAGGTTTTTTATCATTTACTTTAGCTCGTGTGTGCTTATAGGATGTATGTCGGTATTACTAGGATGTAGGATGTTTAGTAGATGTATATGGGTAGTACTACGATGTGGTGATGTCTAGTAGATGAATGAATGGAAGTGGGTGTGTACAGACCGGTTTTGCATGACAAGATACACCAAGTGGATACGTATGGCTTGAGGTACCGAGCAGAGTATGTGCGGCTCGGAGTACTGAGTAGATACGTATGGCTTGAGGTACCAAGCGGAGTATGTGCCGCTCAGAGTACTGTGTGGATACGCATGTCTTGAGGTATCAAGCGGAGTATGTGCGGCTCGAAGTGCTGAGCGTTTTAGCACGACTTAATGTACATGGTGGAGTAGACTATTGTTTACTATGATGTTTGTGTTGTATTCTTTCTGATAGGGGTAGAGTATGTATCATTGATATGTTGTGTATGTGTTATAATTCACTAAGCTGTGTGCTTACCATTTTCCTAAAAACTATTGTTTCAGGTACTCCTGGTACGGGGGATGACAAGGCTTGACGAGTACACATGATACGTTTTCTCTTTTGGAATATGTTTGATATTGACATTGTTTGAGTTTTTCACTTTTGCTTACTGTTTGGATATGATGAAATTGTATGTTTTTTATGAATGAAATAATAGTTATGTTTCAATGTTTTTAATAAAATACTGTTTTTTCTAAAAAAAATTATTTACACTAAAAATTGGGACGTTACATTGTTTTCTTCAATTCTGGCTCACACGAATTTAGAGGATCCTTCATCTCCTCTGTTCTTCTCCACATGTAAGCAAAAATGCGTCAAAATGGTATCTCTAGGGCTTTAAGTTTCGAATGACCAGTGCGAACTATGCGTCGCATCTGACTAATGGACGTGTTGCGGTCATTAAGGTCCGTCGTGTGCTGTCACTACGTAATAGCGTCGCGATCCGCCTCATCCCTTCACATCGCGTGCACTGTCCCACACGTCACGTAATGTTCTCTTCAACACAACACTTAATCAATTACCAGTGTTGCGCGCTTTCCACTCATCGCTACTTCCCATAAGGACCATATTGTCTTTCTTGGTCTCTCGAACTGTTAACATCTATCATACATTTTCAATCATTGGTTAGTGAAAAAAGGGCCGTCATAGTCAGTGTGTCTATAAAAACAAAAAAAATGAAGAAATAGGGGTCTACAAGACTTGAACTCCATGCATGTCCCTTCTAGGGCGTGCACTTTAGCCAGTGAGCTAAAGGTTAACTTGGATCTCTTGAAAGATAAAACACAAGCTGTATAAGGGACACATATCGAGTTCAAGTCTTGTACACCCTCATTTCTTTGCATTTTGTTTTCTTTTAATAGACATGCTTACATGATGATCCAGTCACCAAGTTGCACGAGTCATTCAATCATACTTAGCATGTCAAGTCAACCATTCAATACACATAAATATATTAAAATTATTTTTTTTACAAAAAAATTATGTTTTTATACAAATAATTTGTGAATAAAAACTTATTTTTTATACAGTTAAAAATGTTTTATAAATACGTAAAAATATATTTTTCGAATACGTATATAGTGAAAAATCAGTAACAAAAATATGTATTGAATGGTAAATCAGTAACAAAAAAAAAGTTAGGGTATTAGAAATTGAGGTGTAAACTTTTAGACTTTATAAAATGTCAAGTCAACGGAAACCGACACGTTAGCGGTAACCTGTTGGTGACCTCTAAAGTTTATATTTGAAACGTTTTCTCAAAATTAATGACAAATAAGTAAAGAAAAAAATTGTTCGGGTAAATTAACAATTGAGATGTATATATATATATATATATATATATATATATATATATATATATATATATATATATATATATATATATATATATATATATATATATATATATATATATATATATATATATATATATATATATATATATAAGCAATCGGGTGAGGACACTTCTTAAAGTGAGGACTCGTGAGGACACATTAAAAAAATTGAAAAAAAAAATAAACAAAAAATATAAATAATAAAATGGATCATAGTACTATATTGGAGAAAAAAATTCAAAAAAAAAACTTTTGGATCATTATTTTTTTTATAAAGAAACAATGATCCACAAAATAAAATTTTTTGTGGATCATCGCTGTTTTTCAATGATACAATTTTTTTTCCAATTTTTTTTTATGATGATATAGTACTATTCTCGATTTTATGATTTGTATTTTTTTCAACTTTTTTAAGGTGTCCTTACCGAAAAAAGAGTCCTCACCGGAACGGGACCCTATATATATATATATATATATATATATATATATATATATATATATATATATATATATATATATATATATATATATATATATATATATATATATATATATATATATATATATATTTATATATATATATATATATATATATATACTAAATATCAAATGGGAACCAATATTTTCCTAGGAACCGTAGAAACTTTTTGACTGAAATTTTTTTTTCAAAAAAAAATGACATAATACACCTAATCGCTTATATTTAAGACCTTTTGTAAAAAAAATTTGAAAAATAATATATATACACGAAATGTGTACATATGCACGAAACGTGATCATATACACATTTGCGAAAAAAGTACATATGTGCACATTTCGTGTATACATATTATTTATCAAATTTTTTTGACAAAAAATCTTAAATATTAGCGACTAGGTGTATTATGTCTTTTTTTTTTGAAAAAAAAATTTCTGTCAAAAAGTTCCTACGGTTCCTAGGAAAATATTGGTTCTCTCTTGAAACAGACTATATATATATATATATATATATATATATATATATATATATATATATATATATATATATATATATATATATATATATATATATATATATATATATATATATACCAGTTGGGGCTAGCCCACTTGGCTAACAAGGTGATATACTAACAAGGAGGTCATGGGTTCAAACCCTGGCACTAACATAACAAGGAGAAGTTTAGGAGTAGGAGTAGGATAAATTTGCCGTTCAAAAAAAAAAAAAAAAAAAATATATATATATATATATATATATATATATATATATATATATATATATATTTTTAACGGCAAATTTATCCTACTCCTACTCCTAAACTTCTCCTTGTTATGTTAGTGCCAGGGTTTGAACCCATGACCTCCTTGTTAGTATATCACATTGTTAGCCAAGTGGGCTAGCCTCTATATATATATATATATATATATATATATATATATATATATATATATATATATATATATATATATATATATATATATATATATATATATATATATATATATATATATATATATATATATATATATATATATATATATATAGAGGTAAGATAAAATGAGAATAGTGAAAAGGTTGAGAAAATGAGAAAGAATCTGGGCCATCAAAATAGTTAGATCAATGGCTAATATCAAGCGGGTCATTTATGTCAATTCTAAAACTTATAATACCAATCGGTAAATAATAAAAACAATAAAACGGCATTAAGGGTATCAAAGTAATTTCAGATTTATTTCTTTCCTTAAAATTAGTTTAATTTAATATAAATGGGATTTCAAATCCCTAAATATACGTCAATGAAAATATGAATAATAACTGAACTTTATCATCTCCTAATATATCTCTCTCTATCCATCTCTCTAAATATCAACTTTAATTTAAACCCTAATATTCATGTTACTCTGGAACCAGAAGAAAGCGCAGCACCCGATAATGCAACAAGAAAAAATCGCAGCACTCGATAAGCCTCGATCCTTCAACAATACTCGATTCTCCAACGGTTGTATGTATTACACTACCACTCCCACTCGATTCACCATTTTTGTATGTGTTGCGCCGTTTTATTTATTACGGAGAAATAAAGATGATGTTATGGCCGTCGGTGTTATGGTAGACTGCGACTGTTTATACGTTGCAAGAAAAAGCCGGAAACGAGTTATCAGATTATGTCGATTAGATGTGTTCAAAATTGAATAAAATAATGGATGTGGTGGTGCTTCCAAAGAGCAATTCCTGGGACAATTTAGCTTGTGATGGTACTCTCTTTTTCATGGGATTTTGATATTCTTTTTATTTGTTTGTGACTTCATTAACCTGCAAATATTTTAGGACTTCCTATTTTGCCAAAAAACTATATTACTTAAAGCAAAGACCTCTGTGATCGTTATGAAGTTGTTTAATGTCTTTGACTTGAATGAGTATTAAACATAATAAGTATGTTTAATTCAAATTTTTTTGATGTGTTTTGTAGTCATTAATGAATATTAGAAATAATTTGACTGCATATTAGTTGTAATCATTCATTTGCATCATAGTACTAATCTCAACTAATTATAATGATTTTTCGCAAGTTGTAATAATTTATATGTATCTCAGTTTTAATCTTTTAGTTCTAATCAGTTATGATTAGAACACCAATTACAATCAATTTTTATTATAACAAAATAATGGTGTATTCATTTATAATTAAATGTGTATTCAATTATGATTAAATGCGAAGTCAAGTTTATTCAATTTATATTACATTTTGTTATATAATCATCTATTCACTTAATCATCAACGATTATAATAATTATAGTAGTTTCTAATCATTAGTCTTGATTTTACAGGTGTGAATCTAAAAATAACAATGATCACGAGCACCTCTCTTTATTTTGGATGTGATGGCAGCAACAAGAAAAATCAAAACAAGGATAATCATCGGGACTGCAACATAATGATTACTAATTAATTGGATTTTTTATATTAGTCCTATTCATTTGTGATTACAGCTAAATTAGTTTTTTTTTTAAATTGTCTTTTATTCATTAATGATTCTAAATGTATCGTTTCCTTTATATCTTTGTGTTATGATTACAATTGTATTATATTTTTATATTTTTATATTTTTATTGTACTTTATTTATTCTAGAATTTATCGTTACTTGTAATCATTCGTGATTAACACATTCATATCAAATACAACTTTTAAAAATTCTCAAAAAGTTCATTTTATATATATTTTATTCATTGATGATTATGACAGAATTTTGTATAATCACTATAAAAGTACTGTAAAAAATTAAATCAATAAAATCATAAAACTATATTTTTTTCAATTCATGAATGAATGAAACCGTAAAAAAAGAAAAATTATTAAATTTTCGAATTTTGGAAAAACAAATAATATAAATAATTTTTTTTCTTCAATTAATAGAATAACAAAAAAATCAATTAATTCCTTTATTTTAGGTAACTATCAATCAAAATCCTAAATTTTAGGAAGTTAGATTAAAGGTTATATTGTTATAATTTAATTAAAATATATAATTACTAATATACCCTTATGATTTCATTGGTCCAGAATCATTCTCACATTCTCAACCTTTTTATCATTCTCATTTTAACCTCTCCCTATATATATATATATATATATATATATATATATATATATATATATATATATATATATATATATATATATATATATATATATATATATATATATATATATATATATATATATATATATATATATATATATATATATATATATATATATATATATATATATATATATATATATATTTCTTTGAAGCAGCTGTCAATTGTTACAACAAAGCCATAAACTCACCCCACCCCTCTCTTCTGATATACAGCAAATAATAGTTTGCAACTGTCGGATTCTCTCTCTCTCTCTCTCCCTCCACCACTCTTTTTCTAGGTTTTCTAATAACAACCTTTCCATCAAAGACTACAATAATCAGAACCAGAAACAGCATTCTCTTTTCTTTTCTTATACTCATGGAGGCTGACGACCGAACCAGAAAATTACATAGTTTTGATTCTGCATGAATCTTTGATCAACAACTACAAACCAAGTTCCATCAAGAATCTTTCTTTACATTCGAAAATGGCGTACCAACATTATCGATCTCCCTTTGGCGATACCACTTTAACAAAAGTGTTCGTAGGTGGACTTGCTTGGGAGACACAAACCAATGAAATGCGTACATATTTCGAACAGTTTGGTGACATTCTTGAAGCCGTTATCATCACTGACAAAATCACCGGGAAATCTAAGGGTTATGGATTTGTAAGTATCTATTTTTAACCGTAGTTTATACTTTATACAATCTTGGTTTATAGTTATATATAGTTATAACTTGTCCATATTAAATGTATTATTCAACATTATCTTTCAACAATATCGTTTATATATTAACTCGTTATCAATAAATAGGTGACATATCGTGACCCCGAATCCGCTAAAAGAGCTTGTGAAGATCCTAACCCCATGATAGATGGACGAAGAGCTAATTGTAATATCGCATCTCTTGGTCGACCTCGAGCTTCACCTCAAGGTTTTTTGTCATATTCTTGAAAAAAAAGACGATTTTTTTTTATGTTTTTGTTATGAATCCAAGAAATAATGTAATATAATTAATTAATGTCGTTTGATCGAAACCCTAGGAAGGAATCAAGGTGGAAATATTGCATTTCAAGGGACAAATGCAATGGGCCAAGGTGCATCATCGTCGTATAGTGGAATGCAACCACCACTAGCTCCTCCTCCGCCACCTCCACCGCCACCTTCCGTCATGTATCCGCCGTATGGGTGAGTTTTTATAAGCTTTTTTGAAATTCGGTGAAAAGGTGAAGTCAAAATGACATTTATAAATTGAAGAAAGTTGGTCTTGACAGAAGAGAAGTGGGTGTGGGGGCATGTTAATACATATAAATGAGTTGGCAACAGGAAAGTTATGCCAGTGTTTAAATGGCATAGTGTGTTGACTTTTTAATTACTTATATCGGAATATCATATTAAGATTGTAATAATTCAATATATTCTTAAACTTTCTACTAAGATTCCTCTTAATTAATAATTGAAAAAATAACAGATAATGTTTTAATTTTTAAATGCACCATTCTTTATTACCCTGTTTTATTGAGTAATAAGGGAATAACAGATAATGTTTTATTTATTACTTCTCTAAAGAAAAATGTAGCTTTATTGCCAAGTTGGCTGCCATTGCAGGTTACATAAAACTCCAGACAACCTTCAGCTTTTTCAGATTTAAATGGTCCCAGTTAATATATTATATTCATCATAAAAATTTACTTAATTAGTTTTAATTTAGCTTTTGTTTAAAAGTAATTTTTTTAGAATACCTTTTAATGAAAGAACTTAATACAATGATTTATATACGAGTTTCTATTAATTAATCAAGAGACAACTTAATACAATGATTTCTCCTTGTTTTCACGAATATCTTTTATTTATCATTTAATCAATCGGCAATTAACAAAAAAAAGTTCTTACTCTATTTTTATTCTAAATAGTTTATATTTTTGACATTTGAATTTTATGGTTGCAGATATGCGACGTACCCACCCGATTATGCTTACCAACAAGTAAGTTTTTTTTTTCATCTTTTAAATTCATGTAACTTAATGTATTTTTAACACATGTTAATAAGTAAAAAAATTCTAATATTTTGGTACTGGTATCATAATATAAAATAATTGACTGTATTATTTTTGTCCTCTCTTTGACTACACAAATGTACTATTTCGGTCCCCCAAAAAAAATTATAACATGCCACTTCGTTTATTACCATGCATTAAAACACTTTTTAGTCATTTCGTTATTAATATGCATTATTACATTTTCATAATAATAAATTTCTAATCGTCCATTATATTATATTTTATATGTTCGATTGTACATAGTGGTACGTCACAACTAATACTCGTTGATCTGAGGCTGCAAAAAGTACAAGTAATAATAACATAGAATTGGTTGTGTGTGTGTATTAGCAGGCAATGTACAATCCAGCACTTCAGCAGGCATACTATCATCAAATGTATGGGCCCACAGGTACACCGTATTACTATGGGTACTCCACCACCCAAGCACCTACACCCAGAGGAACATTTGCTGCTGGTGCTCCTGGTGCACTAACACTAACACCACATCAGGCGCAACGTATCCATGGACCATCTTATCTTTACTATCCTACGCCGTCCCAGATGGACCCCACGACATTCCCTGGCTATCTTACGCCACCACCTCCACCTCTCCTACTCCCTACAAGGCATCCTTTTCCTTCACAATCCCCCACCGGTAAGTTAACTTAACACAACACATACCACCACCACCATCATCATCATCATCATCATCATCATCATCAGCATCATCATCATAATATGTGTGCATATATCATGTATATCTACGCATTACCATGAATTGAACATATACCATCATAACATGTCACTATCGAATACTTTTAACAACGAGAAGTGATCTGTACACAATAATTTTTCACTATACACAACAATATAAATTGTTATGTATGGTTAAAAACTGTTGTGTACGGATCACCATACACAACAATGGGTATGATATGTTATAATCGTAGGAGTTGTTATTATATAATTGTATAGGTTTTAAGTTAAGGAATTAAATGTTGTGAGGGTTAGAAGTATGATCATGATGATCATGGAAATGGGAAAGGAATTCATGGTACATTAATTATAAACATAGATATGTATGTGGTAATGGTGGGGCCCATAGGTACCATGTGAGATGAGCTGTAAGGGGTGATGGTCATAGGCCCATGATGGGGTCAATGAGAAATTGATGCCAGATGTACAGAATGAGTAAACCAAAACCAGTCAAACAGTTGGAGTGCATGTGAATTCTAGATTCATTTGTCTGTGTAGGGAGTGTGTGGTAAGGGTACATTTGTCTTTTTTACACATTACTTATACGTATCATTGATATCGACCAAGGTGTTTTAAATTTTTATGGTCAAACTAGAGTCAAATTCATCATAACTTTTACTCTTTTGTAAACACGTTCTAAATTTATTTTTATGCCAAGTCTTTAAATTTGTTACAACAAAAATAGAAATGCGTATAGTTTATTATTAAAAATTGTACTCTGTATGGGAAATAACTTATGTGTGTCATTTTATAATATATAGGATATGGATTCAATAAGAACGAAAATTTTGATAGAAAAGATAAAAAGTGTTTCATTTGTATTATTTTTGATAAACCAATAACAAAATTAATTATTATAAGATACAAAAAAAAAAAAAAACATGATTCACAAAAAAATTTCCGAAAAAACGTCTCGGTGATTCAATTTTGTGATGTTTCACTAAAATTGTCCGCAGAGTGTACAAAAAATTGTTTCAGTAAAAGATGAATCATTTACTTGTGTTTTCGGAAACCTCTTTTACGAATTATGTTATTTTTATCATTTAATAATTCATTTTTTTGTTTTGTCAAAAAACATGCAAATAAACCAGTTATTACATTTCCTACCAAATTTTTTCTTCTTATTTGATCCCATATATATATATATATATATATATATATATATATATATATATATATATATATATATATATATATATATATATATATATATATATATATATATATATATATATATATATATATATATATATATATATATATATATAAAAGATTGCCCACTTGATAACAATAGTGACCACTTCCCAAGGAGTGGTTTGTCCCATGCATTTTGAAGTTGTATATTATGGATCAATGGGTCGTTTATATGCATTATTGAATAGTACATTTTAGGTCAAAAGATGCATCTTTGACCATGTGTGTGTGTGTGTTATTGCTTTCAGGTTCACAGACTCCACAAAATACAACGGCTGAAACAGAAGGTGGTGCGGTAACTTCAGAGAGTCCAAGCACCATAACTTGATGAAAAACATACACATGGTGGCCAAAAAGCAAACAAAATTACAATATTGACAATTTTTCATCCATGGTCCTTCAACTCTCTGTATTCTTCGATTTTTCTGAAAGAATCATAAATAATTTCTTTTTGGTCACAAATATGGACCGGTCGAACGCATCATGCTGATTATTCTTTTTCCTCACATTGAGAGTAATAATTCTTTTACTCACTTTATTCTTTTTTTCCTTTATGGTTAATATTGTATTTTCCCTCTAAATAAACATTCTTTCTTGGTTTATTATTGCTGGTACAACCGACACTTTAATTTGGACTATTGGACTCGTTTTATTCCTCAAAAATATTTCTTTGTTATGCTCCGATACAACGTCCCTTTTTGAAAAGAGATGACATTTTCCAGAATATGACATTGAAATCGATTGATAGGCCTATATGACATATCTAGTTGCCACAGCGTATTTTAGTGACACTATTTCATTGTGATATGCTCCTTCTAATGAAAGCACGAGTTTTAAAATGGAAGACATATTTTAGGGAACAAGTTGTCTAACAGAAATAAAATACCAATTACACACCACCTATGTTTGTATAAACACGAAATAAATACTTCACTTAGTTCCATGACCGACCAATTTTAAGTTTTAACTAATAAATAGCCTAGTAACCAACAACTTCCTTGTTATTGACCACAATTAAGGTATGTGACTAAAGAATATATTAGTTTACACATCAAAGAAAAATAGAACGTATAATTTGTTATTATCCTATTTAAACCAATTAATATGTCGTATTGTGATGTCATGCATTATAAATTTGTTTTATTTTATTATTTTATATGTAATAGATAGATTTCAAAAATACAAATTAAATTAATACTACAATTTAATAACATGACATTTACTAGTTGGTTTCTGGTAGATGTGTTGGGTAAGCAACAAGCGAGATCGAAAACTTCCAACCTCTCAAGATCAAGAATAGCCAAACAACTCTCGATGGTAAGCACTCAACAAAAAGAAATCGTTGCAACAATAAATACAAGAAAAACAAGCAAGCAAAGATCAAGACGGAGAATTAAGTGGTTCATTCGATCGTGAAATCAAGCTATGTCCACTATGGAACTAGAGAGTATTTTATTATAAGAATGCTATACAAATTTGCAATTATAATCTTTATACACTAATAATCACACACACTCACACTCTTGGTTTCAGGAGATATATATAACCGGGTGCATAAACCGAGATTGATGATGACAAATCTTCTAGCCTTTGACTTTCTGCACGTAGGCGACAAGATAAGGAACATGTTGTGGTAGACCAACCAATGACAACAACAGTTCTCCAGAATGTGCTGTGCAAACCAACTTCTGACACCCCGTCGTCCTTTATACTTGTGTCAAGGGACACTTCGCTTCTAAAAGTAGCTTAACCCTTTTACCGACATCTCGAATCTACACATCCGATCCTATAGAAGGATCTACAACAAAGCCTCGGACCGAGCGAATGTTGTTCCTCAGTCCAGATGATGCCTTCCTGCGAACGACCTTAAAGTAGAGTAAGACAATGAGGTATACACCAGACTTGTGATACCTACTTTACATCTGGTCGATCTTCGCATCGCATCGCATTGCATGAACATCCGAAGCGAAGCTCACAATCTCTAACGAAGAAACTGATATTAGACGAAGCACGACCTTCAACCGCAGTAGCATTCCTCGCCTCGGTTTAGTTGCTTCGGACAACTGATCTTCTTCGGTCATAGTGATTCCTTGGTTTTGATTAGGCTCCACATACTCAACAATTTCCTACTTGGAAACTAATCAGATATTGATTCTTCTTTCTACAAAGTTGTAACCAATGAGATTTCATCTCTCTCTCTCTATAGCTCCTCGTCTTCGCCTTACTTCTACGGAAGACCAGTTGAGTCATGCACAACTTCAACTTATCCAACGAGACCACCTTGGTGAACATATCTATAGGATTCTTCGCACCAAGGATTTTCTTAAAGATAAATGTACATTTGGCTATCTGCTCTCGAATGAAGTGATACCTCATCTTGATGTGTTTCCTCCTGCTGTAAAACACCGAATTCTTCACCAAGTGAATTGCAATTTGATTATCACAATGCAACACACAGTCCTTCTGCTTTTGCCCAAGTTCTGATAAGAAGTTCTTCAACCATAGCAGTTCCTTGCTAGCTTCTGCTACTGCTATGTATTCTGCTTCGATGGTTGAAAGAGCTACAATCTTCTGTAATATAGACATCCAACTAAATACGGTTCCTCCAATTATGAAGACATAACCAGTCGGGCTCTTCCCTGAATCTGCACAACCCCCAGGTCTGCATCGATAAAACCCTCAAGGACCACTTTCTGCCTTTTGAAGACTAAGGTTGCATCCGAAGTTCCCTTCAAGTAGCGGAGCAGCTACTTTACTCCTTTCTAGTGCTCCTTCCCAAGATTCGACATAAACCTGCTGACGACTCCCACTACATGTGCAATGTCTAACATTGTACATACCATAACATACATCCTATTGCCAACTACAGATGCATAAGGAACCTTCACCTTTTCTTCTTTATATATATATCTATCTTTGGGGATTGCTCTTTTGAAAGCTTTAAGTGGCTTCTAAGCGGGGTGCTTCGGACCTTCGCAGTTGCCATGTTGAACTTCTCCAAAACTTTCAGGATGTACTTCTCTTGAGAAAGTTTGATCTCGCCCGAAGTTCTATTCCTAACAATGCTCATCCCCAAAATTTTCTTAGCAGGTCTGAGGTGCTTCATCTCGAACTCCTTGGAGAACTGCTGTTTCAGCCTGTTGATCTCATGTATGTCAGCACCCACCACTAACATATCATTAACATAGAGAAGCAGGATGATGTATGAGGTCTTAAGTTGCTTCCGGTAGCAGCAGTGGTCGCTGTCACTCCTCCGGAACCCATTTCTCCTTATGAAGTCATCAAACTTCAAATAGTGCTGCCTTGGAGCTTGCTTCAATCCGTAGAGGCTTTTCTTCGGTCAGCACACCAGGTTTTCTTTTCCAGAAATCTCAAAACCTTCTGGTTGCGCCATGTAGATGTCTTCTTCCGGGTCACCATGCAAGAATGCAGTCTTGACATCTAGCTGCTCTAGGTAGAGATCTTCGGATGCAACGATCTTAAGCAAAATTCTAATTGTGGTCACCTTCACAACTGGAGAGAAAATATCGTTGTAGTCAAGACCCTCCTTCTGTTGAAACCCCTTAACCACCAATCGTGCTTTGTATCTCTTACTCCCACTAGCGTTGTCTTTGACCCAAAACACCCACTTGTTGGACAATACATTCTTATTTGCTAGTAACTTGACAAGAGACCAGGTCTCGTTCTTGTCAAGTGAGTGTATCTCATCCTCCATCGCCTGCTTCCATTGTACGGATTCTTTCTTCCTTAAGGCTCCAGGATAAGATTTTGGTTCCCCATTCTCAGTCAGCAATAGTTAACTTGCTAATGCGAGGTAGCGAACCGGAGGTCTTCTCTCTCTAGTGGATCTCTTGAGAATACCTGGACCTACAGCTCCTGATTCATCATCTTCACTTCAGTTCGAGGTGTTACCTTCCTCCTCAGACGAGCTCCCACTATCTCCGGCTGTCCCAGATGCTTCTTCATTGCTCCCACTGCTTCCGGAGTCCCTTCTTGAGTCTTCTCCGGAAGACTTCGCATGCTTATGTTCGAATGACCCTTCAAACACTATCTTTTCTTCTTTTCGAATGGTTTGCTTCGGTCAGTACCTGAGAGAGTGTCTTTATACATGGCATTCTCGTTGAATATCACGTCCCGACTTTTGATAACCCATCGACTCTGGCTATCCCAACATTGATATCCCATGCTATCCACACCGTACCCAATAAGGAAGCACTTCTTCGACTTGGCCTCTATCTTGTCTCTCTCACTGTCCTTCCTCTTGGCATATGAGGCACACCCAAAAACTTTTAATTGTTTGAGGGAAACCTCATGACCTTGCCATTCATCTTCAGGAATCTTGAAGCCCAGGGGGACGGAGGGTCCTCGGTTGATTAAGTAGGCTGCTGTATTCACAACATCTACCCAGAACATCTTGGGCGTCCCAGCATGCAACCTCATGCTCTTTTCCCTCTCATTCAGAGTTATGTTCATCCGTTCCGCTATGTCATTCTGTTGAGGGTTTCAAGGACTGTCTTCAACATCCGGATCCCATGCTCAACACAATAATCAACGAATTCTCTGATGTTGTATTCTCCCCCATTGTTGGATGTAAGGAATTTGACCATGAGACATGTCTCGATCTCGACAGCACTCTCCACCTCTTGAAGGTGGCAAATACTTCCGATTTATTTTTCAGGAAGTAAACTCATACCTTCCTGGTTGAGTCATCAATGAAAGTAACATAGTAACGAGATCCTCTGGCCAAAGATACAGAGGTTGGTCCGTAGACATCAGAATGCACAAGCTCGAGTTTCGTAGTCTTCAAAGCTTGGCCCACCTTGAAGAAGGTCACCTTCTTCTGTTTACCAAGTACGCAGGGCTCACAAAATTCTTCGACAGCAACTTTAACATTTGGAATCTTTCCATTCGCAGCCAACATCTTCATCCCCTTTTCGCTCATGTGGCCAAGCCTTTAGTGCCACATAGGAGAGGTCTTCTGATCTTCTATTGATCTCGTCTGAGGTATCCTCTGATGGGTTTTATGCAAACAATGGGCTTAAAAAAACTTAAGTTCACATGCACCCTAATAAGGATCTATGTTTTCTCAATTGAATCTATAACTAAGAACTAAAGGTATATAATTAAAATTATATTCTAAAAACAGTTTTAGAATTTCATACCTTTAAGGCTTTGGAAGCAAGCACCCTAAGTGTCGTGCCTCTAATGGTTCACACCCAGAACCAAGCAAGCGAGAAAACAAGTGAGGAGGAAGGAGAGAACTCATTTTAGGCGTGACTTTAAGGAGTTATGGGGGCCTTTATCTAAAGCCCAAGACTGATAAGTCATAAGCCATATAACTGCCTTATTTGGATTCCTGATATGATAAGGCTTTTATCATATAACTGAATCTACTTATCATGCCATAAATAGTCCAAACCTCCATATATATATATATATATATATATATATATATATATATATATATATATATATATATATATATATATATATATATATATATATATATATATATTCGTCCAAATATATATAATATATATTTATCCATTGCTCAACTTTTGAACAATTATAATTCAGCCCCTTACTCTTTTAATTAATCCAATTAATCCCAAAATTATTTCTATATTAGTTTCTGATTAATCATTAATTAAATATCATGATTTCTAATTAATATATTATTCTCATAATATATTAATAAATCAATTTCCTCTCTCTTTATAAGTTGTCTTGTCCTCCGCTAGGTTTTGAGAGCAACCCAGAAGGACTGTGCTGCCATCAATCAAGTATATTCCTAAATGATAGTCATGGCTTAGACACTCAATCCAACAACCTCCCACTTGGATAAGTCTATGACTATAATTCAATATAGCTTCTAAATTGACCAGCAAATTGTAGCTTTCAAAAGTACGCTGCCGAAGTCTGACCCAGTCAGTTCTGTATCCTAAGATAAGTGATCAGATGATCCTCCGTTCTACTAGATATCATTCGGACTAGAGACATGGATTAGAATCAATCTCAGTCCGATACTCTGTTTCCCGATTCTTGATTTGTGATGATATATGACTTCTAATTAAACACATCAATTCAGTCCTGGCTAGACCTAGCACTTATAAGTCAATCACCAAATCACCAAGGGGCCCACAGATATCGCCTTTCCTGGTTAGGGCAAAAGGAACGAATAAACTTTGACTCATATGCTTGTGTCTTTTACTTATCAAATCGCGCACAACAATACGTTTTATAACATCATGTTACCGATGCATTTACGCATTATCAATGCACAACCGACTTGTAAAATTTAACTCATATGTCTGTAAGGTTTTTCACAAACTTTGAACTAGAAACCGTAAGTTCACATGCAACCTAATGAAGAATCTATGTTTTTCTATCTTATGAACATATAACAAAATCCTAAGGCCAACATTTATTTCTAAAGATCAAAATAAGAATTACCAACCTTTTGATCTTGTTCTTGAAGCTAGCAGCAAAGAGATCCTGCCTCAAATGAAAGTCACACCCAAAGCAAGGAGGAGAGAATCCAGCAGATTTCCAGAGAGTAGAGGGAGGCACAGGTTTTAGGGTACCAGAGGGTTCCTTTTATAGCCTCCTAGGGTTACAGTTGAAACCCTAGAGGAGCCTCCAAAGTGGGCAAGCATGTTGACCACTTGAACCAGATCCCCTAAACCATAATTAGGGTTTTCGCCAACCTAGAGGAGCCTCCATAGTTGGCGCCACTTTTCGCCCCTGACAACTGGCTTGCCAGTTATTCAACTATTGAATGTATACAAATCAGTCCCTGCACTTTTAATTAATTAATTTAATCACCGAATTAAATCCAATTAAATCCAGATTAATTTCTAATTAATTATTATAGTTTCTAATTAATATATTAACACTTAAATATATTAATAAACTATTTATTTATTTCTATTGATTTATTAAACAATTAATAAATCAACATTTCTCTCTACCGAATTCCACACTAATCCTCTAGCTATGAGGGCAACCCAAATGGACTTTGCTTCAATTAACAAGATAAATACAATTATAAGTCATGACTTAGACACCTAATCCAACAGTCTTTGTTTCAAGATTGTAAGATATTATCGTCTCAAAATTACTCGTGATATAATCCATGAAGTAATTGTCTGAGCGCAGGTTGGTCCAATACTTAAATCTTCATTTCTAAGTATTCATGAATATTGCAGCAATACCATTGCTATGTCTAACTCTTTAGACAATCTACAATTCAATTCATGACAGTCTTAATCACTACTTACTTTCGAAAGTATGATCGACTGTGGACTTTTGAATAATCAAATTATTTGGGAAGTAAAACATGCAAAAGCAAAACACTAAGATCTGACTGGTAGCTACTCCTTCTAATTACCAAGTCTCCACGAGGTAATCACCAAGTCATATTCATTATAATACTGTTATATGTGTTTCTTGGTTTCTATTAAACTTTCAATTAAGATTTATATGTCTATATGACCTTCACTCTTTCCATATATCCAAAATGTCTTACATTGATACACATTATTGTAGATAATCCGATCGGACACTTTTTCGATGATATCTCAATTTGTCATCTTGTCTTTCTCTCTCCTAATTCCATTCTGGAAATGGTGGTGTGTGCTCTGACTTCTCATGGTTCTCGGGATCTTTAGTCCAGATGACTGCACCCTAAGACGATTTCAAGGTGTTATGATGTGCCGGTGAACCACACCCGCTCCATCAATATACCAATGAAACTCTTTAACCATGAATTCCTTTAGCACCACATACTGATGTAAATAATTACAGATTTGAAACTCTTTTCAAATTATTATTACATTTACCCTAATCATTTCTCAATGATTTCTCACGTGTGCTCAAATAATCTGTCCAGTATACTTAGTCAGGTTGTATCATGAATCCAACTTACCATGCTCTAAGCATTAAGTCATCAGGATAAGTCCATGACACTTATGATCGATCCGATATGTGGAAGCTCGTGGGATCAGATCTATTCTATTCTGAACCTTTTCAGAATCTGAGTATTATTTATAATCCATGTGTCATGACTTTCGGAGACTCTGTCCCATGCATCTTGAATCTTATAAAGATCATACTCATAATGGCTAGGTCTATACTGACGATTTCATCTATATGATAGATGTTTGTAACTATGTGAATATCTTGTGTCTCCTTTAGATCATGCCAGTTCATTACACTTTATAATGACAAGAAACTCCTTTCCCGAAGTCATGCATCTTGAATCTTATCAAGATCACACTTACAATGACATGGTCTAAACTGATGATGTCATCTATCTGATAGATGCCTGCTACCACCTGAGTATGTTGTATATGTTCTAGACTTTTCATAGTGAATCATCTCTTAATGCCAAATCATTACACTTTGTAATGATAAGAGCCGTTTCCAAGAAATGGTATGTAACTGACAAACATTGATAGACAGATCATAACGACACTCCCACTGGTTTTGACACGGTTATAGGACTCTTTTAGACTATCATAAAATCCAAACCTTTCTGACATAATCATAGGATTATTTTAGGCTATTCACAAGATCCAAACTTTTGGAAAAATTTGAGAATCCAAATATCCTTTCTTGTGAGGTGCCCGTAAGAAGAATCTCGGGGCCATGTACCTTTCTGTTTGGATATGTACTGGCATGTTCTAAACCCCTTTGGTTGTGTCTTACAGGCAACCCTTGTGTTTTCCATTTAAGGAAAGCGTTTTAGATCAACCAATCTTGCTGTGACTCATTAGTTACAGCAGACAATATCCTCTCAGATTCATTTGAGTTCTATTGAGAGAGTCTCTCTCAAAATCAGTCACATGACTTTGAGTATTGCATCACTCAACCATTCTTGCTTAGAATGTAGGTACATTTCAATCTAAGTTGATATCCTTTGATGATTCAATTACTCCCACTGGTTCTTAGCCAGGTGTAAAATCAGTAAAATTATCATATAGATCGAGTCTCGCCCTTAGGTTCTCTTATTTGGTAGCAACCGGGCTCACCAATGCTTCCAAGTAGTAGGATTGCTTATCTATACCAACCTAGTGTTTTACCACTAATCGGTATGTCACTCAGATCATAACACCTTATGACGATGACTAATACTACTGGTTTGTGAAGAGAAGGGTATGTTAGGTTCAACAGAAATATGATTCCTGGTCAAGCCCTAGTGACGACTACAGGTTCTTTCACTTGGCTGATCCTTGAACTCCTTCAGGGATCACTCTTGCTCCCACTACTTCCTTAGATTGTGAGTCCTTTCTAAAAGAACTCTTCTTTCATAAGTATTTGCAGGAAGACCAATGAAGTAACACTACTGATCAGGTTCAGGCTTGTCATGAGGTTCTTTCGAACGCTACGTGACTCTGGACCCTTCATGTACAAGTAGGGGGAACCCTGCTTTACACTTCAGACGGTGTCTGCACAACCTACTTAGTCTAAGATGTAGTCGGAATATTCTTTTACGGTCTGACTGGTTGAATATTTAGTTTATCGAAACTTATTGAAAGTGTATCTAATATATCGAGGATCGAACTGTTTCGACCAATGCTCAATCTTCTTCCCTAAGACACATTATAACCATTAATGTTCATGGAAGAGGATGAACTGTGACACATTTTCTCAGTTTATGTTTTTTTTCACTCAGACTATGTTGATCTTTATACTTCCTTTGAAGTCCTTGAATAGTTCAAGGTTTCAATCAATCGCTTAGATAAGTGAAGTCATATTTGTCATACTGATTGGCAAATATTATGAAGTATAATTAATTGTGGTTTTATTTGTGGATTCGAGCAATTCACTAATGTGTCCATTTCTCATAATCTTGATGTCTTTAACATCTCTATGTAAAATTATGATTTTGTTAATTTGTTCAAGATATGCATTCATCATTTGACTCAAAGTCAACTGATTCCAAAATCCTATCCATTGGATCTTTGGGTGATACATTTCTTGCAACAATAAATTTAATAAGAATTCACTTCATCATGTGACTCCAAGTCAAATGATTTCCAAAGTCCTATCCATATGGACCTTTGGTTGAAGCGATTCTTATAAAAGTTTACTTTAACAATCATATAAAACACAATTTCTAAATCCAATACACTTTTGATACAAGTTATTACCATTTATGCTTTCAACATATTCATATAAAATTTCAAGGATAATTTAAAGAAAATCAAACTAACCTCAAACAATGTACTATATGATAACAATGTCATACGCATCTATAGGCTAATAACAAAATCAAATATCTAACTAAACTTCAAAAACTACATGAGCTCGTGATCCAATCCGAATGTGCTCCTATGCATCAATGTTCTGCATCCTACCGAGTCCCTGCATACAAAGAAAATGTGACAATCACATCATGTATCAGGGAATTAAGGATCAGGAGTTTTTGAGTTTTAGATATATCTGAGTTGCCAAACGATTCGGCTTTGGAGCATCTTCCAATCTTTCTGTGACTGTATCCTCCCCTGTGGATTTCGAGTTTGAGACATCTTAGAATGGTCTAGACGATCTGGATCGTTTCTCGATATGTCTCATCTTTGGACTTAATCCTGAAGCAACTGAATCAATGGAACTATGCATCTCCATGAACGACTCTTACAGACTCAACATTTAATGCATTTCCATGATAGTCTTGCCCTGGTTCCCTTTCCTGTACATCTGGATGAACAGATCGTACTAGCTAGTCAGCGAGTCGAGTTAATGCTCAACTCCCAATTAATAGGGTGACCAAGTTTATACTGTTCGCCTATGTATCCCTTAATCATGAGAACATGCGGACCGACGCTACTTCTTCAAGCTTGCACACTTCAAGCTCTTTGAAGATCCCAGTTCGTTCCTCTTCAACCGGCTCTCGAAACCTTTGCTCAACCAGTCGTGCTAACTCATATGGCCCCAAGAATTCTAAATCCCTACAGAACTTGGGGTCAATGGTCAACAGTATAAGGCAACGAACTTCCTCGGATTCATCAATCAAGAAGTCATGCTCATCACAAAGCTGCTGTGTGATGCCATGCTTCGGTGGAACGGGGAGCAGATACTCAATCAGATATGGCTTGCCAATAAAACTAAGAACCATTCTGCATTTGCGAAGCCATTCTACATAGTTCGGGCCAGTCAGCCTTTTTCATATTCAATAGATACTTTCTAAACCTCTCAGAAATGGGTGTTGGAGGAGGAGTAAGAGAGTGACACTAAGTTCAAACATCTATAAAAGCATAATTTACTAATTTAATTAATCATTTTAAATAATTACCCAATTTATTATTTAATAAGGCTAGGACCCAAAATGCCCCAACTATGGTGTGAAGAGGATGCCGTAATCACAACATAATGGTCATTAAGGTAGATATACTTTTAGCAATTTCAGTCTCCATGAAACTCCTAGATCTATGAGATTCATTGACTGACGTCAATGGCATGTTTAATCCCATATTATGCTCTTCTATTTGTGACTGGGATGTGTAGGATCACAAACAAGATGTGAATAACCATGCAAATCGCTTGGTAACCTCAATGTCATTTATCATCTCACATTGATGTGCCAGTTAACCATACACGCTCCATCAACAATGATAAATCATGAGATACTCATTACAACTCTTTATGAGCCCTTATTAGTGTGCCGGTAAACCACACACGCTCCACTAATGTCTCATAAAGTGTAAACAATGAGCTTAAAAAACTTAAGTTCGCATGCACCCTAATAAGGATCTATGTTTTCTCAATTAAATCTATAACTAAGAACTAAATGTATATAATTAAAATTATATTCTAAAAACAGTTTTTAAATTTCATACATTCAAGGCTTTGGAAGCAAGCACCACAAGTGTCGTGCCTCTAATGGTTCACACCCAGAACCAAGCAAGCAAGAAAACAAGATAGGAGGAAGGAGAGAACTCCTTTTAGGCGTGACTTTAATGGGTTATGGGGACCTCTATTTATAGACCAAGACTGATAAGTCATAAGGCATAAAATTGCCTTCTTTCGATTCCTGATATGATAAGGCTTTTATCATATAACTGAATCTACTTATCATGCGATAAATAGTCCAAACCTCCATATATATATATATAT
Source organism: Cichorium intybus (assembly GCA_023525715.1). Taxonomy (NCBI): domain Eukaryota; kingdom Viridiplantae; phylum Streptophyta; class Magnoliopsida; order Asterales; family Asteraceae; genus Cichorium; species Cichorium intybus. Next base: position 59,232,521 of record CM042012.1, read on the forward strand.
ATATATATATATATATATATATATATATATATATATATATATATATATATATATATCCATTACTCAACTTTTGAACAATTATAATTCAACCCCTTACTTATTTAATTAATCCAATTAATCCCAAAATTAATTCTAAACTAGCTTGAGCCCGTGCTCCGCACGGGTTCGGGAGAGCTGGAGCACGGGTCCGGATGCACTGGTTCCTGGTTTTTCAAACTATAATGTCCTAATAAGGAGCATCTGAAAGTATAATGTTATAATTGTATACAGTGCTATCATACATGAACAAATCAAAGTACATCGCTAAATTTTGCAAGTAGCAAAACACGAAAATTTGTCCCCCTAAGATCTAATGCATAAAACACTCCTTGGTCGTTATGTCTATATGAATTTATAAGGGAAAGACTTACAACCCATTTGGTTAGATTTTGCTGCTCTTGATTCTTGAGTCGGGGTTTACTTTTATTTATGAATCTCTGAAATTATGTAAAAAAAAATTTCATGAGATTACAGTGGAAAGAAGTTGGGTTGACCTGTTGACCAACCTATAGAGGAAAAAAGTCAGCTGATAAGCCAATAACTTTATCGTATTTTAAACCTTCTGTCGCTAGTCCAACCATTGCAACAACTGTTATCTTTTTATAATTAATTTCGAGGACTCCAACTCACACATAATTGACAGATAAGCATCATGTGAATGCCAGTCACTCCCCCATAATAAGTCCCTTTGCTTTTAAGCCCTATTTGTAGTTCCACATACATTCTTTCACTCTTTTTTTGTTTTCCATTTTTGACAACCGTATCATTCTATTTGTATCTTAATTCACCATCTTACCAAACCAAACTAAATCAAAACATTCTTCTTCATCTTCATCTTTAATTTATGGCTACTGAGGTTAGTGTATCCGATCATGCTACCATCTCAAAATTTTCGACAGTTTCTTCCTCGAGCAAATTCCAGCATCTCATGACCTCTCATGACCTGAACCAAGCCATTAGCCAATCATTAATTTTATCCATGTACTCCAAAACCCACATTAATATCCTAAAAAAGATATTATTTCCAAACATGTGGTAAATATATAATAACAGCGAGCCTTGGTTCTGCAATCATAAAAACAAAACCTTTATTAGAAAATTAGTAATAATAATCCACTGAAGCAAAAACCATTAACTTAAAAAAGTCAGACTTTTGTAGGAAAATTACAAAACCAAGTTATCAGTTGGCTTTTGTGGAAATTTCATTTTGTTGCAAAATACTTTATTAAATTTCATTTTGTAGCATCCTATACTTTTGTGGGAAAATGTTGTTTTAGGCAACCTAGTTTGTTAATAAAGTTTTTTTAGCAACGTACTTCCATAACAATGACTTTATTAACATTTTATACAGAAATAACCATTATAATTAACATTTTATATAAAACTAATGACAGGAAAAGATTTACAAAATTGGTCCTTATAACCAATTTTCAGACAAATTACCAATTTGTCTGAAAGTTTGTGCCAAAGTGGTAATTTTTCTGAAAGTTGATTTCTAAAATGGCGTTGTATCCAAAGTAGGTTGCGGTTGAAATCACTACTTTTGAATTTATAACTCAAACAATTTCATCTAAAGTTGAAGCATTAGTAAATTAATGGAACAAACATTGTGTTTGCGTAATCAAAACCAACTTAAACAAATTTAAAACAAACCTAAAGGAGCACTGATTTGGAATTTATAAGTCAAACAAATTCAAAGAATTAAAGCAAAAGTCAACTAATCAAACAAACTGTGTGTTTGCAAAATCAGAAGTAAATTTAACAAAAATCAAACCAAACCTGTTCCTGAAGGGAGAATAAATTTAAGTAGTGTTTCTTCCAAACTCTAACCCCCTTCTTATCATCTATTCAACCTCTGGAAGGTTGATACTTTGAAATTCACCTCTTTGTTTCTGCAAGCAGTAGAATCAAATGAGCATTGATTAGATACCTAAGAACGCATACATATAATTTCATGAAAATTTTCAAACAAATATATAATCTCCATAGATCGCCATACTACTGGGAAAACCCAACGAATTTGAACCGGAAAGGTTTGTAGTTCAAAGAGACAACAACAATATTGAAGGGTGGGCCGGTTTTCACCCGTCTCAAAGTCCTGGAGGTCTATACCCAAATAAGGTTTTTACCTTTTTACTTTTTACTGTTGTTAATGATGAATCTCGGAAAGCATGATGGAGTTGTACAGCACAAGTCTCGTAATGTAACAAAGGTTTCAGGAGTGGTCGGTATTAGGTCGTATCAGACTTCATTAGACCTTGGAAGTAGAAAGCCTGTGCTCCACGCTTCAATACCTGTATCGTTGGTATGTTATTCGTTTTCCAATTTTTTGTTCATATTTATGGGTGAGATCGCTGTTTTCTAATTTGATTGGTGTTCATACTACTGTAATTTAATGGCAGATGGGGCTTTTCTCCTATTTTTTTCGTTTTTATTTCTCTATAATTCAATTCTCAATTTGTTCTGTATCAATATCTTGGTATAAATTTATACAATAATACAATTAAAATCACCTGAATTCAACTCCTTCATGAACACGAGATCTGTTCTTCAGTTTACGCAACAGTCCGTTCTTTGTATGGATGATTGCTCCGGTGACAAGTTCCACAGATTCTGGCGATCCTTTCAACTCCACATCAAACTTCTGTAATATCATCGCAAATGCTATTGTTGACTCCATTAATGCAAATTGATCTCCTACGCATCTTCTCGGTCCTCCACCAAAAACCGTAGGCCAATCATCACAATTGTTTTACAAACAAAGACCAGCAATCTTTGATGGAAAAGAATCTGCAGCCTCGAGACTTTCAACATCACTAACGGAGGTAGGTTCAACTATAAAACAATTTTGGTGGAACTATCAATCAAAGCAAGCATGTAAGTCTCAACTGCTATAAAAACCCTAATTCAAGAAAACACAGATTCAGGGCTCAAATAAGCAACAAAGGACAAATTAAATGAATTACCAGGATTAAGAGGGTTGTCTACTGCTTTCCGAGAACCAAAAAATCCCAAAACCACACAGGGTCAAATAAACCTTCGATAGAGGGAGAAATTGATTGTGGGAGAGAGGACTAAGAGAATTGCAGAAGGAAGATAAAGATGATGAGAAGGAAATTGATTGTAGGTGGAAGAGACTTTACACGACTTGAGAGAATAGAGGAGCTGTCATCAAGAGAGAGCGCGGCTAAAGAAACCTGTTGGAACCTGATTCGCGAAAATGAACCCACCCCCTTAAAAACGGAAACCCCCCCCCACCCCAAACCTTCTAGAACCCCTTGCATTTAATCTATATAATAATTAATTTCTGATTAATCATTAATTAAATTTCATAATTTCTTATTAATATATTATTCTCATAATATATTAATAAATCAATTTCCTCTCTCTTTATAAGTTATCTTGTCCTTTACTAGGTTTTGAGGGCAACCCAAAAGGACTGTGTCGCCATCAATCAAGTATATTCCTAAATTATAGTCATGGCTTAGACACCTAATCCAACATCCTATACCATGTACAGGGATCCTCGCTTCTGACCACGAGCAATAACCATGCCCCTCTTCGTTACTCCACCGATGGTTGCCAAAGTCAACCTTGTGCCTTTCATTATCCAACTGCCCTACTGATATCAACATCCTATTTAGACCCAAAATGAACTTGACATCCTTCAAAGTCCATTTCGTTCCCAAGGACGTCTGAAGTGTAACATTTCCAACTCTAGTTATATCTAGGCTTTTGTTGTCCGCAAGTCTCACTCTGCCGCTGTAACACCTGAAATTCTTCGTTACATCTCGGCTGTGACATGCGTGGAAGGATGCACCTAAGTCCATTATGTAGGACTTCGTGGAACTCTCTACACAGAAAATGAGTGCATCTTCGAAATCTTCCGCAATATTCACTTCTTTCTTTGCTCCTACGGATTAAGAAGGCTTCGAACACTGATTCGGGAAATGCCCATTGTCTTTGTAGTTCCAGTAGACAACATCTTTTCTGCTCTTGGACTATCCCCTTCTCCGTGACTTCAATCTTCCTTTACCACCACCACCACCACCTCGATTCGGTCTCCTCCCTTTCTCCTTCGTCACCATGGCACTTCTGAAACACTCACCTGCATTCATCTTCCGGATATCTTCCCCAATGAGTAAGTCTAGAATGCCTTCGAATGGGAGTTTACGATTCTGGACGAGTTACTGACCGTAGTTACCCTTCCAGACTAGCTATTTGGAAACAAAGAAAATAACAGCAAGGCTTGGACTTCATCGTCAAAACCAATGTCCACCGATATCAGTCTCGATATGATGGACTTGAACACGTTGACATGCCTACCACGGAACCTCCTTCCTTTATCTTCATGTTCACAAGCTGTCTAATCAAGAAAACCTTGTTTGCAGCTGAAGGTTTCTCGTACATATTAGACAGTGCTTTGAGTAAGCCATATGTGGTCTTCTCATTGACGATGTTGTAAGAAACGAAGTTCGACAATGACAACCTGACAACACCCAACGCTTACTGATCCAACAGTTCCCACTCCTCCTACGGCATAGCTTCTGGTCTTCTTAAAGCAAGATCCAAAAACCTTGAAAATGATATTGCAAATCGCCAAAACGTAGAGGAAGGAGAGAGAGGCGAGGGTGGTTGCACAAAGGAGGTGTGTGGGATGCTTAAGGTTCGACCCCTAAGCCTCTATTTATACTGGAGGGCTCCTAAGGTTTTAAACTTAAGGAGCCTTCTTACAAACTACCCCTGGCCTGTCTTTAATTAATTAAACTCTTAATTATTAACAATCCAACCATTTTAATTAATTTCATCAAATTAATTCCCAATTAATATATCAATTAATTACCAACTAGTTTCTAATCAAATTATTTCAACATAAATAAATAAACTAATTATTCCTACTAAATTTCTGTCACTGTTTGTTTTTACTGGGTCGTGAGGGCAACCCAACAGGAACACGCCATTATTAGAAATATCACCAACAGTTGATGACCTTGGACCACTATTCCAACATGAATCTCACTCTCCATGGCCTCTTTCTATTTGGCAGCCTCTAGTGCAGTATCATTGATCAATGTGTCACCTATAGTAATATGGAAACCATAAAACTCAAGAGGGTGACTAAATCTATCGGATCTGCAAAGAGGTGGAGATATGTCAGTTTCCTCAATAGGAGTCATCCTCTGGTTGAGTGCTAGTGTAAACTAAAGGTTCTTCATTAGGTTAACTCTTGAATAGCTTTAGATCAATCTTGCTCCCATTAGTTTCTTTGGATATGTGCTCTCTCTCAAGAAAGACTCCCCTTAGAGCCACAAACACTTTGTTCTCAGAAGGCTTGTAAAACAAGTATCTAAAGGACTTTTGGGGATATCTAATGAAGTGACACTTATCTGATCTAGGTTCAATCTTGTCATGGGCTTCACAACGAACGAAGACTTCACAAGCCCGTACTTTCAAATGTTCTAGCAAGGGACCTTCTTAGTTGGTACGAGGTTTAATATGTGGGCAACAGTCTCCAGTCCATAACCCCAGAATCTTATTAGAAGTGTAGCATGACTCATCATGGATCGAACCATGTCAAACAATGTTCGATTTCTCCTTTCAGACAGACCATTATGCTGTGGTATTCTAGGAGGATACAATTGTGAAACTATTCCACAGTTCCTAAGATGTTTGCAGAATTCAAGACTAAGATATTCTCCACCCTATCGGATAGGAGGATTTCGATCTTTTTGCCTAGTTGATTCTCTAGTTCGCTCTGAAACTCTTTGAACACTTCAAAGGTTTCTGATTTATGTTGAATTAAATAAACATAACCATATATATTAAAATCATCAGTAAATGTGATGAAGTATCGTTCACCGTGTCTTGTGGCGGATCTGAATGGTCCATACACATCTGTATGGATAAGGTCCAACATATCCTTGTCTCTTTCACATCTTCCTGTGAATAATGATTGAGGTTGTGAAGGAAGCGAAATAGGAGGAAAGTTTGGTTTTTAGATTTATAGCAGACATCTATAAAAAAAGTTTTAGTTAGTTTGATTTAATCCTTAAAGATAATTATCCAAGATTATTTAACGAGGCTTGGATCCATATTTTACTTCATGATATGAAAAGGGATGCCATAATGACACCATAAAGTTATTTAAGTAGGTAAAACTCTTCTCCAATTTCAATCACCATGAAATTCCTAGATCTTTGAGATTCATTGACTAAAGTCAATGGCATGTTAATCTCAATTATGCTCATCTTAATCCATGTTAGGGATGTCCCGGTCATGGATCAAATGGTGGATCGACCATGAAAAACCACACACGCTCCGTCATCTTCAACTATAATATTAATTTGACGTGCCGACAAACCGCACACGCTCCGTCAACAGATTATAAATAAAATGTGTGTGTTTCATGGGTATCATAAGATTCACGTTTTTAAATTACTTAAAACGGGACTTTTGTTTTAATAATTTTAAGTTAATACTTTTTATCTTGAAACATTGCCCTATCGAACCCTTTTGGTAACTCCAATCAATAAAATGTGGCAGGCGGTGAGGGTGGTAAGCAATGAATGCTTTTATAAACTGACCTCATTAGGAATCAAAGAAACATCATTCAAACATTCTAAACAGATTTTAGAGAGTGGGTGAGCCTAGTCATGGTTTGACCAACATTTTTTTAATCTTTAAGTTATACATATATATACAATTTATATATATATATAAACATGCAAGCATGTTAGGTTAATAACTAATTTTAACATTACCTAATAATTAATTTTATCATGTTTGCATATTAGGCAATAAGGGTTAAACTTGGAGGCAAAGCAAGTTAGGAAACTTGTAATACAAGTTAGGGTTGTAAAACCTAGCCGTCATGAAACCCTAGTTTTCTAGAATCACTAGTTTAAGAAACCCTAGTTTCCAGGCAAACCTAATGCACAAGCAAATGCCCAAAGTCACTACCAAAGCCCTAAAATTTTCGAAAAAGGCTTTCTAGAAACCCTAATTTGAGAAAATCATAACATGCAATTTCAAGAAAAGGCATTCTAGCATAAACCCTATTATTGAAAATTATATCATGCAAATTCAAAAGGATTCTACCATAAACCCTAAAAATCTTGAAAATAATAAGCATGCAAACACAAATTCATGATTCAATTGGGATCCAATAATGCATATAACCTATGAAACAAGGTTGTGATACCACTTAAGGGATTTGATCAATAAATAACAAAAATAGTTCACAGTAGAAGTCTTAACAATATCAAATCATGTGTTAATACAAAAACTGGCAATGATCATATTGTTTATATCAATTATAGCAACTTAAAAGATGAATAAAAAACATTTACCTCTTTCATTGGATGTAAAGATCCTAACCAGAATCCCTCTTTTGATTCACACCCAAGAACACCAAAAGAACAAAATGAACAAACTTCCACAAGGGAGGGGACAAGAGGCACAAATCCTAATTAGGGTTTGGTAAAAATTGCCAAAAAGGAGGGAGATGGGAGGCCTTAAGTTGGCGGCATCAATAGAGGAGGAAGAGAGCATCTAGGGTGTTAGGAATTAATTTTAGTTGGTTTAATCTTTTATTTATAGGGACTGAAAATGTTAAATATAAAAGATATAGGCTTTTTGTGGTTTTTCGGTTGGAACCGAACAACCTATGGGTTGTTCGGTCAGGCCTTAGTTGTTCGGCCCATGTGGTTTGTGTTGGTCGGTTTTAGGCGCTAGGTATAAGTAGATGTCGAGTCCTCATTGTTGAGGGTGGGTTCCTTGTCTGTTGTTTTGGAGCATTAGAAGATCATAGCAAAAACCTTGTCAAAGCTCAAGCAACAACAACATCTTGTGTACTAGTCTTTGATTTAATCAAGAGTACGTTGAAGGTGATATTGTTTGTGTTCTTATTGTGTGATTGATACCATTTATTGAAGATCTTAAGAGAGAATTTGGGACCTAAAATTGGTATCAAAGCTTGAAACCTTTTGTTTTTAAGTTTTTGGTATCAATCTCATTCTACCTTTGCTTGGATTTTGAATATTTGAAGGTTTTTGGACTTGTTTTGGGTGTTTTGATCCGTTTTTGGACTGTTCTTGACTGTTTTTTGGTGTTTTTGAGCTTAGTGTTCTTGGTGTTCTTGATAATCTTCATCCAAAAATCATCCAAATCTCGTTTTTTGATCCAAAATTGTTGTTTACGGACTTGTTTGTGAGATCCAAATCTGAAAATTGTTGCTCGGTCAAACTCCTTGTGGTTGTTCGGCGGCGGATTTGATTGCTTAGGGTTTTTGGAAGTTATTCGGTCAGCATTTGAGTTTCTCGGTCCAACTCGGTGTTGTTCAGTTGGCCCATTTGTGATTATTCAGTGCTTTTAGGGTTTTCCTTTGTTCGGTGTTGCTCGGTTCACTTTTGTTGATCGGTTTTGGTTACTTGCTAAGTTGCTTGATCGTTTTATTGTTCGGTTGTTGATTGGTTTGTTGTTCGGTGTCTGTTAATCGGTCCAGTTGAAAAGTTGTTCGGCTTGTTTATTGTTCGGTCAAGTGGACTTTGCTCGTTTAAGGTGTTTCTCGCTCCAGGCTGTTCGGTAAAGTTTGTTCGGTGCATCCTTCAAGTTGTTCGGTTCCGTAAAAAATTAAAACTTTCGTGATCATTTTTGAAGTTTTTTTTTTCAAGATTAATTCCTGATGGATCCCGCTATTTCAAACGTTAACAATAATCTCGATTCCGTTATGGGTACCGTTACCCGTATTCCCCGATTAATCAAAGCTGAAGGTTTTACCGAATGGAAATACATATTTGAGTAGTATATCAAGATGAAAGACGTCAAGCTTTAGAAATGTTTCTTACGTCCACCAGTCAGAATTACCGTAACCAGAGGCGATGTTGTGTCTGATACGCTGTTTGAAGAATATTCTGACTTAGACTTTGAGAAGGTGGAACCTGATCAAAGAGCACTGGCTACTCTTTCAATGACACTTTCACCGGAAATTGCTCAGGGTTTTCGTGAATACGCAACTGCTAAATCTCTGTGGGACGCGTTGATTGATGTCTATGAAGGAAATGAGGATATGAAGCAAAGCATGTAAGATATGCTTCGTCAAAGGTTCAATTTCTTTAATCACATCCTTAGAGAATCTCTTGAAGCTCAGCTACAACATTTCATCACTCTACACACTGAGTTGTCAACTGCTGGGATCACATTTCCAAAGATTGCTGTAAACAATAAGCTTCTCAATTCTCTTCCTAGAAGCTGGGACATGAACGTGGCAGTCATCAAGAAAACCAAAGACTTAGCTAGACTCTCACTTTTTGAGATTATGGCTATTATAAAATCTTGTGACATGGATGACAAACAGAGGGAAATGAATCATGTTGGCTCGTACCAGTCTGCTAACATTGGAACTTCAACAAACAATGCTTTCTCTGTTCAAACTACTGGTCAAGCCACTACTAAATTCCAAGCTCAATTTCAGTCTGTTTCATCTTCAGTGGTACCTCAAGCTCCATATGTTGCTGCTTCTTCTGTCAAGACCCCAACTGCTGCTCAAACTCTTCCAAAAGATGTTGAAGAGAATCTTGGTATGATGGCTGGTCTCCTGAACTGTTACAATGCCTTGGTTGCTGGTGAACTGTTTCATCCTATGACTGTGGGAGATCTTGATCAAATCAATCTAGATGACTTGGAAGAAATGGACATTTCTTGGCACATTGCTATGGCGGTGCATAGGGCCAAGAAATTCACTCAGAGAACATGAAGAAACAGTTGGGTGAACAACAATGGTGAGAGGAAGGTGAGTTTTGGAAAAGCTAATCTAAGGTGTTTCAACTGCAACGAGCTAGCTCGGTCATTTTGCCCGTGAGTGTACCAAGCCTAGAATGGAGAATCCAGACAGAACCATGGTACCAGTTGGAACAAATCGTGAAGTTGCTCATCCTCAGAATGCTGAAAGGGCAATGGTAGCTCAGCAATTCACCTGGGAGGATCAGTTGCAGGACTTGAATTTGAATGGAGAGGGTAGAGCTCACCTGGCCTAGATTGAAGGAGAGATGGATGTGGATGCTGCTGAAGGAGAGATGATGGACTTGCAGTTTGCATTCATGGTTTCTACTACTCCTGCTGATGATGAGGTTAGTGAAGTTTCTTGCTCTTCTCAAACTTGTATTGACATAATTGCTGAATATCGTGAATTGAATAAGAACTTAGTTAGAGAAATGTTTGAATTAGAAAACCTTGTTTATAAACACAAAATAAAATTAAAACCTCTTCAGGAAGCCTTAGATGCTAAAACTTCTGATTATCTGAAAATTCAAGATGAACTTACCATAAGGAATTGCCATCTTAAGTTTACAAATAAAGATATTGCTAGTTTAACTGCTGAACTCAATGCATTAAAATCAAAATTTGAAAATGCTGAATCAACTTTTAAGAAAGTCTATGTATCGAGTGAAGTAATTGAATATATACTTGAAAAACAAACAGTTTGGTGAAACATACATGGTGAAGGTCTTGGATATAGTGTTGTTCCTCCTCCATACAATAATAATTTTACACCATCCCCAGACACTGAAGAATCAGAAGAATGTTTTCTGTCAAATTATATTCAAAAGAATACATCTGGCACCGCTGAGAGTTCTGAAATGAAATTTATTGATGTTTGTATCTCATGTGCAGATAAAATTAAAAACGAAGATTGAGGATGTTGAAGATTCGCCAGCTATTAATCTTGTTAAAATTTGTTTGAAGACTAATTCTGATGATTTGTGTGATGATGTGAAACTTGACACTAAGATTTATGTTGATTCTAAAACTTTGTGTGATGTTGGTTTGAAAACTGCTAGGAAAAATGTTTTGGTTGATAAACCTGTTACATGCTTGTGTGTGTGGAAATTATTTGCATATATCTGGACCTGGACAGAATTCCAATGTACCTTTGATAAGGCAGACTTGTTTTAATTGTGGAATTGTCGGTCATATAGCCAGAAATTGTCCTCGACATATGTATGCTTCTCAAAATAAACAGGTTTGGCAGAATGTTCCAAATGGGAAAACTCATAAGAGAAAACCCTCAAGGTCACGTTCTAGAAAGAAAAATCAAAATAACACGAATGCCTGGAATCGAACTGCTTCTAGAAGTAACTATGTCTTACCAACCGTTGTAAGACCAAAGTCATTTCAAGAATCAACTTCTAGTAGTTCTGATTCTACTACAAATATAAATGTTCCCATTTGGTCAAAAGTAAAACTTTTCAAACCAAATGTTAAATGGGTTCCTAAAGGCAGTGTTAAAACAATTTCTAATGTTTCACCATTATTTCATCAACATGACATGAGTTTTGAATCAGTTAAATGTATTGATAGTCAAGGTCAACCTAGTTTCCATATGGACTGGGTGCTTAAATCTAATTGATCTCGCAACCTGTGCAGGAACAGTTACAGAGGAATATAAGTAGACATTAGTATGTTGATAGTGGCTGTTCTAGGCACATGACAGGCGACATGTCCCAATTACACAACATTGAGAAATTTAATGGGGGATGTATTTGCTTTGCGGGAGGTGGAAAAGGGATGATCACACAGAGAGGGACAGTGTCGAATGGTGTGTTGAAATTTGAGAACGTCAATTTTGTACCTGAGCTCAAGCACAGTCTGCTAAGCGTTTCTCAAATATGCGACAAGGGTTTTTCAACCCATTTTACAAAGAAGGAATGTCTAATTCTCAAACCCAGTGTAGTCATTCCAGAGGAGTGGATTCTTGTTCGATCTGAATGAAAAGGTAATGCTTACATCATCGACATGAATCACAACACTCCCGAAAACATCACCTGCTTATTCTCAAGAGCTGGAGAACAAAGCGCGATGTTGTGGCATAAACGCCTTGGTCATGCCAATGCAAAGAATCGGAATCATCTTGCAAAGAAAAACATGTTTGTAGGACTTCCAATCAAGGACTTCATTACATTCGAGAAATGTGTTGCCTGTGCTCAAGGCAAACATCACAGAAAGCCACATAAGCCCAAACTGATCAATTCCATTGATTCGATTCTTCAGCTGATTCACATGGATCTATTTGGCCCGGTTAATGTTCTCAGTCTTAATTGCAGTTCTTACTGTTTAGTTATTATTGATGATTACTCACATTTTACCACGGTTTTCTTCTTAAAGAACAAAAGTGAAACTGTAGATCTGGTCATTAGATTCATCAAGCTCATTGAAAATCAAATGAATCAGAAGCTAAAAGCCATCAGATGCGACAACAGAACGGAATTCAAGAATGCAGTTCTAAACAAGTTTTGTGCAGATAAAGGTATCATACGTCAGTATAGTGTTGCTCATACTCCTCAACAGAATGGTGTTGCTGAGCGACGGAACAGAACTCTTATGGATGCTACGCGTACCATGCTGTGTGATTCTAAACTGCCGGTGATATTTTGGGCTGAAGCCATCAACACAGCCTGTTATGTCCAAAATCGAGTCATCATCAACAAACCTCAAATGAAGACACCTTACGAGATTCTCTATGGTCGCAAGCCAAATGTTTCACATTTCCGTACCTATGGCTGTCCTTGCACTCTTCTTCATCTTGAAGCCACTCCAAAGTTCAACTCCAAAGCGGATGACTGCTACTTCATTGGATATGCAAGTAAAACTGCATATCGAGTGTACAACAAGGCGACAAAGCAGATTGTGGAATCATATGATGTTCGCTGGCTAGAAGAGAATCCAACTGATGCTCGTGTTGGACCTGACTGGTTGTTTGATTATGCTGAACTGTTTAAACCTTTCTATGTGTTTTCTGATGTTGTTTCAAGCACATAACAAGGACCCAGTGGAATCACCAGAGAAGATGTTGAAGATCTCATTCCTGATCTTATCACTCCGTCAGTCATTCTTGAAAATCCTATTCATGATGACGGTGCATCTCCTGATTTTGCTACAATAACAAAAGATCCTCCTGATGTTTCATCCCAAGTTGTTGGCGATACCCCAGTTGTTGAACAATCAACTACCGCTAAAGATGTTATTCAACCTGAACCTGCTGATCTTTTTGAGTCTACTCTCATGGATTCTCTCTTTCCTGAAAGAATTCCTGATGAGTACATTGCAAGTGCTTCTCATGACTTCAGAGATTCTGATAGAGGTGCTTCAGGCTCAGAAAAAGTTGAGAATATAACCAATCTTTCGGTCTCAACTACTTTAAGAATTCAACGGGACCATCCAATTGACAATCTTATTGGCCCTCTGGATGATGGTGTTTTAACCAGAAGCCAAAGTGGTCAAGTCAACGAGTGTCTCTATTCGTGCTTTATATCCCAAATTGAGCCGAAGAACGTAGAGATGGCACTCAATGAACCAAGTTGGGTGGATGTCATGCATAAAGAGCTTAACCAGTTTGAGAAGTTGAACGTCTGGCAACAGGTGGAACTACCCGAAGGTAAAAAGGCTTTGGATACAAGATGGGTGTTTCGCAACAAGCAAGATGAGTTTGGAGTAATTGTGCGTAATAAGGCACGCCTGGTGGTTCGAGGTTTTCGACAGATTGAAGGACTTGATTACACAGAAGTATATGCTCCTGTGGCGCGACTTGAAGCGATTCGGATCTTCCTTGCCTACGCTACATACATGAACTTTACTGTCTATCAAATGGACGTCAAGACTGCTTTCCTGTACGGTGAGGTGAAAGAGGAAATTTATGTTGATCAACCTCCTGGTTTTGTCAATTCCAAATTTCCAAATCATGTCTACAAGCTTGATAAAGCTCTCTTGGTCTGCATCAAGCTCCTCGTGCTTGGTACGCTACCTTGACGGAACATTTGTTACAACACGATTATACTCGCGGCAGAATTGATCAAACACTGTTCATCAAACGCCAAGATGATGATCAAATTGTTGTCCAGATCTATGTGGATGACATCATCTTTGGTTCAACAAGCGAATTTTTATGCAAATAATTTGAGTTGGTGATGAAGAAAAGGTTCGAAATGAGTTCGTTGGGAGAGATGACGATGTTTCTCGGGTTACAAACCAAACAAAGTTTAACGGGTATCCTGCTTCATCAAGCGAAGTATGTGGAGGATATTCTTGCAAAGTTCGTTTTCAAGGATGCGAAAGAGGCTAACACTCCAATGGCTGAGCGACCTCTGCTATCTTCAGACTCAGATGACCAATCTGTCGATCAAACGTATTATTGTTCGATGACCGGTTCGCTGATGTACCTGACTGTTATCAGACCGGATATCGTTTTTGCAGTTTGCAAGTGTGCTTGCTATCAGGCTAATCCTAAACCTTCTCATCTTGATGCTGTCAAACGGATCCTTAGATACCTTAAAAGGAGACCAAAATTTGGTCTCTGGTATCCAAAGAACCGTGAATTTGATCTTTACGCTTTTTCAGATAGCAACTATGGAGGGTGTGAAATTGATAGAAAGTCCACCAGTGCTGGATGTCAGTTTCTAGGAGACAGACTGATCTCATGGCAATGCAGAAAACAACAGACCGTGTCAACGTCCACAGCTGAAGCTGAGTATGTTGTTGCCTCGGCTTGTTGTTCTCAGATCATTTGGATGCAGCATCAACTCCTTCATTATGGTATGAACTTTCTTGATACTCCTATCTTCTGTAACAATGAGGCTGCTATCCAATTTGTGAAAACCCCGGTTCAACATTCTAAGACTAAGCACATTGATATTAAAATTCATTTTATCAGAGATTGCTAAGAGCGAAAATTGATTCATTTGGAAAAAGTCCACACAGATAATGATGTGGCGGACTTGTTCACAAAACCTGTTGCAAAAGCTCGATTCAATGTGCTAGTAGAAATGCTCAAAATGATACGTTTCACTGATTGTTAAATCAGTTCTGTATATATTTTTTTACTTTATTTTTGTTTAAGATTAAAATTGTTCATGTTTTAATTCCGCAATTCTTCCCATGCACAAATTTAGGGGGAGAAGAAAAACAAAACAAAATTTTGACTCAACAAAAATCAGAAAATTTAAAAAATACAAAACACTTTTTTATAATTTTCATATATTTCCTTTAAAAAATTTATAACAAGTGGTATCAGAAATTACGTGTAACTACAATTGGTATCAAGAAAAACAAAAAAAATACAAAACTTAAAAATATAAAAATATTTTTAGATTTTTTTATAATTTTCATATCTTTCCTTAAAATTTAAAAAATCCAAAAACATTTTTACCTACCGACGACGCACCGAGTTAATACCACTCACTGATGAGGTAATTTTTAAGTGTTAGTGATACTCATTGGTACACCTCAATGAGTGTGAAGCTCTGACAACCGCTTCTTAACCAATCTAAAAGTTTTTCTTGTGTAACACCAACTTCTAGACGCTTTGAGAGAAACCACTCAAAGTCGAGAGTTAAAAAGTCTGTGCCGATGGTTAGATTACATACCGTAGTCTATCACACGCACCAATCCATTCTCAACCACCTTAATATTTCTGATACAAGAAATAGATGATTCATCACTTTAAACCAAGTAGTGATGATATTTCGACATTCTATGCTAGTGATCTCTGCTACAACACAAGTAGTAGATGTGAGGCATCAAGAACCATTCTTACATACAAAGCTTCTAAATTCAAGAGTTGGATGATTCAGTGTAATAAACCATACACTGATGACAATTCGAAAGTCTAGCCGATGGGTATGTCTAATAACCAAGACATATTACACGCTCATACCACTCTTGAACCCATACCTTCTTCTAAACAAGATTTTCGTGATTCAATGTGATATTACCTCACATTGATGAAACATTGAAACTTTGGGTCAGTGATCATTGTTGTTAACCACAATAGCTGTGAGACCCCAACAACTTCACCGATTCAAAATTGGCACTAGGATGGTACACTCCGTAGAGTTTAGATACCATTGAACGTCTCGCCAAGAGCCAAGTCAACTTGTTGACTTGTCAACTGCATTGAGATCTTTGATCAAGGATATGCAGGGGCCAAAATCAAAACGGTCACGAGTAGTTCACCGATACTCAAACAATCGCAGTGCGTTCCTCCGAGTTCACACAGATACTGCGAGAAGTCTCATTCTGAGCCAAGGATGAATCCTTGAACAACTGTGGTGAGAGTTTATAACTCCATGACCTACAGGATTTTCAATCATTAAACGTATCAAGAAACGCCAGTCAAATGCAACGTTCAAGAATTTCGACACAAAGTTTTGTTCCCGAAAAAGGTGAAGCTGAATTCTATGTGAGAAGTTGTTTGAATTCCTCCTCAGTCAACTTGTCACTACATTAACACCTGAAGTGATCAAGTGAAGAAATGAAGAGTCAAACTCCAGTCAAATTCAAAGTCACATCAAAAGCTGGATGTGTTGATTCAAGACATTTACTAATGCCTAAGGAGCTTACCATGCTAAATCCGAAGACAACCTGCATCGAAGACAAAGCTATCACTGCAATGTGCTGAATTCTATCAACATTCACTCCTGTCACCTGCTAAGATGAAGATTTTCCTGCTAAAGAGGAGATTGTCAATTTGAAGGGGAGATTGTTGAAAATTCTCTGCAGTGTTCAACTGAAGCCTACTAGAAGCCTGTTGTTATAAATGAAAGCATTAAACCAAGGGGGAGATTGTTAGGAATTAATTTTAGTTGGTTTAATCTATTATTTATAGGGACTGAAAATGTTAAATATAAAAGATATAGGCTTTTTGTGGTTTTTCGGTTGGAACCGAACAACCTATGGGTTGTTCGGTCAGGCCTTAGTTGTTCGGCCCATGTGGTTTGTGTTGGTCGGTTAGGCGCTAGGTATAAGTAGATGTCGAGTCCTCATTGTTGAGGGTGGATTCCTTGTGTGTTGTTTTGGAGCATTAGAAGATCATAGCAAAAACCTTGTCAAAGCTCAAGCAACAACAACATCTTATGTACTAGTCTGTGATTCAATCAAGAGTGCATTGAAGGTGATATTGTTTGTGTTCTTATTATGTGATTGATACCATTTATTGAAGATCTTAAGAGAGAATTTGGGACCTACATAGGGTTTGATCCCTAGCTCTTTATTTCAAGGGAAACTCGATTAGGGTTCCCAATGTTATGAGCCTCCTTCCACTTAGCCCTTGGACTATTTCTATTAATTAAACTCTTTAAGTAATTAACATCTAGCCCATGTAATTAATTATTCCAAATTAATGACTTCTAGTTAATTCCAGATAGTTTCTAATTAATTTATTTCTGTCACTAAATTGCTTTTACTGGGCCATGAGGGCAACTCAAAAGGACCATGCTACATTAAAAATATTTCCAACAGTTAATGACCTTGGACACTGACAACGCCTAGTAATATCAAGTATTTTAGTCGTTGTTGAGCCCTATTCTTGGTGAATTTATATCATATATATGTTGTGGTATTCTCACTTTTTATTTTAGTGCTTGTTTGGAAAGAAAAGATGTAAACAGGGACTAAAAGCGTATAAAATGGAAGAAGTTTGAAGATAAAGACAAAACAGTCGAATTCGCATGCGCGCCGCGGGTATGTACAAGGGCGCGACGCGCTGACTCAGCACTGAGGCGGTGGAGAATATTCAAATGCTGAGAAAACGGGGATAAACCAGCCCGCGCGCCGAGGAATCTAAGTGCGCGCGGCGCGGTCTTTTATTTTTCAAAACTATAAATAGAGGGTTCTAGGTCGAAAAATGCAGCAAAGACCTGGCATAGGAACGACTCCCAAGGCTTCTTTGACTCCGAGTTTCAGTTTTCAGCAACCATAATTGGTATTTTATGTTTTTCTCTTTTAATTTCCAATTAGTTTTGTAGCTTGGTAGCTTTGGCTAGTGTTATTGGGTGTGACAACCATTGGCATTAATTCCTAGTTTCTGAATTTTATGTTTTCTGTTTTAGAACAAGTGGATCTGAGTTTTTAATAGTTAATCGTTCGGTAAGTGTTAAATGCTCTTTTTATGGTTTTTATGCTCTTGGATGCATTTGGATGTTTGAATGTGTGATTGTGTTGTTTTGATCTTGATTACTTCTGAGTTATACTTCTGATTTCAGTAAGTGATTAGGGTTAGTTATTGGTTTTGTTTTTAGTTTAGTTGATGCTTGTGTTAGAATTGTTGAATGTTTATGATTTTGGGATTGTTTTTGGTAATAGTCGGAAACTAGATCCTCTGGCTGTAGAGTGACACTACAGTTGGTAATCTGTTGCCTACCTTGGCCACGTAACTCCTGTGGATCAACCCTGACTACCGCTATACTAGTGTGTGTTAGGTATATTTTACTATTTTTGACCGCACAACGACCTAGGTGTGTCAGACACTATTTGCATCACCATCTGATTCAGCTCAATCGTCTCAAGCACGACATTCATGCTTCCCAGTATCCGTTGACTAACCTTAACCAGAAAATGGGCTTCCTGCACTTCCTACCATACAATAGCTCGAATGGCAGCATGCCAATAATATAGTGGAAACTGTTGTTGTAGCTAACTCCGTCAAAGGAAGATATCGATCCTAACAACCCCCAAAATCAATGGTACACGCTTGCACCATATCTTCAAGCATGTGAATCGTACGCTCACTCCAACCGTCTATTTGTGGGTGAAACGACATGCTGAATCGTAACTAAGTACCCGTCTTCTCCTAAACTTTTCCCAAAACCGAGAGGTGAACTATGTGTATTAGAGGCAATAGAAACTGGCACCTCGTGCCTGGATATGATCTCCCTATGAGGAGCTCTCCTGAATAGGTAAGAAATGAGCACTCTTGGTCAATCGATCAACGATGTCCCATATCGCATGATTTCTCACAGAGTCTTTGGAAGTTTAGTGATCAAATCCATCATGATATGGTCTCACTCCCACACAAGAATCTCCAAAGGTTGTAACTTACCACATGGTCGTTGGTGCTCAGCCTTTCGTTTTCGACATGTCATGCACTCCTCTACATATTTTGCGACATCCCGCTTCATGCAGGGTCACCAATAATTCTCACCCAAGTGCCTATACATCGTTATTGCGCTAGGATGTATGGAAAACTAGACTTGTGAGCTTCTTCCATAAAGTTCTAGCTCTTACATTTAATGAAAGGGACAAAGACTCGTTCGTATCGAGTCAACAACCCCCGACTGTCCAGAGTGAATATCATAATTTTCCCAAAACCCTCTCACGTTTAGTGTTCTCATCCAGAATCGCCACTTCTTGAGCCTTACCAATCATCTCCAATAGAGGATTAACCACTGTCATCCGTAAGCACAACCCTCGTAGTAGCTTACCAGCCAATTTTCGACTAAGAGCATCAACAATTACATTTTCTTTACTGGGATGGCAAAGTATCTCAGAGTGATAGTCCTTCCCTATTTTAAGCCACCTCCTTTGATGCATGTTTAGGTTCTGTTGATCTATTAGATATTTAAGGCTCTTGTGGTCAGTAGAGATAGTACACTTAATCCCATAAGCCACCACCTTTGATGCATGTTTAGGTTCTTTTGATCATCAAATATTTAAGGCTCTTGTGGTCAGTGTAGATAGTACACTTAACCCCATATAGGCCCCTAGCTCCATATTGTGTGTAGGATAATTCACCTCGTGAGGCTTCAACTGTCTCGATGCGTATGCTATTATCTTACCGCACTCCATGAGCACGACATCCAACCATTGATGTGATGCATCAAATAAACCACTATACCATCTATTCCCTCTAGCAAGGTCAAAATTGGAGCCTCACATAATCGCCTCCGCAACTCCTCAAAAGGTCACCTGCTGTGCGTAGCCCCAACTAAAAGCTATTGTCTTCTTATTTAGCCGTGTCAAGGGTAATACAATTTTGGAGAAATTGTAGATTAATCTCAGATAATACCCGAAAAACCCAAGAAAACTTTGGATCTCAGTGGGAGTCTTGGGAACCTCCCACTACATGACTGCTGCTGAAACCTTGGCCAGATCGACCATTATACCTTTATGTTCTTGATATTCCCTAGAAACTGGACCTCTTGTAACAAAAACTCGCTCTTGGAGAATTTCACGTAAAATCTTCTACCTCCTCAATGTCTCCAAGACCTCGCGTAAGTGCATCTCGTGTTCCTCCTTCTTCTTCGAGTAGATGAGGATGCCATTGATAAACAAGATCACTAGTGGTCTAACATAGGTCTGCACACCGGGTTTATAAGGTCCATGAATGTTGTGGGTGCATTGGTGAGTCTGAAGGGCATCGCCATGAAATTATAGTTACTGTAGCGTCTACAAAACACTTTCTTCTCTGTGTCTTCACTCCTCACCTGCATTTGGTGATAACCCGACCTCAGATCAATATTCGAGAACCATGATGCTCATTGAAGTTGATCAAATAAGTCATCAATAGTCTGTAGGGGATACAACCACCGTAAGCTTATTCAGCTCACGGTAATCGATACACATACGTTGTGAACCTTCCTTCTTCTTTACAAAAAGAATCGGGGGGCTCCTGAAGGTGAACAACTCGGTCTGATAAAATCCTTTTCAAGGAATTACTACAGTTGTGAATATACCTCCTTCATCTCTGGTGGAGTGAGTCGGTAAGGAGCCTTGGCCACCGGCGCATCACCCGGAACCAAATCTATACGAAACTCAACATGTAACTTGGGGGTATCCCTGGTAAGTCATTGGGAAACACATCTGCAAACTCTCGAACAATAGGTACATCCTCTACCATCTTCCTTTTCCCGATCGATGCACGCATCCAACATGTATGCCAAATACCTGATGCCACTATGTTGTAGGTACCTCCGAGCCCTTGCGGCTGAACATATCAGTGTACTACGTCTGGGGGCATCACCTTGTACTAATAGTTCTCCACCGCTTGGGTTTGAACCCGTATTTGTTTAGGATGGAAAACAATCCTTTAATCAACAGCGTCCATCCAATCCATCCACACATAACTCTCACATCTCTATCAAAATCAACTCAATCGGAAATCTCTCGCCACCGATCTGCAAAGTGCAATCATGATAAACCTGAGTAGTCGTCACTGTCGTATCATCGGCGACCCCAACAACAAGTGGGTGATCTAGACTCTTGACAATATGTCCTAGTCGATCACCAAAAGTACGAGAAACAAAAGAATGGGTAGCTCCACTATCAAACAACATCAACACATGTACAGTGTTGATTCAGAAGGTACCTAATCATGTAATTAATAAGGTATACTTATTGATGAATAATAGAAAACAAAGGAAAACGAGTAGCAAAAGTATACATGCTACCACTTTAGGCGTCGTCTGCGCCTCCTCGGCCATGAGCTGGAAAGCTCTACTACACACCCTCTCAGTCTCTGCCTGACCCGTGCACCCATCAGTAATACAAAGAGGAGCCACAATAGGGGCTTTTGGTGCTCCCCCTCTACCAGTCTTCAAGTTCAGGCAGTGATAACGCGTTTTTATATCGTATTATTTACGCGTTATTTGGTGTGTTTTAGTTGAATTATTGTTATAACTCAATTGAATACATTTACTTTTCTTAGAAGTTGTCTTTGGTATAAAACATCCTAAAATACAAGAATTAGGGCAAAAACGGAAAAAGGATAAGATGGAAATAAGAAGATAAGAACCGAGCAATTTGCAATGCTAAGATTGGGAGTTTGTGACGCCAATAAGATAAAACCGTAATTCAAATCAACTCAAATCAAAAAGATATCGGGAAAACAGTCGGTTCGCGGTGCTAATTAAGGCTACTGGCGGCGCGAAGTGTACGATTTTACAACTATAAATATAGGCTTTTAGTCGACATTCTAATGCATCCATCGAGAGTTCTCTGGATCTCAAAGCTTGTTTTCGTATATGTGGTTTCTTTTCAATAGTTTCAGTTAGAGGATCATTGTTTTGGCTTTTAGCCTGTTTATAGTTTTGATATCAACTCGGTGTTGGAGTATTCCGAATCTAGGAATTTCTAGGATTACTTGACGTTGCGTTTTAGACCTCAGGAATCATTCGAAGCCTATAGTTCTTTGGTTCATTGTTGGATGGTCATTGTTAGTTTGAATGATTGTTACCATTTTTTCGGATGTATTAAAAAGGAAGTTATTTTGTTTTAAAGTTTGTCTTTAATATGTCGTTGCTTGAGCACCAGATCTAAAGTTTTTATTTTTTTCGCAGTTGATTTTAGTTTGAGCTTTGGTTTGTTCCATGTGTTTGCGATTCTCTGGCTATAGAGTGACACTATAGTTTGATTGTTTTAGACATAATAGTCAACTGCAAACTCCTTGGTTCGAGCCTTACTTACCCTAGCTATTGGAGTAATGATGGTTTATTAGTTTTGATCGCATCAACGACTACGTACGTCAGGCAGTCAGCTTTTACATGACCCATCTGACCGCACTGGTAGCAAATCCTTATCGGTGCCTTGCAGTCACGTAAGTAGTGTCCTAGTAGACCGCACTTGTAGCACGTGATCGATCCCTTACTCGTGTCATCCTGCAACTTGGGTCCCCCATTCTTCTTACCCGAGCACGAGTCAAAAGTCTTCTGCTTATTAGCCGACGCTGATACCGGTACCATGGCCTGAGTCGCCTTCCTCTTCCGAGCCTGGGTCTCAATCTCGAGCTCGGGCCTCTAAGCTGCCTCAACCATGGCAGCAATAGTAGTAAATTGAGTTGCATTCATGAACTCACAAATATCGATACGCAACATATACGTGTACTTAGTCATCTTGATGTACTCAAAAGCTGCATATTGGAGACAGAAGAGCGCCATCTCCATTAACTTTTGTGTCATCTCAGTCATGGTTTTCGGCGTCTGCTCCAATGCCATAAACTCGCACGAAATCTACCCCATATCTACTCGAGGCACGTACTACCTCCGGAACCATGTCACAAAGACCTCCCATGTTAATGCCTCGATCTGCTCTAACGTCATGGATATGGTATGATCCCCCACCAATCCTTCGCCGCCCCTTGTAAAAGGTTCATGGCGAAGCGAACCTTCCGACCATCCGAGTAGCTGCTCATGAGAAATACGCCATCAGCATCAGATATCCAATGCATGCTAACAATGGGGTCTGCCTCCCCAATGAACACCGAAGGAGAACAAGCAGAGAAGTCATGATACGTGAACTTCCTCACCCGGGCATGTACGCCCCTGGCAGCTGGAATGGTAGCAATCCATTCCTCCATCATGTTCCTCAGCTCATCTCTAATCCCGGTAAACATACCTGGGATTGTTTCCCCGATCGCCCGCAACACCTGTGTCGTTGTCATATCCCGAATCTCTTGGGCACTCGGACCAGAACCCGAACTGTACTCATTAGATCTCGTGATCACCATTCTATAATCGAATAGATGAAGGTTACTGCAATTCATTAACACTAAAATCTATTATGCTAATTACTTACAGACTCAACTTTTTGGATTCCTCGTGACTATTTCCCGACTCGAATGCGGGTCCTGTGCTTTCTATAGTAGGAGCGCTACTACTATCTTCCACACATATCCTTTTCCTTTCCGAGACCCATCCCGAAATGAAAAAATCGCTTCTCACCAATTATATTTGCACATACGCCCGTAATAGCATATGCCATCACTTTTCCTAGATACTCGGAATGCCACCCACCCACCCTGCTACTCTAACTGAGACGGAACTTCCAACAAAGATGACGAGTCGTCTTGTAAATGCAAAGTTGTATACAGTCTAGAATCAGATAGACATTCGAATAAGAGATCTTACGCTAATGCAACAACTAGACAAGGAACATGCAATAGGGCTAAATAAAGCATTCTAACGCTATTTAGTTCCTACTGCATACAAGTTTAATGACATCACTAAACAACTTATCAACACTAGCATACATTCCTAATGGCAAGCAGCAGGTAATCAAAGCATTTAAAGAATTGTTTCTAACAAGCAATATAGCATACATACATTATGTCCTAGAAAGCGATGATACTAAGTACTTTGACCTTTTCCCCCCACTGGCACCGGCTGACAGTACATACTGCATCTTCGATTCACCATTCATTATACCCTTTATTTTTAAGAATTTTAAAAAAAAACCTTTGAGCCACAAACTTGAGCTCAGAATACACCAAAGCGAGTCTGATTCACTCAAGCTGTACTCTGTTACCAACTTGTAATGTCCCAGTTTTCGTAATAAATTAAAAAATTTAAAGAAAACATTTTTTATAATAAAAACATCATTTCATTAAAACTTTCAAATATAATTCATGTTTCAATAATCAAAATATTTAATGTCATCGTTGTTCAAGACCAACAATTAGCGAAAGTCAAAAACACAAACAAATTCAACATAAATCATAATCCAGAAGAGAAGAAGTGCCGATGTGTACTCATCATGCCTCGCCATCACTCGTACTAGAAGTACCCAAAATATTGGTTTTAAGGGAAAGGGTAAGCACACTACTTAGTGAATTCCAACACATACACAACGTATCAATCATACATGCTCTACTCTTCACAGAAATGATACAATACATACATCACAGTAAACACTAGTCTACATTACCAAGTATATCGAGCCATGCTACCTTTCTCAACACTCTGAGCCATGCTACCTTGTTCAGTACTTCGAGCCATGAATACCTTGCTCAGTACTCCAAGCCATGCATACATTGCATAGAGCCTCTTGCCATGCATACCTTGTTATGTACTCCCAAACTTCTAATCATGCATCTACTAGACATCACAACAGTCTAGTACTACCCAAGTACACATCAAACACATACTAGACACCCAAGCAGCCTAGTACTACCCACATACATTCTACAAGCACAAACGAGCTAAAGTAAAGGATGGACAACATCAAAATGTTGTAGTGAGGAACTCACCTCAATAAGCAATGTAGAATTTGTGTAGCTACTCTGAGAGTCCAACCAAAGACCAACACGTACTCCTTATACTCCTATAAGGTGTTTTAAAGTGTTACAAGGTATAGTAGCTAGACCTTAACCCTTCATATATACTTATTTTATTATTAGGTTCACATATTAGGTTATGTCCCAAAACAGTAGTCTTTTCAAGACTACTTTAACCCCCTCAAACCCTTCCAATCGGTAAAATTAGTACATATCATTAACATTCGGTCTCTTAGCTAACCAGGGACATATCGCACTAACCATTTTTTTGATGATTTTATATTAATTTATGAAGTTAGGATATCAAAATTGTCCAAATCGGAGCAGTTTGTGAAAATGGCATTTTTCACCCTAGTTAGAGCCATTTCCAGGCTTAGGCTAAAACATATGGATTGTTCCAAACTCAAATGCCGAACTCTGGGAACCGATTTCAGGTTCAAATGTTACTCCTATGAGTTTATATGAATTTTACAATATGGAAGCAAAACAATGCATTTTCATATGAAAATAAGGTTATGATCGAGAGGTTATATTTCGAGTTTTAGACATCAAAACTGAAAACGAAACGGTCAAAACTTGCATATGGATGTCCCAAAGCTACAGTCCAGATAGGGCTATAATCGAGAGGTTATATTTCGATTTCAAACTCCATGGATGGTCTGATCAATACAGAAAAGTCAATAAATCGGAGAAGGAACTAGGGTTTTTGGGCCAAAGAACAAAAATATGAACATGAAACTTACCTAGATAAGGGATGGATCCAACAACCAAGCACTCCACTTCCGCCTCCTTCCCTGTCCTCTTCCTTCCCGTCGCCCTTCTCCCACTCTCATTGCTTTCTTGGTCGTCACACACAAATCGTTGAGCCTTGTTGTCCTTTAGTCCCTAGTCGTTTACATAATGACATAAATCGCCCCTTAATGGCATTTTTTTCAAAGTAAGTCCCTTGATTTAGCATATTTAATATTTTATAGCAATATAATTTATTTTTTCTTATTATATTATATATCTATATCATTTTATTTCATAAAATACTTAATTTGAATTAAATTAACGAGTGTACCGGAAAACGGGATGTTACACAATATGAGTTTGAGTCGCATGCAATGGCTTTATGTTCATTTTTGGATAATGTTACGTCCGTAATATTTGCCAGCTCCTTCAGATTCAGATATGTGTCCAGTTTCTCCATACCATAAGTGTAAGAAATGTTAGGCACAAAATCTGAAGAAACAATATATTCACAATCATAGACAATTTTATCTATAGCAGAATCATTTAATTCAAGATATGGAAGCATTTTTTTGATGTAAATCATTCGATATAAAATAACTATGCTATACTAGTGTCAGTTGTGCATATAACCTCTTAGCAACATTACAAAAGATGTTTCGATGTTTAGTAACCAACTTTACATTTCGACATAGGTATATTCTAGAATCATTGATATTCATCACTCTTCTCTCTAACTCCTCAATCAATTTAGATTTATGCCCCAACACACCCTTTAACATAATGACTTTGTCTTTGGCATGGACATACTCCTTGATAGCCGTAATTAATGCTTGACCTAAGGTAGTGCAAGCACATTGAATTTCCTTAACAATAGTATTATAAGGAACATTATTTAGAATTAAAATTTAAAGTACCTTGTCAATGATGGAACCCATAAGGTGGACCAAAGTGAGGCATATCCAGTTTGGAGCGGTGGAGGTCCTAGACACCATTGACCTTTCGTGTTTGACCATCAGGCATCCATGTGTTGGCCTTCGTATTTCTTCAGTGTCGGGGCCGGAGGACCAGACCTCCATCTCTCCCTTCTAAGTCGAAACCACCAGAGCTGACCGAGTGTGATTCTTCGATGAATAGTAATTGTAGTCAAAACCACTATCCCTGGTAGCTTTATCCTTAGATTTGGAGAGTTTCGAGGAGTCTTCCTTTGAACCGATATATTCAGGTTTTCTTTCATGACTTTAAGGGTTGTGTTTGGTTGGCCTAGATCCCCCACTCGAAAGTGGTTTTTTTTTAAATATTTTGTTAGATCCATAATTGGCAACCAATGCCACCCCACCATCTGAGTCACCACCAACAATCTTTTTCCTTATTTTCTCTTCCACCTCATCTTCGTAATTTTTAAGATAACCGTGGATATCATAGATGTCTTGGTCTTCGCCACAAGCAATAATCTTCGACTCAACACACACACACACACACACACACACACACACACACTCTCTCTCTCTCTCTCTCTCTCTCTCTCTCTCTCTCTCTCTCTCTCTCTCTCTCTCTTTTGCTCTTTCTTCCCAACCCTAGTTGCAACTAACTTTCTCGCAACAATCCTCATCATTGACATCGTCAACATTATGACGACCTCCCTCCATCTTGAGAACCCATATAGCATCACCAGTATCAAGTCATACATCCATTTCATCCTTGATTTGGATTGCTTGTATTATGACGCAATGCAAGAATTACCCCAAACTCACTACAACGACTTTGGAGTTACTGATCACGTTGAAGAACCAAACGAAAAATCTCTCGATTCCTCTGATAATATTGAAATGGAATCGCATAGATTCCATTGTGAAATTATGATCTATGTAACAATTTCACAATCCATGCTACATAGATCTTGAAGAAAACTACTGATGCAAGGCAAGTCCAGAAAAGCATTGAAACTCTTTTCCCCGATAACAAATACATAAAGGCAATACAGTTGGATAGTGAGCTATACAACGTCTCCATTGGCGATTCCTCTATACGGACTATTGCACCTGCATCAATTTCATACCTTACCTCCTTGACAATGTCACTGTTCTGAAAAAAAAAATGTTACATACACCATAAACAATATTCCCCCCCCCCCCCCCCCCCCCCCCCCTTAAATTTGACTGCACGCTAGCCTCATTCGTCACCGCTCCCCTCGTCCCAAAGTTTTAAAAACCTGCACCATGCTTCTTCTCGAGGAACTACATAGGAACCATGTACACAACCACTCGTTCCAAGCATCTCATAATTAACTACTCCTCCTCTCCAACCGTCCTCTCCACCGAGCAGTCAAATTGAGGTCAATGGGATTTAGCCAACAATGTGATAACAATGACATTTGCGCTATACTAAACATGCTAAAACATCAAAATATTCTTAATAGAAAAACATAAGACACATATCAATTTGATGACATTTTAATTAGTTTATATGTATGAAACAAATCTAGGATTTTAAAAAATCGTCTTCTAGTTATGGTAGATGAACATACGTACGTTAGAAATATATAACCATACGGCATTCATATCGCATACTAACATTAACCAAGATGTGACGGAATCGATTTTATTGATTATAAAAGGGCTAAAAGTTTATACACGGTGAAGCGTGATACATTGCTAAACTATTATGCCGCAGTCCGATAACTAATATCATGAATGAAGGACTTGTATTATATATGCGTTTGTATGTCTATGATATGAGCTATCTTTGAACATTTGTGATTCATATGATAAATGGATTGAAGACCGGTTAACATACATGTATTCATTCTCGGTGTGTACTCACCCCTGAATGAAATATGTGGGTTTTAAACTACTTGATTCCAACTAATTTTTACGTTTTAATCAGGAAAATTACGTTATGGCAACGGTTTGTATTTCGCCAGAAAAACACCGTCATAAAACCCGGTTTTCTTGCAGTGCCAGATACTTGAAACTTTAAAGAAAACCAATGTTGCTAAAGAGTTTGAGCCCTTCTGAGTCAAAATGCTTCCAAATATAATTGCAACTGGGGGCCATGGTATTTAAGTTATTTAGTTTTCATACCCAAAAATAGAATAATTTTACAAAAGTAGACCAAATTTATTACATCCCTTTCATTCCAACCAACTCATTCTCTCCAGCTACTACCCCTCCTCTAATCCTATTTACTCCCTTTCTTCAACTTCGCCAAAAAAATACCCTCATTTTCATGAACACATGGAGCTCTTTGCTTCTTCAAGTAAACCGAACAACACCGTTTTTAAGCCATTCGATTTTCTCAAAAGCAAAGCTGAAGAGTCTTCAAAATCGCTACCCCTTTTGAGCTTCCTTCCTCTTGAACCATGCAAGTTCATGGGTAACTCAAGTTCATGCAACATAGTTGAGGACGATGAAGATGTGACTGTGGCATTACATATCGGGCTTCCTAGTAGGACTGATAAGCTTATTATTGTCGATGATACAGATGATGACAATAAAAATAATAACATCACAATGGAAAATATGCCGGCTAACGCAGACTACTGGATACCTAGTCGTGCTCAAATCCTCGCAGGCTTCACTCACTTCTCATGCCATATCTGCAATAAAACCTTCAATCGGTATAACAATCTTCAGGTGACGTCTGCGTTTCCTACGCTTTTTTTTATTATATCACACTTTTTTTGTTATATTATATGTTATAATACTTTTCAAGCATGCCTAGTGGTGATATTGCATAAGTTAAGATTTTTTTTTTTTCCATTTGTTTTAACGTTATAGAGGTCCTTAACTATATATCAGTATTAGATACACAATTTTATGGACAATGTGTATTAAAACACGCAATTATTTTAATGATAACACAAGTAAAGATTTTGTTTCTTGTGTCCTTTAACCTATTAGAGGTCCGAAAGTATAAGAATTTGATACATTTTATCGACAAGTCACCAAGAGGGTATATTAGAACATGCAAGTAATTTGATGATAGCATCATTATCGATTTTTTTCTATTACCCGAATAGATGCTATCCGTAATTTATCGGCAAACCAATCAAAGGGTTCATTAGAACATATCGTGCCCAAAATAAGGTTATAGTAGCTCAATACGAAAAAAATATTTGTTATTTATATATTTCTCTTTTTTTGTGTGAACTTTTTGATATGACAAGTCAAGCAGTATTTTATTTACATACAAAATTTACAATAATTGGTAGATGCACATGTGGGGTCATGGATCGGAATACAGAAAAGGAGCAGACTCGTTGCGGGGAACGCAACCACGAGTGATGATAGGGGTGCCCTGCTATTGTTGTGAAAACGAGTGTAAGAACAACATTAACCATCCAAGGTCAAAGCCTCTCAAGGACTTTAGGACACTCCAAACACATTACAAAAGGAAGCACGGGACAAAGCTTTTCTCGTGCCGAAAGTGTGGAAAGAGTTTTGCGGTTAAAGGCGATTGGCGAACACATGAGAAGAACTGTGGTAAACGATGGTTATGCATTTGTGGTTCTGATTTCAAGCATAAGAGATCACTTAAAGACCATATTATGTCGTTTGGTTTAGATCATGCTCCGGCACCGCCATCTTTTGGTCCGATCGATCTACATAAGCCGATTGATTGAAAACTAAGAGTGGACATTTGTTTTCTATATACATAAATTGTTATAATAGTTATGGCTTAAGTGTTACATTTGGAATCTTGACATATGATTATGAATTTAGTTTGAATTGTCTTTTTATATATTGCAATAGATTTCAAATAAATATTTGACGATTTTGTTAGTCTATATCTTTATGTATTCTGTATGTATGTATAGGCTGATTTGCGTAGACCCGTTGTACATTGTATTTATTACTTCGTAGTCAATCGTTTTTAGTTATGGGAAAATAACATTGTACATGGTATCCAACCGTATGCAATATCCTTCCACCTAAATATTCTTGTTTCCTTCGCTCACCTAATCTGTTCTCAATATTGTCTCTATCACTCTGTTTTCCTGCGTCTTTCACTACCATTGTTCCCTTGGATCGACCCCAATGGTCGGCGATGATCAAACCCCTCTATATAAAGCCTACATAATACCAACAAAAAGTCATATATTCCAATCCTTCTGGACCTAGATAGGCTAATGTAAGAGGCATGGGGGAACTTTTGTAACACATTATATCAAAGTTAATTTCATCAATCACATTGATGCTACCTTCGACAATGCCAACCCCAAATCAACAGACCTGAATAGATGAAAGTGGATTCCATTGTAAAACATCGTATACAAGGTATTGATTCTCGACCTCTCTGTCAAATGATTCTCAAGAAAAATTCATCGGCCCGACTGGTTTGGGTAAGCATTCAGAAGATTTTTCATGACAAAAAGGGTATTAAGGCAATCAAACTTGATTCTAAATTATGAAACATCTCATTAGCCTACCTCTCCATGACAAACTACTACACCAGGATAAGGACTATGGCAGATTGTCCTGACAACATCGACTTGCACGTTCCCGATAAAAACCTCATCATCTACACTATTAATCTCTCTTCATACTACAAATGCATGGCAATAAGAACTCATTATCTATCTCCTTTCCTTACATTTTTTAGGACTCGATATATGCTCCTTCTCACAGATAAACGAATGACACAGTACCCGACACCCTCTTTATCGTCTCACACGACCCATGCTTCTTATCGTATAATAATTCACATGGGAAAGGCTTTTGAACCGAGGAATAAGGTGTTGAAATGATTGTCGATAGCAACAATGTCACACTACTAACCACCGCTCCTCCTTGGCAATGTGCTACAAGTAGGTCCGCTTGCAACACTAGTACCCGAAATGGATATAATCACACAAAAATATTGTGAACATATGTCTTTAGTCACATGATTTTTTCCATCCAAAGTGTGACCAAAGATCGCGTCATTTTAGATATTATACAAGATACATTAGTTTTGTGTGGCTATATCAACCAAAAAACTATGGCCATATCAAAAACAAGTGTGACCAATAGGTAGGAATATTTGTTAATTTAATGAAGCATTTCGTCTAAATATGTGGCTAAAAACTGTTTATAGATACACAACTTGTAACGCCCCGATTTTTATACATCTTAAATGGTGTAATATTTTATGAAACTTTATGTTGAAAAATCTCACATTTCAAAAACCTTATTTTGTTTATGACATTAAGTCATATTCTAAAATTTGGTCCCAACAAAAACCATTTAGGTTTTAAAAATGTTTAGATAACTATGGGGGTTACAACTTCATATCAATCTAAACCATAGAAAATATAAACAATCACCTGCACACACGCCCCAACAACTAGGGAGGTAACTATTACCCAATCATCATTCCTATCAATGAACTTCTATATTACTTCTAAGTCCTTCCATCCCTCTATCCAATGCTAGGCCATCGGCACCTGGGATACATGATATTAAAAACAAATAACGTAACACAAACTTGTTTTGTGAGCTACATAGGTTTTAGACTCAAAATATTATTGAAAAGATTTTACAATCGGTATCTTTTGAAAATTAAGTCATAAACATGACCCTTACTTTCCAAAAGCTTTTTTGCAACCAAGTTATATAAATGGCATTTACTTTCAAAATTGTTTGCAAAATCAACTCATATAAGTGATTCTTTCTTTCCAAAGCATCTTTAAAAGTTAATTCATACAAATACACTTTTGAGTAGAAATAATTTCTCTCTTTTTCAAGTAAACATATTTCATGCAAAAAGCAAAGTATACAATGCATGATTCGCACACAAATGCAGCTTACGGGTTCGTGTGCCCGCATCATAAGGTCTAAAAGACCACGTCACTTTCGTGCCAGTAGCTTACGGTTATATACCGCATCATAAGGTCTATAAAGACCGAAAGCTTACCAAAATAGGAGAACAAATCATCCTATAATGGCATCGTAGGAGAGTTCTACTTCACGACGGGAGATAGCATCCCATAAGAGTCTTGTTGTCCCGTTACGGGGACGTGTCGGGATCTCACTTAACTCATATGCAATCACATTCTATGCATGCATGCAATCACCACTTTTCTTTTATGCAAGTCAAGCACACAATGCCATGAGATGCACGTAAAATAACATAGACATTAACAATTTAATTTTTCATAAACTTGCATAAGAATTATGTCATAACTTTTATAAACTTTCAAGCAATATTTATAAAGCATTTTTTTATAATCATTCTTTCATAAGCATTCCAGGCTTGATGCCAAAACACATTTTCATAACATAGCAGTAAACATTCACAACTTGTCATACGTAGTGAAACTTGCATATTGGTTCACATTTGAAAATCACATAAAATGTAAGACCTTAATCCCGAGAAGTCCAAGTTTCTAGTTTTATAATAGTCAAGTTCGCGGTTTAAAAGAAGCAAGAAATTCAGGAATTTGTGGAGCTGAGGATTAGCGGCGCTAATCCTCTCATTAGCGGCGCTAATGTCTGGAAGTGGTCGTGGTTTTGCACGATCTCCAGTTAGCGATGCTAACCTCATGGTTAGCGACGCTAACTGTCCTGTTTGGGCAAAAACCCTGGATTTTGAAGTTTGGGCCACATATAAGAGTGGGGAACCCTAAGGCAGCCGTCATTTGAGTCTTTTCAGCCCCCAAGATCAGTTTTCTCCTTTCTTTAGCTCTCTTGGATGGTTTTGGTTCATTTGGTCCTTTTAGAAGGTGTTCGTGAAGAAATGGTGACGCTTGAAGATGCATGGGATTACTAGAAGACATTTTTCAAGTGGGAGATCAGCTAAAGTTCTTGTTTCTGGACCATTGTGAGTAAATTTACCACATTTTCATGATTTTGAAGTTATTCTAGTGTTTTGTGTGTGATGTGATGTATTGAAATGGAGTAATGGTCCCTTTTTAGTGTTGTACATGATTGAGAAGGATAAACTTTGGAACTTTATGCCTTAAATCCATGATTTAAAACCTTTGGGATGGTTTAGAGAGTAAGCCAAACTCTCTTTGATGATTTTGGTTAGTTTTGAACCATTTTGGACTTGGATCTTGTTCTTGAGCTTGCAAGGTTATGTTTGGATGTTAAAGTTAGGATTTTTATGGACTTAGGGACTGTTTGGAAAGTCCCTGGAAGGATTAAGACCTTGGCTGAATGGATTAAGAGCTTAATGGACTTTTGAGATTGTTCATAGTTAGCAACGCTAACTTGGGGAGTTAGCGGCGCTAACTGTGCCTGTTGACTTTTGTTGACTTTGACCTTTGACCGTTGACTTTTTTACTAGTTTGACTTTTGGTCAAACTTGAGGATTCTGGGTATCGATCCTTGAGATTTATCCTGTTTGGGGTTTGAGACTTATTAAGTGAAGGTTATCCGGATTAGGAAGTTCGTGTTGTCGGATCTGAGGATTTCGTGCTTGGAGTGCTGTCTGGCGAGTAATTGCGGATCAGGTGGGTTTTCTCACTATACTATGGGTGATATTACATACGTAGGTAGTATGGCGTTGTAAGGAAAGTGCTGACAGCTTGAGGTTAGGATTGTATGTGTTTATGTACAGTCGTATGATATGTTCGTACGACTTTTACCGTTCGGTTGAGACAAAAGCCGGGGAGGGGCGAGTACCTAACTAGAGGCAGACGGGCCAGTGTCGGGTCAGTGCTGGAAGGGCCAGTACCAACAGTCCCAGTAATGGGTGAGGTTAGAGCCACGGAGGGGCCAGTATTTGACGAGAGCCAGATGGGCCAGTGTCAGATCAGAGCCCAAAGAGCCCGTGTCGGCATTCCCAAAAATGCGGCCAGAGCTGGGGGCCAGTGCCAGACTAGAGTTGAGGGCCAGTGTTTGGTCAGAGCCGGGAGCTATGCAGTTAATCGCGCCGGTATAGCGCCGGTATAGCGCCGGTATCGCGGTTCGCGGTGGTCAGCATAATCGCGGTTCAGTTTAGCGGTGGAAAATAGCGGTACCGATAAAATCGCCGCGATTTACCGCTATTTTCCGCGATTTACCGCGATTTACCGCGATAATTAACCGCGATTTACCGCTATTTACCGCGATAATTCGTGTGGAGGATTTTCATGAAGAAGTGAATGGTTTGGCCGATGATGACTTGGATGTCGATTAAATTTGAATTTGATACTTTGACATTTTCTATATTAGAATGTTATGTTATGTGACTTATGTATTAAATTAAGCCTTATGTGAAGTTTTTTGAATGACTTTAGGATATTAATTCTACTAGTAATAGTCTAATATATAAATTCTACATATTACTAAAAAACCGCTATACCACCGCTATACCACCGCGAAAACCGCAAAATTAAATATCGGTAGGTTACCGCGATAACGGTTTTGACCGCGATAACTGCATAGGCCGGGAGGGCCCGTGCCGCGATGCCTGACAGTGCTACGCGTTTTGAATGTCATGGATCGTGTGGTATTTTGGGGAACTCACTAAGCTTTGTGCTTACTCTTTTACTCTAACTGTTTTTCAGGTATCTGTTGGCTTGAGCTTGGAGCATGGCACGACTGTACCGCATCTGGATTTTGGTATCTAAGTCTTCCGCTGAATAATGTTTTTTTTTGTAAATACAATTTTTATATGTCTTAAATATTAAGTTTTAATTGGAATGGAATTATTTGGTAACCCTTTTTATATATTTGAATCGTTTTTGAAATGAAAATTATATTACGAAATTTGGGACGTTACATAAAACTTTACAACACTTAGCTATGTACCCCATGGTGGGAAAAAGTCACATGTACTCACCTTAGTAGCTAGGTACGTCTAACTACACTAATCTACATAACTCTAGTCATTCGTTGCTTCCAAACGTTCTTCAATCTCTATTAATCTAATAGAATATTAGAACTTATTAGATAACGAAGCATAAAACATTTTTCTAATCATTCTTGCACTACTTCTAGTCATTCTTCGATTCCATTCCCATGGCTAAGTGTGATTCTTACGCATAATTACCATTTGGACATTTTATCATTTTTTCTTATTTTGACTAAAAATGATATTTTCATGTTTCTACATAGTTATTCTAGAAAAGCTATGAGTTTTACTTCTCTTTAAACTCAGAGATACACTCGATGGATCAGTCTTCGCTCTCGAAACTCGACCTGGAAGCCTCTATTTAAAGTTGAGAAATCTGACAGCCCGCGCCGCCGATCAGTTGAGAAAACTGATCCATCGAGTGCCTTATCCCGATTCTTTGCGTTTTGAATTTCAAGTCAAAGTCAGATCACGTTTTTATCCCGATTCTGGCACCGCAAAGAGCATTGTCCTGCGTCGCAAACTTCTCTTGATCCTCATCCTCGTTCTTTTATCTCCAACTTCACCAATTTTACACTTAAAGCGCTGCATTTTACGTAAAAGTCCACACAAGACACTTTGCACTAAAGGTGAGTAATATTAGTCCTTTTATAACAATAAAACAACTAAAACCCAGTCCAATAATAAGTAAAATATGCAATATCAAGCGCGTTATCATATAACTAAAATAAAAAGCTTTATGAGTATGTTTAAAGTAGAAATGTGGATAATGGTCCAAGGAGTGACAATTACACAGTTTGTAGGTTGCCTAGAGAAGGTTCCTACCTAGCTTGTTATTTGCTCGTAGTAGTCTACTGACAACTTAACATAATGTGAGTTTCACTGTCTATGTGTGTCATTATGTGTCTACATGTGTATGTGTCAGTATGTTATGTTGTGTGACCTAACCCTTTGTGGGGTATCTTTAGTATACCCCTTTGTAGGGTAAGGCCGTACGATACCCCTTTGTGAGGCAGGGGAAAATTTTAGTATACCTCTTTATGGGGTAAGGTCGTACGATACCTCTTTGTGAGGCAGGGCAATTAGAATTCCTCTTTATGATGTGTCAAGTTTAAAGTTCTCTATGTGATTATAAATGTTACCCAACCTCTTTGTGAGGGACGTTACATGTTATGTGCTACGTTTCATATGATTGTATGTGTAAATTTTGTGTTCACTAGGCTTCAAGCTTACCCGTTGTTTTGTAATATTTTCAAGTTTTGAGCTCCTTTTAGATGTTTAAAGTTTAAGTATTCTGCTTTTATGTTTTTATAAATTTAATGTATAAGTAACAACTAGCACTCTAATGTACTTTATTTAGTTTTTTGAATGTTTTTGTAAACCTCCTTATTATTTGTAAATGAGTTATAAAAAATGTTGAGTTGTTACAATGGGAGTACATATGAGTTCAAAGCTACAGAAAAAGCAAGGATAACAATGAGCTACTGCAACAAGAAAACATCAAAGATCGTTCAAGCAATGAAAGAAACAAGTGTGTAGTCGATGACTTAGTACGAGCATAGAAACCAAAAGACGATATTCTTGGTTTTACTTAGGCTTAACTTTATGCTAAAGTTGTCGAGTGCCTGAAGGAAAAGGATGAAACTAACATGTAAACAAATGAGGATAAAGTGGATCCAATCCTCATATAAAAAATTCAAGGAATATGTACGATAAGACTTGAAATGTTGTGATGATGAACTTATAGACAAATACCTAAATCCTCTAGAAATATTCTTTGTTTTTTATGGATAGAAAGCTAAAATCAATACTCATGATACGTCTTAGGATAAACCTTTAAATAGAGACGATATCATACTCGATAAATATGTTGAGTCTTAAATTTCACGTGATGTTCAACCTTTTGCAAAACTACTTCATGCTGAATGTAAAGCTCTCCATGGGACGATGACTTGCAAGCTTAGGCCCTGTTTGGCAGGATCTTAATTTTTAAGATCTAGATGTTTAAGAGGTCTGGACTTTTAAGAGGGTCTAGATTTTTAAGATATGAATATATAAAATGCATTTGGTTTTTTACCTCTTAATTTTTGTACTTAATGATAAATAGGATCATTTTACCCCTGTGAACTATTTTCTTCAGTATCATCAAAATTCAGCACAAAGGTACACAACATATCCCAACCATCATGAAGTACGCCAGAAACATATTGCTTTGCAAATTCCCAAACTGATGCATCGGCAGATAACTATGAATTTCAAAACTAGATGAACATATAAACCAAGTTTCGGGACCTAGGCCTAACGTGCGTAAGTTAGGAGCCCAATCACTGTAATAATTCAATTTTTAAAACCGATTAGGTGTATGCCAATCAAATCAAGAAGAATATGAAGGGATATTTACTTGAACATGATGACGCCGCCAATTGAGGGAGGCAACGACGGAAGCCGAAAGCCGACAGTGGTCAGGAGATGCCGGAAGCCGAAGACACAGCGGAGGATAGAAGGGGGTGGAGGTCGCCGGCGGTCAGGAGATGCAGGTGAGAGGAGGTCGTCGGCGTGGTGTTGAGATCATAAGAGAGAAGGGGTGGAGATGGGATTTGATTTGCGATCAAAGAGAAGGGAGGCGGGATGAGATGTCTGTGTCGCGTTTCTTGGAGAAGGAGAGGAGGAGCCGTATAATGTTTGAAGCGGGATACACGATAGGGCCAAAGCAGGATTGAGGCCTCTTTTTTTATTCAAATATGCTTCAATGTCTGGCCCATTAAGAGAGTATTTTTTTAATTAAGTGGCAAAACATAAGAATGTATCAAACAGTTTGAATGGTTGAGAGCTCTTAACTATTCAGGTTAAGAGGTGTTAAGTGGCTATCAAACACAACATTAGAATGCCCACTATGACATGTGGATGATGGTCATTTGACCTGGTTGTGTAGCTCACATATATGTAGTCATGTTATCATTCATTTTAGGTTGAGAGAGCTCACAATATGAGAGATAGTGTGCGTAGTACTAGTGCTCAGGTTTTTATACCTTAGGAGCCTAATATTTGTATTATCTCATATATATGAATCATTTGACTTATTGCATATTGTTTGAATTATTTGACTTATTGCATATTGTTCTTGAGTGTTTATGTTGTTTTTATTCCGCATTCATGCGAAACCCAGACTTATTATTTTTCAATATTAGTATCAGAGTTATACCTTGAAGATTCAAACGTTTATTTCTATGCACGATATCCTTATTTTTGGTAAGTCTCTACTTGAATCATGTTCATAAAAATCTGCTAGTTTTCATCATGTTCATATTGCTCTTGTGGATTTTGTGATTATATATTTATATGTTCAAAACTTCGAATTATTCAAAATCTAGCCCAAATACATTTTTCATCATTTACTATTCATCATCCAATCTTCCGGCCCAAAACCTTTATTTTCAAATTCATT
Source organism: Cichorium intybus (assembly GCA_023525715.1). Taxonomy (NCBI): domain Eukaryota; kingdom Viridiplantae; phylum Streptophyta; class Magnoliopsida; order Asterales; family Asteraceae; genus Cichorium; species Cichorium intybus. The sequence continues at coordinate 59,271,313 of CM042012.1, forward strand.
TCCTTGTTTGATATCTAAATCCATATTTGTTATCAAAACTAAGTTCATTCATGTTTTCATGAATCTTTAGATCTAAGTTTTTGGATTCGTATTATTTTTAGATTTAGATTTAACACTAATTATTCCAGATCTAAAAATAAAAACGAAATTTTTTCTTCATTCCTAACCAAATCGCAAATGTCGGGTTAATCATTCAAATGCTGGAAAGTGTATTCGATTCATAATCATCAAGTCTAATCTGTTCTGGATCTACATTAGCCGTCGATTCTTCAAATCCAAACATTGTAATCGATCATTGCGTTCAAATTCCGTTTTACCCCCAAGACCTAATGGAAATCATCCTGATACTGGTTCACAAATCCATTCTACTCCCGTTTTTCATTTTTTCTGTTCTGTTCCCATTAGCACTTATCAAGAATATTTCAGAACACCAATTCCACCGATAAACCCGATATTCATTACCTGGGTTTGATTAGAATATGGATTTACAATCGAAAAAAATCAATGTGTATTGATACAAGTTTGTCGAAAATGAAAACATAAACACCACCTGATTTTGAATCGAGATTCGATTGGGTAATGAGACTTGCCGATGTTGATCAATGATGATGAATGGATAAAGTAAGGGAAACACCAAATAAACACCCCAATTATACTTCATATACACCTAAATGTAAGTCAACTTTTTTTATTGGTTAAAACTGCATTGTTTTCCGTACATTTAAGATATAATTGGTTCAAAATAGTTGACTTTTGTTAAAAGATGTATATAGGGTGTATCTATAGTAGCACCCTAAAGTAATGGCAATGTGTTTGTGATCTGACCCCATTTTCTTGACGAAAACGACGACGCTTGATGACTCAGATGGTATGAATGGAGAATGGAATGGCGATGGTCCAACTGTGTTTTAATTGTGGGCTTTACTGCCATGGGCTGGATCCAAATATCTTATTATGGGCTAAGCGATTATTGGGCTTCAATGCCTAGAAAGCCCATCGTTTCAATGGGCTGGGCTTCACTGCTCGGTACAAACTGAATTTTGAGCCTTCACTATCGACTGTCTATCGTATCGTATGTATGGTTAATAGAGTCTTGAGCCTTCAGTTACGAGATCAATGTTTACACTTTTTTGGGCCTTAAAACGAAAGTTGAGAAAGGGCTAGCTTCATTAATATAGTTAGGCCTGAAGTTTTACCGATGCATTGATCTTTCGCGAATTTGACCAAAGTTGCGCTTTAAAAGTTTAGATGTTTGGCATATGATGGAAATTTTTGGAATATAGATGTTATCACTCCGGTATACACGGGCTTGGTATTTCGGATTGGAGATGTTTTGCTTGTGCTCGTTGGATGTCGTGCACTTTTGTTCGTTGTTGAATCACTTTGGTACCATCTTGCATCCTTCGACACGTATCATATTGTTCGGCACTTCGATATATTTTTCATTCTTATGGTTCGGTAATGTTTTATAGTCAACACATTTTTAACGAAGCCTACCTATTTACCAACATATTGTCGAAGTCATGCATTGTACATATTCTGCTGCTCGGTATGCATATATTCTTTATTCTAGTGCTTGATCAAGTTGGATATGGCTTTATTATAGATGTTTGTTGCGTACATGTAACTAGAAGCTCTATTTTTTATATTCTTCCACTTTTGATCCATTTGATTTAGTCATTGGTGATTTATTCCACATGTCGAGAGGGAGTTCATCATATTTATATCCATTCGAGCACATTCTCATGCCTACACGATGTTTTATGGCATTGTTTCAGTCATAAAAGGGGGGAGAATTAAGGATGGTCATTCTAGAGTCGGATTGTCATTTTTTGAATAGACGATTTTCTGCGGAATCTGGGAGAGACTTATCGATGTTGGGTATTACTTTAAGTCTAGCTATACTTATGTTTATTTGATGCCATGACTTGGGCATTATTGACTCTTGACTTCGGTTTTTCTCGATCGAGTTCGGTTGAGAATTGGGTTTTTGGATTATTACATGATGCTTTTCAGTGATCATTATATTGGCGGATTACTTCACGATTACATTTTTGGAGTCCGATGTGATGAAGATAGGGAGTTTTTCACATTTACGAGGCGATTTGGATTTCGATTCCGAAGTGGATTGCATTGACGGGTCTATGCTTATAATGTTTATCTTCGGGATTACTTTTCGTTGCTCGAGGTTGAGAGGTCCTCTAGAGCATGGTTATGTTTGTCTCTATCTTTAGGCTTGTGTTTGGAGACTACCGATGTATTAAGACTCGAGGATTCATTTCTACACCTTGCGTCATTATCGGCTTTGATTTTGCTAGTTGATTGACACGTCGCAGTCATCGATGCGGTCAAAGATACTAGATTTAACCTTACTATTCAATAGCTAGAGTAAGTAAGAGTCAAACTGTGGATTTCGTGGTTAGCACTGTTGTAACCATAACAAAACCGTACTATATGGGTCACTCTATAACAGGCGTATTACTACACTTGATCCCAAATTAAACTCGAGACAAACATAAAAATATCAATCAAACTAGATCTACGCATGAACTATAGATCAAAACACCGATGAACTAAAAACCAAATCTTTCATAAGTAAATAAAACTGGCAATCATTCTTGAAACCAAAACCAAAACGGGAGCCTAATGATTACTCCTAGAACAGAAAACTGATCTATGTGGTTAGAGAATTTTCTGAATGCGAAATACTCGTAGCACAAGAGTCGTTACAAACCCGAAAATGTTGCAAAATAAAGTAAAACTAGCCAACTACCAAGTAAACTGAAAAGCTGTGAAATTGAGTCAAAGATGCTAGAGATCTACTCGATGGATCAGTCTTCGTTCCCCAAAATTCGACCTAGGAGCCTCTATTTATAGTTGTGAAATCCGGTGGCTCGCGCTGCCGACCATGGGTTTTCGCGTCGTGAGTCTAGCCTTATCTCGATTCCTCGCGTTTTGAAATTCAAGTCAAACCAAATCACGTTCTTATCCAACACATGGCGCCGCGAAGAGTAAACCCCGCGTCGCGAGTTTCTCTAAACCCTTATCCTTCGTTTCTTTATCTTTATCTTTACTAAATTTACACTTTAAACCCTGCAGTTTAATATAAATACCAAACAAGACAACTTACACTAAAAGTGAGCATTATTAGTCCTTTTACAAAGATAAAATAACTAAAACACGGTACAATAACGCGTAAAATGTGTAGGGTTTTATACAATCAACGAACAACAAATTTCCTAAGTTCACATGCAACCCTAGAAAGATCTATGTTTTCTTCTATGAAGATATAAACTAAAAACCAAAGGCCAACATTTATTTCTAAATATCAAAATAAGAATTAACCAACCTTTTGATCTTCTTCTTGAAGCTAGCAGCAAACAGATCCTGCCTCAAATGCAAGTCACACCCAAGCTAAGGAGAAGAGAATCCAGCAGAGTTCCTTTGGTTGAAGTTGGCGCAAGAATTTGGGTGCCAGGAGGTTCCTTTTATAGCCTCCAAGGGTTACAGCTGAAACCCTAAGGAGCCTCCTAAGTGGGCAAGCCTGTTGACCACTTGGACCAGACTACTTAAATCCTAATTAGGGTTTTCGCCAACCCTAGAGGAAGCCTCCAAGGTGGCGCCACTTTTGGCCCCTGGCCACTGGCTTGCCAGTTATTCAACTATTTAATAAATACAAACTAGTCCCTACACTTATAATTAATTAATTTAATCACTAAATTAAATCCAATTAATTCTAGATTAAATCTTAATTAATTATTATAGTTTCTAATTAATATATTAACACTTAAATATATTAATAAACTATTTATTTATTTCTATTGATTTATTAAACAATTAATAAATCAACATTTCACTCTACTGAACTCTACACTAAGCCTCCAGCTATGAGGGCAACCCAAATGGACTTCGCTTCAATTAATAAGATAAATACAATTATAAGCCATGGCTTAGACACCAAATCCAACAAAATATGCAACATAAAAGTGCGTTAGCAAACACCCCACACTTGTGCTTTGCTTGTCCCCAAGCAAAATAGAGCTTTTAAGAACTTATATCAAAGACTCGAACTTTCTTGAAAATCCTTAGTTTCAAAGTTTATTGTTATTTCCTGAAGTTAAGTTAAAAATCAATTTTTGAAAAGAATGACCAGAATACCCTTGGAATTCACGACTTTCTAAATAACTATTGATTACAAACTTTCTGTTTACAACTGTGCAAACTTACTCGTTCAAATTCAAAAGGTCGTTAAGGAAACTCCATGACTTTCTATGTTGTTTGTGTAACGAGCTTTCAACAACATCATCCCAGATCAGTTGACCTTAAGTAATGAGGTGAGGGAAATCACTCTTTTCATATATACCAGCTTGAACAATATATGCCACTGATTAAATTTTTCCTACTGATTCCCAAACTTATGATATTTCTAAATCAAAACTATTTTCAACTTCTGAATAAACTCGACTTATTTTAACTAAGAGTAGCATCAAACAGTTATAAAGTATTTATTGAAAAATACCAAATTGCTAAAATTTTCAAAATTGTTCGTTTCTACGATACAACTTCCCATAAATTTTAAACTATTCACAAAAACTCTATCTTTTCAACTCTCTTTTTCGACTGCCTTCAGCCCACACTTTAAACCATACAACGTCCTCGTTGTATAGAAGATAAATTTAAAACAAAAGGAGAAAAAGAGTTATCCCTTAGGACGACGAAAACGCTTGACTATTGGGATCGAAGGTATATCAGGGTTGATTGTATGTTCTCGTTGCTCGATGATGTTCCAGGATTGTGGCGCAGCAGTAAACACGACTGACATAACCCAAGTGTAGGGGTACAATGACCCCACACTTGCGTTATGCTAATATCCAAAGGTTGGTGCAACACAATAACATAAGTGGCTAATACTATTCACACACATCAGGTTTCATCAAAAAAAATATTAAGTATGAATATACAAAAGTTTACAAAATTTCTAAATTAAAAAGAAAAATAAAAAGAAAGGAGAATAAAAAGGAACAAGAAAATACTATGAATTATCATCGTGGTGGGTGCCTGAGGATCCGACACCGTCTGAACCAGTAATAGGGAATGGTGGTGGCTCCTCAATCCCTAGGTGTAGCATGATAGCGCCCTGGCTCTCGGCTAGCCATCTCTGTTGGGCCTCCAACCTGGCCACCATCACTGCCAACTCTTACAGGGCATCCTGGACATCTACAGGCTGTTGTGCGGGCTGTGGTGGCGGCTAAACTGGTAGTACTGGCTGCTCAACCCTCCTCCGCCTCTGTGGCCTGATGTAACATCCGGTTTCTCATACAAAGTACACCCAAAAATTTTCAACAAATTGTACATTAAAAATGGGTATACGTGTACTAAACCATAGAAAACAATATGTTATCATGCACTAATTACAACAAAAGGTCCTCACGTTACATACCAGGCATTACAAATAAATCTAATTCAACTAAAGGACAGGCTCTAAACTTGTCCTTCTTTCTTTATCACATGTCTTCTCCTATCACAGCTACAGATACCTGCAAAACAACATATAACTCAAGTGTAAGCTTATAAAGCTTAGTGAGTAATCTCAATTACACTCCAGTAATCTTTCTCAGTATACTTTCTCGTCATTCTCTTTTGCTAATATCATTAGCAAATATTCGCCTTCTCTTAACTCTGAAACTTGCAAACATATTAGCTTTACAAACACCAGCTAATTATTAGTGTCATCAACTCAATAATAAGTATCACAACTGATACTACTTATAAACTCAATCACACACACTCGTATATACTCATTATACAATAAATTATACTCAATTTTAACAACCATCATGGTTGTAGCAATCAAACTCAAAGATTCTTTAACTCACTCACTCTAGCATATACTCTGCTTTTATACTCAAATATAGACCGTAATCCGTCTCTCGTTATCCACAGATAACTGAACCACTCTAACTCTAAGCTACATCAATATCAACACAACACACACATATATGTAAAACATATATATATATATATATATATATATATATATATATATATATATATATATATATATATATATATATATATATATATATATATATATATATATATATATATATATACAACAAGGTATAATTCTTACTCAATTATTCAAAAGTACTCACATGATATCGACTTAGTATGTGGAACCCTCAATTTATGCGTATCGGGCTCCTGTTCGCTAGACTTGACTATATCACCATAGTCTAAATCCATTCTCCAACATCCACAATCATCTGAATAACATCTATCTCAAAGATGTATAAATCAAAAGAGGAAAAAAAGGAGTATAAACGGTAAATATCAACTCTATATTTACCGAAACCCCTAAATCCGCGGTTCTACTCATTCAACCGTAGAAACTCGACAATAATCACACCAATTACTCTAAAGGCATCAACTATCAATTTATTAACAACATATATAACAATATATAACTAAATAACTGAAATCAAAGCTAGGGTTTCAAAACCCACAAAACGAAGAAATCACTCACCTCGATGAATTAGGAATCAAGAACGCGTTTACGGGTTTAGATTGAAGTCTCCATACGTTTCCCCACGCATCCCCTGGCTCAATTTGGCGGAAAATCGCTTTAGGAAGCTTTGGAATGAAGTTTGGGTCTATTTTTCCCGAAATGAGCATTTTCTGCACTTTAAAGGCTCTACACGCGTAACACGGCCCGTGTTAATACAGCACGGCCCGTGTAACTCACGGATTTCTCTCAAAAATGGGTCTGTAGCGGAACACGACCCGTGTTCTCAGAACACGACTCGTGTTTCACACAACACGACCCGTGTTCTCTAAACACGACCCGTGTATGTTACGGAATGCCCAGATAATCCCAAAAAGTCTCCTACACGACCTGTGTTACTACAACACGACCCGTGTAACCTCTTTTTAGCATTTTTCAACCTCAAACTTCCTCCAAATGGGATTCTAACTACCCAAACTCATGCAACAATCTAACCAATCGTAATTACACTAAGATTATCTCAAAATTTCTCAAATTTAATAATACGGTATTACAAGTTCTTACCCCCTTCAAAAGATTCTGTCCTCGGAATCTCTTGGAATAGGTATGGTTTATACAACCGCCTCACCACCGCAATCACACATCACGTATGATAATAATATTATCCTCTCGTCAGCTCATATGACATGTACATACTGTCATATTTCATTTACTCATAATATAGGTAACACCACTATCATCTTCATAAGATGATCTCTATAGTCATATTGACTATCATCATTGCCACGTGGGCAAATCCTTACTCTTTTTAGAACATACCTTTTATTTTAGCTTTGTCGACAATCAGGTGTCTCACCTTACTCCTCAAGTGATACTTCAATCAATATCCTCATTTATATACACTCATATTTATGGCTCACATCGAGTCATATTCTCAGTAGACCATCCATTCTATTTGTATTATTAATATTAATTAACTATTTAGAATTCAACTTCCATTTCAAATCTCATTGAAATGATTTATTCTAACTCAATAAGAAAAACGGTCTCACCGTTTACAACTCATACTCTCTCAATTCATTCTTCCAAATCCAACATACAAGTTACGATTTCTCCTATTAACACATTCTCAGCGATCAGGGTAGGAGAAATACTCATACAGCATAAAGACATAGACATTAAAATGTCTCACTCATGTCACACAATTTATCAACACTAAGATTAAAAATCCAGAATTAACAAAATATTATAAACAAATCTCGAGTTTCACTCACGCCTTCTCTGAATTTGTTATTTAACTCTCGACACTTTGGTCATGCAAGACCCGTTTCAGTTGTCTCATCACTACAACCGATTTCAACTTCTCCGAAAGCTCGTTTATCTCTACTCCCACTTCAACACACATATTAGGTTTTTCACCCAATATACAACTTACAATTCTCAACCAAGAATGGCTCCTCTTCATCCGAGTCCAACAACATACCTCATGTTGTTTCTCTCGATGTACTCACTTATTATATCATCTCTTATGTGGATAATCCACATCATATTCTCAATAAATCATTTACTCTATTAAACTCGATAATTTATTATCAAATAAATTCTCAACACAACCATATATATTCCTTCTGACACACCATCAGTAAGGATTTTCTTCTCGTCATTTCTCCCTTGTTATCATCTCAATCTCCAATTCATCAGAATGACATAGAATAGGTTATATATACAACTCACCGAAATCTCTACACATGGCTCAAAATAATAAAATCTGACACCGCAATCTCTACAATGGGATCATATCTCATTATCCGATTTACAACAAAAAAAAATATAATTCAACACTATCATAGCAATATCTACTATTCGTCGTCTCATACGAATAATAGTTTTGTCATCTCGACATTCACACATTTATGTCATTGGCAGTAATTGATTTGATTGCTAAGGAACGAATCCTATCAATCACAACCACAATTACTTTCCTCCTCTTTTAACTCATATCTTCTCATCATGTATTTATAAATCTCTATCTCGTTCAACATGCAAGAAATCTCACACATTCTCAACACGACTACATTACAAACATACTTACTCACAGCATCACTTCTCAACAGTATTACTCACTGTATTATTTCACAGTACTCCCGTACTGTTACTCAACCTCTGATTCGTCCCTTTCTCAACCCACAATATTTCAAGCCACACAGGCTTACTGCTACGTTCATAATTATCCACACACAAGGATATTATATTTCTCATTACTTTGAATCACCATAAAGTACATGCCTGTCTACACACAAGCACAACTCTACAGTACCACTCCAGCTCAACTTATGGTACCCCGTACCATTCTCTTATCTCGTTACTCACACCATCTTATAGTACACCGTACTATTCTCAAAACTCGCCATTCATCGTTATCTTACGGTACCTCGGACCATCCTCTGATCAGATCATGGTACCTCGTACCATTCTCAATCCATCTCCTATTTGACTCTAGCGGGTCTCCGCTACGGTCTCGAGCCATATAGACTCACCATCACTCCTCATTTTGTCTGATTCATATCAATTTTAATTACTCTAACCACAAGGTACTAATTACATGGTCTCACAGAAATATGTGATCTCAACCTTATCTACTCAATACGTGGCCCCACAAAATATGTGGTCTCCACCATGTTTATTCATTATGTGGTCCCACAATATATGTGGTCTCAACCACCTTTACTCAATATGTGACCCCACCAAATATGTGGTCTCAATCACACTTACTCAATATGTGACCCCACCAAATATGTGGTCTCAATCACACTTACTCAATATGTGACCCCACCAAATATGTGGTCTCAATCACACTTACTCAATATGTGACCCCCACCAAATATGTGGTCTCAATCACACTTACTCAATATGTGACCCCACCAAATATGTGGTCTCAATCACATTTACTCAATATGTGACCCCACCAATTATGTGGTCTCAATCATATTTACTCAATATGTGACCCCACCAATTATGTGGTCTCAATCACATTTACTTAATATGTGACCCCACCAATTATATGGTCTCGATCACATTTATTAGGTAATTAACCCAATCTCTAGGCCAATTAGGCCTACATGAACCACTCTAGGTTCTCTCAATTATAACCACAAGGTACTCTTTATGTGGTTACTCGGGTGTCCTCTGACAACTCTGTCACAAATATCTCATTATGTGACAACTCCAAACCACATAATTCAACTCTCAGCATGTCAACTCATGATCAGTTATAGTGTGCAATCTACTACACACTTACCGTCTTTCTCAACTCATACTCTTTTGGCTATTTCAGCCATTCATTTTGACCAATCATAAGTACTAGTCATGTGGTCCCGCAAAATATGTGGTCTCAACCACAAATTACTCGTACGCAGAAATCTCATCACAATTGTAAAACAACAAGTAATATATTTTTCACCATTTATATTCTCATTATACACACTTCTCCATGGTTGCTAAATATTCGCCAAGCAACCACATATATTCTCAGTTATACACAATCACAAAGCACTCATTATGTGATATGTAAACCTTACCTCAAGTGGACACGAGATTCTCATCTCAATGTCGGTTACTACACTTCATAACCATAATTCTCTAACACATGTAAATTCAATTGATCTTTTATGTGTCCAAATATTTCACACATATTCTATTACATGTATTATTAACAATTAAATACGCGCGACTCGTTACAACTAATATATTAAGTAAAATCACTTACATATCTCATAGCAAGAAATCTTGTCTTTTCATTAGCTGAAACTCTCATACTTCGAATCTCAACTATTGAGTGTACTCGGCTGCACTCACATGTCTCAACTCTTAGCTCATACTCATCTTAGGCTCATACTCTTTTTCATCATCAGTTGGAATTTCGTCTCATCTGGGATCTCATCTCATCATCAGCTGAAACTCATCATCAACTGGAATCTCATCTCATCTGGGATCTCATCTCATCATCAGCTGAAACTCATCATCAGCTAGAATCTCATCTCAATTAGTATCTCATCTCGTATTCAGTTGATATCTCATCATCAACTGAGGTTCTTCTCTCCTCGTTAGCTGATATCTCTTATCGGCCAAAATCTCTTCTCATCATCCACTATTGATCCAACCATTGTGACCAAATTATCAACTCGTCCTCCTCTGTCTCCATATCTATATTCACGCATAGAATATAATAATAACAAATAATAATGTAACATAATAGTTATTCTTAATTTTTTTACACTAACATCTGCAGTAGAGTAACACCATGATACTTTTGTTGAGTATTAAAATGTTAATCATAGTGTATTTATGATTTAATATGGTGTTCTAAGTATTAGAAAGTTAATACTAGAAAAAGGGTAAATTGGTCATTTTACCATAAAAGGGTAATTTGGTCTTTTGGACAGGAAAGGATTTGATTTGTAATAATATTTTGAGTTTTGGACTTAAAATGTTATAAACATAAGTTTTTGTCATAAAAATTTGACAAGTGTGGCAAAAGTTCAAGAAAAGGGACTTTGAGGACTAAAATGTAAATTCTGGAAATATAAAAGATAGAACCTTTCCCCATTTGTTGAGCTGAACATTTGGAAGATACGGGAGAGGTTTTGATCATACGATTTCTGGAAAAAAGACCAAAAAGGATTTGAAGAAAGGGTTGGAAGATTTGAAGTTTCCAAGCAAAAGGTACGGGACGAACGGTTGTAGTGTATACAAAGACAAGAAACAACCGGAACTAAATGCAGCGAGTATCCAGGTGAGTAATCTCACTTATATCATATATGATATGTATTGATTGGACTGTTACAGATTGAAACAGATTCGGGGGACGAAATTTGACAGTTTACAGATGCGTTTAAAAGACAATACCAGATAAGCCGTGAGTCTGCGAAAGACAAGAACGGAGCTATGAGTCAATGATATGACAATACCAGATAAGCCGTGAGTCTACGATAGACAAGAACGGAACTGTGAGTCAACCTTTAAAAAGGCAATACCGGATAATCCGTGAGTCATTGAAATGACAAGAACGGAGCCGTGAGTCTAGGCAAAAGCGGGGCAAACCCGTGAGCCATGAATGTTTATGAAATAAAATGTTATTAAATGGTGCGGCCACTTGTGGCTATGATATTGGATATTATATCCAACTGGTGCGGCCTTACGGCTATGATATTGAACTTGAATCTAAATGGTGCGGTCTTTTGACCATGATATCGGGTTATTGAACCCAGCTGGTGCGGCCTTCGGGCTATGACTTATATATTGAAAATGTTTTGGTGCAGCTTATATAGCTATGACACAGGGTGCGGCTTAAATAGCCATGAAATACGATGCGGTCAATTGTGACTAAGAAATATGGGACAAAAATGTATGCAAATAACAACCCTTGAGACTATGCGGTAGGATGTGCAATCCTAAAAGATATACGGTCAGCCAGAATGACTAGGAGTTTGGATCCGATATCCCGACAGAGATATACGGTTATGAGATTTATCATATATAGGAAATTATATATATGAATATATTCTTATACGTGTTATTTGCAGATATGATTACTCACTGAGCTTTATAGCTCATGTTATTTGTTAAATGTCCCTGCAGGTTAGCATGACCCTGATAAGGGAAAAGATAGAGTCCGTGACTAAAGAAGTGGGACTTTTAGATGCTGTCAGTAGCAGCCCGGCTTCAAAGGAGATTACGGTATTTTATACTCTCCTTGATACACTTGTACCCGTTTTTAATAAAATGTACCCCTTTTGTTATGGTTTTATGTATTGAAACCTTTGTTTTAAATGAAAAATTTTCAGGGGTGTTTTTGTTTTAAAAGTCGGGTGTTACAAGTTGGTATCAGAGCCGTGGTTTAAGTGAACTAGGTGTCTATAGAGTAGATTCCTGGACTTAAACCTTGAGATAGTAGACATGATATATAGTTAGGTGTATATAAGTTGTTATTATATATATAACCTAACTGTTGCTGACTTCTAACGTATAAGAAGTACGAGCAGCGAATCCTATTTGGAGGAATTTGGGGCGTGGAGTTTTAAGAAGTGGACCAGCCCTTTCTCAAGGCTCCATTGAACGAGGGGCAAAGAGACAAGTAGAAGAAAACCCACATGACAAGCAATAGTAGCTGTTGTGGTCAGAGAAAGAAAGTGGGTGCTCACCCTGACTGATATTCAAGGTGAAAGAAAAGTAGCTGAGACTACAAGAAAAGCAGAAAAATGTTAGTAGACGCTTCAGGAGAAGTTACCACGATTTAGGTCTAACCTTAAAGGGAAGAGACCAAAATGAAAAAGGCGATGCAATGTAAGAAGTGCACGAAAAGCACTAAGAAAATTGTAGAGTAGAGACTCTACCGTTGAAATGCTGAAATTGCAGAAAATAGGAGCATATTGCTCGAGCTTGTTGGATGGCACGGAAGTGTGTCTAGCGCGGGGCTATAGAACACTTTCCTATGAAATGTTCACATGCTAAATGTGGAGTAACGGGTGATAAACCCAGTAAAGAACGGGGAGGGAAGAAAGAAGAAATGAATGGTCGAAAAGGACCATTGGTATCATGAGCATTCCAGTACACTGTGGAAGAAGCTCGTGAGTAGACTAATATGGTCTCAGATATCATTGTCTTGAATATAATCCCCGTATATGTTATATATGATCCATGAAGCTATGCTTTGGATCGATGACTTTGATGTCTTGTCTGAACATTTCATCAACGATTATGGATAAAATGCTGGAAGTAGCTATAGCAGATAGCAAAGATGTTCAAGATATTGAACACCTGGAAAGTAGTCTGCCTAGGATTTACGGGACCATTTTTTCCTATAAATCTGAAGCCGATGACTACCAATGAATCTGAAGAAATTGTGCATATGAATTAGTTAGCAATGAATGATGCTAACATAAATTGTGGAAATATGAACATTATGGTTCAAAAAAAATCAGAAATGAAACGGATGAAAATCCACGGTAAATAACCGTTGTTGAGAATACCGGTTACTTCACTTTGCTTAAACTCGGAAAAGAGTTAGTAAAGGAAGGATGTTTTAGTTGGCATCTGCAGTATTTGCCAAGCTAAATAAAGCGGTGACAGAAGTGTAAAATTTTAAATGAATTCTCGGATGTTTTTTCCAAAGAACTTCCAGAATTTCCGCCAGACTAATGAGAAGAGTTTATGATTAAACTGGTTTTAGGAGCCGTTTCTGTTATTCAGGCTCTATACTGAGTAGCATCTACAGAGATGGCAGAGTCGGAAAAACAATTAGAAGAAATTGTTTTTGAATCGGGGTCTCATATGGCCGAATGTGTCATCGTGTGGAGCCCCATTGTGTTTGAAAATAAGAAAGACAAGTTGATGTGTATGTGCATTGACTACCGAGAATCTGATATTCTCGAAACCAGACTGAATATGATGTACAATTGTGCTAAATATTGGAGTTACTTCGTTGAGAAAAGTGATATGCGAAGTTTTCCAAGTATGAAATTTGGCTAAAAGAAGTGTCAATTCTTTGGGCATGTTAACAGTGCCAAAGATGATAAAGTACATCCAGTGAAAATGATGTTGTGATAAAACGGGAACCGCCTGAGGAATCTGACTAAAATTGTGGTTTCCTTAAATTGGCGAGTTACCATAGGAGAGTTGTAGAAAACTACTCCTTGATTGCTGGTTAGCTGACTAAAGTTGACCAAGAAAAGTGAAAAGTTCGAGTGGTAGAAAGACCACACGTATCTTTTTAAAGGTTGAAATAAACCTTGTGTGAAGCTCCGGTGTTAGCATTATCGCTAAGCGGAGAAGATAAATTGGATTACAGAAATGCATCCAGAGTTGACTTTGGATACATGATATTGCAGTAGCAATTATGACTTTGACATTGAAGCTTTGGAAACACCATCTATATGGTGTAAAGCTTACTGTTTATATGGATCGTATAAGTTTGAAGTACTTAGTTGGTCAAAAAGAAGCTGAATATGAGATAGCAAAGATAGATGGGTTACTTAAAGATTTCGGTTATGAAATCTTGTACCATCTCGAAAAGGCAGATGTGGCTATAGATGCCTTGAATTGAAAAGAATATTCTTTGAAAGATACAACCACATGCGTGAGTGTGGCGAATTGATTACCTGAGTTGATTCGGGTAGCACAGAAAGAAGTGTGCAAGTCTGAAAACGTGAAAAGTGAATAATTGGCTATTGAAATAAGCTAGTTAGAAACTCACAGTGATTGAACACCCTTGGAGGTTGTGTATGTGGGTTCCAAAGTAAAGTAAGACATGAAATTTGTTTTAAAAGATGTATATTGGGGTAGATATGCAAAATACCCGGGGCAGTACCAAACTATGTAGGATGATATAACCTATGCATTGGTGGCCGGGACTAAAGAAAGACATTGAAAGACATGTGAAAAGTGTTTGACTTGTGTGAAAGTAAAGCCAAACTATCAGAAGCATACAGAAAAATTTAGCTGTTGTCAGTCCCAAAGAAGAAAAATGGATGATATAATTATAGACTTTGTAATAAAGTTTTTGCAAGTACCGCATGGGCATGACACCATATGGGTAATTGCAGGTTGATTGATGAAATCAGTGTAGATTTATACTGACCAAGGAAGAAATTAAGATTGAAAAATAGCGAAAAGTTATATAGATAAAGAAATTTGTCGATGTGAGTTACTGGTGTCGATTGTATCGAGTCGAGAAAATAGAATTATTCGCTGATTTTGGCATAAATCCCAAGAATAATTAGTTCAAAAGTACTAGTAAGTACTGTATATGATTTGCAGATTGATAGACGAGGCGAGATAATGATGCAGATTCTAGAAGATATGCTTGAAATTTGCATAACAGACCTTGGCGGAAGACAAGAAGATTGTCCATTTCGGGTGGAATCTGTAGATAATAACAGTTTTCGTACCAGTTTTCTGATGACTTGTATGAAACGTCGTATGGAGTATCGTGTTGCACGTCGATCTACTAGACTGAAGTTGGGGAGAAGCCGTTGGTTGGACCCGAGATTTGTACCTCAAACAGAAGAAAAGATTAGGCAAATTCGAGAAAACTTAGAAATAGACAAAAATCGACAAAAGTAGTATGCGGATTGCCGAGTAAAACCGTTGAAATTCCAAATAGGGAAAGATGACAGTGTTCAAAATATCCCTTGGAAAGATTAAAAATCTGCTTTGGACGAAAAGAAAGTCAAGCCCTCATTTATTGGACTTTTCCATATGTCCCAAAGAGTAAGAATTGTGGTGTATTAATCGAAGATTCTTGATGAACTTCAAGATATTTATAATGTTTCTATGGGTCTCATAGTTCTGAGAACATGGATCGATAAATTTCAAAAAATACCTCATGTTGAAATGAAGGTAGATAAGTAGTTAAAGTACCCGGGACAATCAGAAGAATGTTAGATGAACAGTGATATAATCACGAAATAAGAAGACTAGTATGGTAAAAGTGCTTTGGCAATACCATGAATGTTTCCATATGATATGGGAAACCGAAATTGTAACGAGATAAAATTACCCTCGCATGTTAGTATGATTTCGGGGACGAAATCTTTTGAAGGAGGGGAGAATTTGTAACACCATGATACTTTTGTTGAGTATTAAAATGTTAATCATAGTGTATTTATGATTTAATATGGTGTTCTAAGTATTAGAAAGTTAATACTAGAAAAAGGGTAAATTGGTCATTTTACCATAAAAGGGTAATTTGGTCTTTTGGACAGGAAAGGATTTGATTTGTAATAATATTTTGAGTTTTGGACTTAAAATGTTATAAACATAAGTTTTTGTCATAAAAATTTGACAAGTGTGGCAAAAGTTCAAGAAAAGGGACTTTGAGGACTAAAATGTAAATTCTGGAAATATAAAAGATAGAACCTTTCCCCATTTGTTGAGCTGAACATTTGGAAGATACGGGAGAGGTTTTGATCATACGATTTCTGGAAAAAAGACCAAAAAGGATTTGAAGAAAGGGTTGGAAGATTTGAAGTTTCCAAGCAAAAGGTACGGGACGAACGGTTGTAGTGTATACAAAGACAAGAAACAACCGGAACTAAATGCAGCGAGTATCCAGGTGAGTAATCTCACTTATATCATATATGATATGTATTGATTGGACTGTTACAGATTGAAACAGATTCGGGGGACGAAATTTGACAGTTTACAGATGCGTTTAAAAGACAATACCAGATAAGCCGTGAGTCTGCGAAAGACAAGAACGGAGCTGTGAGTCAATGATATGACAATACCAGATAAGCCGTGAGTCTACGATAGACAAGAACAGAGCTGTGAGTCAACCTTTAAAAAGGCAATACCGGATAATCCGTGAGTCATTGAAATGACAAGAACGGAGCCGTGAGTCTAGGCAAAAGCGGGGCAAACCCGTGAGCCATGAATGTTCATGAAATAAAATGTTATTAAATGGTGCGGCCACTTGTGGCTATGATATTGGATATTATATCCAACTGGTGCGGCCTTACGGCTATGATATTGAACTTGAATCTAAATGGTGCGGTCTTTTGACCATGATATCGGGTTATTGAACCCAGCTGGTGCGGCCTTCGGGCTATGACTTATATATTGAAAATGTTTTGGTGCAGCTTATATAGCTATGACACAGGGTGCGGCTTAAATAGCCATGAAATACGATGCGGTCAATTGTGACTAAGAAATATATGACAAAAATGTATGCAAATAACAACCCTTGAGACTATGCGGTAGGATGTGCAATCCTAAAAGATATACGGTCAGCCAGAATGACTAGGAGTTTGGATCCGATATCCAGACAGAGATATACGGTTATGAGATTTATCATATATAGGAAATTATATATATGAATATATTCTTATACGTGTTATTTGCAGATATGATTACTCACTGAGCTTTATAGCTCATGTTATTTGTTAAATGTCCCTGCAGGTTAGCATGACCCTGATAAGGGAAAAGATAGAGTCCGTGACTAAAGAAGTGGGACTTTTAGATGCTGTCAGTAGCAGCCCGGCTTCAAAGGAGATTACGGTATTTTATACTCTCCTTGATACACTTGTACCCGTTTTTAATAAAATGTACCCCTTTTGTTATGGTTTTATGTATTGAAACCTTTGTTTTAAATGAAAAATTTTCAGGGGTGTTTTTGTTTTAAAAGTCGGGTGTTACAAGTAGTATCTTTTCCGAGCATCTGATAGGGACTCTCTCTCTCCTCAGTTTAAGTCTAGGACTCTGCACTTAAGACCTAGTTCACTTAAAACATGCTCTGATACCAACTTGTAACACCCGGTTTCTCATACAAAGTACACCCAAAAATTTTCAACAAATTGTACATTAAAATGGGTATACTTGTACTAAACCATAGAAAACAAGATGTTATCATGCACTAATTACAACAAAAGGTCCTCACGTTACATACCAGGCATTACAAATAAATCTAATTCAACTAACAGGCTCTAAACTTGTCCGTCTTTCTTTATCACATGCCTTCTCCTATCACAGCTACAGATACCTACAAAACAACATATAACTCAAGTGTAAGCTTATAAAGCTTAGTGAGTAATCTCAATTACACTCCAGTAATCTTTCTCAGTATACTTTCTCGTCATTCTCTTTTGCTAATCTCATTAGCAAATATTCGCCTTCTCTTAACTCTGAAACCTGCAAACATATTAGCTTTACAAACACCAGCTAATTATTAGTGTCATCAACTCAATAATAAGTATCACAACTGATACTACTTATAAACTCAATCACACACACTCGTATATACTCATTATACAATAAATTATACTCAATTTTAACAACCATCATGGTTGTAGCAATCAAACTCAAAGATTCTTTAACTCACTCACTCTAGCATATACTCTGCTTTTATACTCAAATATAGACCGTAATCCATCTCTCGTTATCCACAGATAACTGAACCACTCTAACTCTAAGCTACATCAATATCAACACAACACACACATATATGTAAAACATATATATACAAAAAGGTATAATTATTTCTCAATTATTCAAAAGTACTCACCTGATATCGACTTAGTATGTGGAACCCTCAATTTATGCATACCGGGCTCCTGTTTGCTAGAATTGAATATATCACCATAGTCTAAATCCATTCTCTAACATCCACAATCATCTCAATAACATCTATCTCACAGATGTATAAATCAAAAGAGGAAAAAAAGGAGTATTAACGGTAAATATCAACTCTATATTTACCGAAACCCCTAAATCCGCGGTTCTACTCATTCAACCGTAGAAACTCGACAACAATCACACAAATTACTCTAAAGGCATCTACGATCAATCTATTAACAACATATATAACAATATATAACTAAATAACCGAAATCAAAGTTAGGGTTTCAAAACCCACAAAATGAAGAAATCACTCACCTCGATGAATTAGGAATCAAGAACGCGTTTACGAGTTTAGATTGAAGTCTCCATACGTTTCCCCACGCATCCCCTGGCTCAATTTAGCGGAAAATCGCTTTAGGAAGCTCTGGAATGAAGTTTGGGTCTATTTTTCCCGAAATGAACATTTTCTGCACTTTAAAGGCTCTGCACGCGTAACACGGCCCGTGTTAATACAGCACGGCACGTGTAACTCACGGATTTCTCTCAAAAATGGGTCTGTAGCGGAACACGACCCGTGTTCTCTAAACACGACCCGTGTAAGTTACGGAATGCTCAGATAATCCCAAAAAGTCTCCTACACGACCCGTGTAACCTCTTTTTAGCATTTTTCAACCTCAAACTTCCTCAAAATGGGATTCTAACTACCCAAACTCATGCAACAATCTAACCAATTTTAATTACACTAAGATTATCTCAAAATTTATCAAATTTAATAACACGGTATTACACCTGACCTCAGGATCATGTGCCTAATCGACTCCAGGCACGACAGGTGCGATGGCCGGCACCAACTCGTGTTGTCCCGTCACCTTTGAGACTCGTACCAACCCATAATCTCCAAGAATGTTGCCTCGACTCGGCGGGGCGGATGCAGCCTCAAGCCCTGAGGGACGTCAGACGTGAGAATCCCGAAGGACCGGGCAATGCCTGTGATATAGTGTCCCCCGGTCATCAGACTCCCACTACTCAGTTCCTTCCCCTTGCTCGTCAGGAAGGTAGCTAGAACATGCGGTGAGTGGAGGAAGTGTGTGGGATTGATGATCGCCCATATGTAAAGCATATCCTCTTGCGGGACCTTTTCACCACCCCGACGATGAGCAATCGTGGAGGTGATGATCCGGTGGAGGACTCGGTGGAGAGGAAAACGGAGCTGGATCTCATTTGCGCTCCCTGGAAAGTACTGGTCATTGGACATATGTGCTCATACAACCTCAACAATCTCCCGATCTAGCTGTCCTGACAGGGTTGGCGCTGCGGGCCTTTTTACTGGAGGTGCGGGCCACGAGTATTCATACACCGCGGTGCAATGTTCAAGGGTGGACTATGTTCATATAAAGGTTATACTTTATAAGTGTGTATTTATGTGAGTTGTTCACTTTCTCCCTATGAGAAGGTTAAGAGATTACAAGACTAAGGATTTTAAATTTTATTATGTGACATGATCTATCATACAAAATTCACTACAAACAAAATGGCATTTAGTGGCATAAGTCATTAATGACATAATATTTTTGTATCACTGTATCATGTTTTTAATGGCGTATATTAGTTTATAAAATCGGAGAGTGAATCCGTGGAGCAATGTGTAAACCCTCGAATAGACATTAATCTCACCATGAGATTATTCACAACAAATCGTGCATAGTTTGCAATCTTCATTGTATATCCTTCTTTTGTTTATACAACTACTTGAGTTGTTGGATATTGTTATTATTGTTTTAACCAAAACTTTGTATAGTGAATTTGAAGTTGTAATTTTGCTTAAAATGACATAAAGATATTTTAGTATATATTTCATTCCCTACCCAGGATGCCTTAAGTTTCCCGATATATACATCAGCAGGTTTAGAGTTAGAGGAATATCAAGAATTGGAATATCAGTCAGAAATTGAAGGTCGGATTAACCCCGAAAAAAGTGATCCAAAAATGGATCATCGGTGGTGTGATGGTGATGTAGAGCCCTTTCATGGGAGAGAACACTACCTCCTTCATGGCGTGAGCCTCGTGGCCATGTTCATGGCCGACCATGCAAGCCTGTTCTTCATTCTCTCTTCTTTCTTCTTCAATTTCGTCTTCTTTCACTTGCCTCATTGACCACACCGGTGAGCCCCGACCCTCCTTCATGTGGTCATGAGGTGATGGAGTACGTGGTTAAGATGGTGTGAAAAATGAAAACTATATCGGACAACCTTACAAACGTGACAAACTATAATCCTATTTGGTTTTTCACTTTTACATGTAGACCAAAATTTGCCACCCTTGTTCTTTTCCAAACAATTTACTTTGTCAAAGGAACAAATAACAATAGATTTACAAGACCCATCTAACGCATTATATGTAAAATTAGTGACTTTTGACATGATTGTTAATCCGGTCTTTTAAACCAACGAGTTGAACTCGTGTATGGCCAAATATGCCCCTTTTAACAACTTTAAAGCAAATCTTAAAAATATATAATTAGTTAGAGGTAAGTTTTAAGGATTAAAGGAATAAAATATTGTGTTAAACAGTATAGATAAACTAAAATTTAAAAATAAACCTTAGGTAAACCATTGTCTACGGATAACGAAACAAGGGACATCTGATCTAATACATCTCCTTAACACGCTTTATTTTTTCTAATTTATCTCACACTGCACCAAGCATATTCATACAACTTGACACATTAAAAATCAAGTCTAGCTTTATGTTATCTCATAGTATAATAGATCATTATAATATACAATCATAATTTAGTACTTGATTAAAATAAGTTAAGTGCCTCGTGAATGCAAATTTTTTGAAGTAGTCGTTAACAAGAACCAAGCATTTTGGTGGCTCGTGGTTTTAGGTTCATGGTAGGGTGACGATGCCTTTCGGTTCAAAACGTACGAATTAATTTTTGGTTTTATTAATTTAATGAATTTGCAAGCACCCCCAATGATGATAGATTTTTATAATTAATACAATTTAAATAATAACTAGTGTTTGTCCCGTGCTCCGCACGGGTCCGGTGGGGATCTGACTAAACTTTATTTGTATGTAGAGTTTTTTAGCGTTGACTGTTGAATCTTTGTTAGTAGTGGATAAGTATTAGTTATGATTCCACAATTCCAGGGTACAACCCAAACTATTAGAGAAACATGTCAAAGGAGTCGGCTTTCAAGAAAATTCTCATAAAAGAAATACAATACTTTTGTGTATCTTGTAACAAAGAACCTTGAAAACAACCGAGGATATTACCCAAATACACAAATACTATTGAAATTTTACATCCCCTCCTTATTTTTAGACCATGCTTCCTTTTGATGACAATCACATCTCAACTTATTATATCCTATCTTTTAGAACTAACAGGAAATAGTACCTCTGTATCACATATTCCATCCCCACCATAACAACCCCTGTGTCTCTACAACATAGAAAGCGAGAACTCCAAAAATGCATATCACTTATACATTTTGAGTTTTTAGACGACACATGTTTCATCTAAAACTGTAACCCGAGAGCCCGTAGATGTAACTGAGTACCTGAGATGGATTCCACACAAAAAATCGTAAGTTGACAGTAGTTGTAAGGTTGTAACAACCGTTCTGCATTAAGAGGAATATAGGAACGCAAATACAAAGAGGGCAAAAGAGTCATAACTTCTATGTTCTCCAGATCAACTTTGTATAAACAGGGAGGGTGCACTGGAAAAATGTATCTTTATGGAAGATATTAGTAGCGTCGTCAACACATGGTGAAGTATTAGTCAAGTTAAAATATATGTGTATCAATATAATATTTAATGCGTGAATCGATATATGATTTAGAAAGTAATCACCTTACCTTAACTTGTGGGTTCGTTTGATTGACACACCAGATCCAGTTAACCCTTTTGTTAGAAAGCACATAAATGTCGTTGGGAGTTCGAGAAGAGCTCAAATATAGGCACTTCCATAAAACCAGCATAAACCTTTCGCACATCAAGTCAAATTTAGAATTTTTGTTCATGTGAAACATCTAATGGCCTTCTCCAGATACAGTAACCCGAGTACCTAAATCATTCTATATAATGAGAAGAAGGGGTATATAAGTAATAAACCATTTCATTAGTTATGATAATGATGAACAAATAAGAAACTTGAGATCTCTGTGACACACGCCTCTACTATGGCAGTAATCCACAACATTGATGAGTTGCTGAAAGTATCTGCCAGACTCATCTTCTTGAAGTCTGCCATGTTTGGCCTGTACTAACATTAATTTATTTTAAATTTTTTCCACAGAGAACAAAGAAATATTATAAAATGATCACCTAGTTACTTACTATTTTGTCGAAAAGCTCGCCTCCATCAACATACTCTAGAACAATATAGATCTTTGTTTTGCCCGCCATATTGATCAGGTCGAATTTTCATCTAAGATCTAACACTTCCTTATCAACAATCTCTGGTCTGTTATTCATCCAGTTGTACATCTATGAGGAAAATTTCATAAAAAACCCTAAGATGATACCCCATTACCGACAACAAAAACCAAATCAATGTATCACCAGAAACAAATTGAGAAATCAAATTAAACACATAAATACACAGGGAATCTAATGGCGTACCTCAAGAGCAAGCTTGTGACGACCATACTTTCTCATTTCTTTAACAATTCTACAAAGCTCCCACTTCGTAATTTTTTTTGCCTTCATTCTCCCACTGATTCAACACCTCAGCGGCCCCCTTTTCAGGATTACCCATTAGTGAAACCCTCTTGTAAATAGCTTTCCAGGTGACCGTTGTTCTAGGCTTGTTCTCGTAGTCCACTGTGCCATAGTTGTACACTTTTGAAACTGGTGATGACGAAGAAGAATAACTGTTTTTGACGATAAACGAACTAAATTGGGATTTTTTGATGGGTGACCTCCGAAATCCAAATGGTAAACTGAGAGGATTACAGAAAGAAGATGAAGGGAATCAATAAATGAAACACGTTAACAGAATAGACATTCCAATAGGGACCTTGATTTGCTTTTCTTCTCCATCTTTATCAAAAAATGTCGCAGAGATCCTGCAGAATCAACCATGGTTTTTAATGAAAACGAAAGGAAAACATCAGGGGAATTTCTCCTTGCTTTTGATTTTCTTCATTCCCTTTGTCTGCATTGTCTGTAGCTGTAGTAGAATATAGTTCACGACCCTAACAAACATAATTCAAGTTAAAAATTCTTAATTTGTAATTAGGTATAGATAAAAATAGAAAGGAAGACAGAGATTTTGAAGCACCTGAAGATATGATTTCCGTTGTGTAATTGTTACTGGGGATGCCGATTTTTAAAAGCGAGTAACTGGAGACGATTCTAAAACGGTCATGAAGCAATTCCACTCTTAAGTACAAGATATTGAAATGTTAATTACAAACCTTTAGATAAGCCTATCTAAGCCTTTGATTCCCTGAGGTCGAACTTGCAGAGATTTAGAATTGAACATGGTATTTTCAGAAACCACACAACCTTTAGAATGAAACCGAAATCAAATCAAAATTGAAATCAAACCCTACCTCTGTCTCTCTGCCGGCATACGGAGGCAAACCGTACATGTGCTGTGTTCGTATATGTAAACAGGTGTGGTAGGGGGGGTTAAGTGGTGCGATCGAGTGTAGAACTGGCGATGCAGGTTTTTTTTCTTAAGAGGGATATAGAGGTACTACCTTTTGCTGACTACTCTTTATATTAAAAATAGATTGAAGCATCCAGGTTTACCTTCCTCCGAATCACCGGTTTTCTCCCACAGACCACCAAACGACGATGAACTATTAAAAAAAACAAACAATCGATCGCATGCAGGCTTCGATAATCCACCGACAAGGCAATTGCAGGTGTGGTCTTGTAGTCGGTAACTTATGAAGCGGTGGGGACGAAGGCAAAAAGACGATAATTCCAAGAGAAAGAAGCCGGATGGGATATAACAAAACTCCAAATAATATGAAACGCGTTACAAAAAAAAAGTAACAGGAACTACCAAAAATCACGCAGGCGGCAAGAACCTGGTCAAAACGAACAATCGAAAGGAACCGGAACAGCGATGAAGCGGTGGCAAAGAAGTGTGAGAGACAGACGAAGAAGATGAAGCGGTGGAGTAAAATAAAAAAGACAGGCGGCATTCGGTTCCAAAAGGACCCAGCGCACAAATGACGGTAATTCACCATATTCCCGGTAATTGAGCAACGTGTACACTTGTTGAGCCGGATCCAGCTAGCGACCCGGATCCAGGTTAGGATCCGCGTGACAAACCAAAAAAACAAAAACCAATGTAACGTTCAAAGAAATTACGCTTTTTAATATATATAATAATAATAATAATAATAATATATGATACTTAAATTAATTTTTAATGATAGATATTTATATTATCTCCATTGATTAAAATACGTAAATATAATACCACATAAGAAGAGCCCTTCACTATAAACGATTTTTTTCAGATATTAGAAAAATGATCATACGTTCGTGAAAATTATTTCAGGACTTGGGAATTTTTGTGCTAGTAAATAATTTTGTTACAAATATATAACATTGAGTATTTTTCAGTTATGTCAATATATGTTCAAAATACTATTTGACACGAACATCTATAATTCATAAACACTTTATCAATTGAAATTTGCCAAATGGCTTCTAGCCCAGCGGTATCAGGTGTTGCTCTTCCTACTTGAGGTCGAGGGTTCGAGTCTCGCTTGAGACATAGGTGATATTAAGATGTAGTTTAAGAGTAGGAATATGTTACGTTGCTGTTCTAAAAAAAATTGACATTTAACATTTTTTCACATTTTTTCCTCTTAATTAACAATGTAATTCTTTGGCAATATATATACCATTAGGGTAGCATCTTCATACCTAGCTGATAAAAGAAACATGCATCGATGTAAAATATAAAAAATTATCCACAATACAAGATAACTACATGACTAGAATTTCTAAGGCCTTAGGTGTGTCCTCTTTCCTCCTCTCATTTTTGCCTGCCACATCAGTATCTAGTCAGCATTTCTCTCTCATCGCTTTACCCCCGGAAATAGTCACATCTCACTTCCTCTCACTTTTTAATTTAAAAACTAAATATAAATTAAAATAAAACTAATAATTTCTAAATATGATAATTCATTAAAATATAAAAATTAAATCCAAAAATTACATTAAAAATAAAACCTAAAAATTTAAAAAACACAATAAAGTTAGAATAAAAAAACAACATATTTTAAAAAAAAACTAGGATCGTCACTCCCATTCTTCCTCCTCGGTATCGGGCACCGGCGCCTGCTCAACTCTAGCCCGATAGATATGCTCGACCAAATCCGCACGAAGGTTGTTATGGATTTCTTTGCTTTGGACCTCGTTTCTGTTTTCTAGATATGCCGCGGATCCAATCGGTAGCGGCTCGTATGTTGGCATAACTTCGTTTGGATCAAACGTACATATCGCTTTTCCCTCGTCTTCCAAAATCATATTATGTAATATGATGCATGGGTACATAAGGTCCCGTATTCTCCTGGGATCCCAAGCCCGTGACGGGTATTTGATCATGTGAAAGCGCTGTCGAAGAACTCCAAACGCTCGCTCCACATCCTTCCTAGCCGCTTCTTGTGCGACCTTGAACATTTTACGCTTTGGATCCAGTGGACATGTGAATGACTTCACAAACACGGCGTAATCCCGATATATTCCATCGGCTAAATAATACCCGTGTTTGTAGTACGCTCCGTTGACCTGAAACAGACAAAAAGGGGTAACGCCTCTATAAATGTCGTTAAAAATCGGCGCTTGATCAAGAACGTTGAGGTCGTTGTTTGCACCCGCAACGCCAAAAAACGCATGCCAAATCCATAAATCGTGGGATGCCACTGCCTCGAGGATGATAGAAGGGTGCCGATGATCGCCTCGTGTGAATTGGCCACGCCATGCATTGGGGCAAGCAGACCACTCCTAATGCATACAGTCAACGCTCCCAAGCATTCCGGGAAAACCATGTTTGCTTTCATGCGCGGCGCACAACGTTTGAATGTCGTTCACCGTTGGTTTTCGCAAATAACGTTTGTCGTAAACATGGATGATAGTGCTTGCGAACTCGTATACACTTTCCCGAACCGTGCGCTCTGACATCTTCAAATACTCGTCCCATAAATCAAATGTCGTTGCGGTTGCAATTTGACGAACCGCAGCGGTACATTTTTGTTCCGCCGTGAAACCCCTTTTATTCCTACCATCGTATTGCAATCGCAATACCGGATTGACTTCGCTCACATCACGAACTATACGCAAGAAAAGTGGCTTGCTCATCCGAAACCGACGCCGAAACTGGTACGTCGAAAACAAACAGTGTTCCGCTATATAGTCGCGGACAAGGAGATCGTGTGCAACTTCACAATCTCTGTTTATTGTTGCCCGTCTTGATAACCTAGGTTGATTTTGTGAACTTTCTGCGGCGTCGGCGGTTATCTGGGCAGCTTGACGAAGCAATGACGCCGCTTGAACGGTAGCTTCAAGCAACCAACTCTCGTCTTCCGACGAAGACGACGAATCCAATAACACATCGAATCTTGGATCCATTTATTTTAGTTGTAGTGTGGTGTGTATGTTTTGTGTAATTGTAAAATGAGTGAAATATGTGTATATATATAGGTAAAATAAATAGTTTTTTTTAAATGAAACGGCTATATAGTCGTTGAAGTGGCAACGGTCGCAAACAAGCTCAAATTGCGACGACGCCGCATAGGGGACGGTGTTCACTGCGAGCTCGCACCTCGTCGGGCTCCCCCTCGCACTACACACCGGACGGCCTAATTAATACACAAACATTACAGAGGCTAAAAGTGTAATTCATAAATTAAAAAAAAAAAAAAAACCTACTAGTACCAAAGCCATAATTAATATAAACTAAAAACTACAAAAATCAAAACTATAATTTTTGTAACTTCAAAACTATTCGAACCAAAATAATAATTAAAAAAACTAAAATTTCTTAAGGATCAAACAATAACTATTTTAAATTAATACAAATTATAACGTGTACATTTGTTTTAAATAAGGACAATTTCTATAAATATGCATGATAATAAGTTCATTCGACAATTATATATATATATATATATATATATATATATATATATATATATATATATATATATATATATATATATATATATATATATATATATATATATATATATATATATATATATATATATATATATATATATATATATATATATATATATATATATATAGAGAGAGAGAGAGAGAGAGACATATTTAAGATCTTGTAAAGGCATCTCCAACCCCACTCTATAAATAGAATAACTTCATTTTTTACTATATTTTGCTCCAACCCAACACTATAACCAACTCTATATTTAGGTATTTGAATAGTATTATTTCAAATATAGAGTAATACTATTCATTTACACCAAATATAGAGTTAATGTTTTACTTGTCATTTTTTGTCCTCCGGTTTTTATTTTTATACATTTCTAGTTTATTTAAATATAATAACAAATATTTACAAGCATATTATATATATTAAATGATATTAATTAACTACAATTATCAAAGTTGAATATTTATATATCAAATTCATTTATTTTTGTTAATTAGGGGTTGGTTTCGGAGGTTGTAAAGTTGGGTACAGAAGGAATCCCAGTTCACAGATTGTTTTCTTTTGAGGATTTAAAGGAAGCTACTAACAACTTCCATGGATCCACCTTAATCGGAGAAGGTTCAACGGGAAAGGTACACATCTCAAAGCACAATGTACACATTCTAGACATTTAAGATTTTAAGATAACTGATTATACACTTTTTTCTAGATCTACAAAGAAAAGCTAGAAAATGGGATAGACATTGCAATAAGACATTTGACGGTGTCCAACAAGTACACGATTAGAAACCTTAAATTGAGGTTGGATTTGCTTGCAAGACTTCGTTACCCACATTTGGTTTGCCTTTTGGGCCATAGTATTAGTGGTGAAGGGCCGGATAAGCAAATTCTGATAAATGTTTCTCATTTTTAATTACTATTTCAGTTTTGAAGCTTTTTATAACGTTCTCTGGGTGTTGTCCAATTCGATACAATGAAAAACCGATTCTTAGCAGCTGGTGTGATGATTTCAAACCAAGCTACCCTACAATGCCCAAAATCTGGACCGACAATTGGCCAAGGTGGTATGTTTTATCCGTAATAACAACCTACTTTTGTTCTTTTACCCATAATAGCAGGGTACTTTCATTTCGATCTTTTTCATTAATCTTGAATTTATTTATTATTGTTTTATAGGTTCGCAGAAGATGTTGCTTATTCTGTTGCTTGGTTTTTTCAAAAAAGGGGAAGTATTCATGATTATTATATGGTATTGTTTTCCACAAGTTCTTAATTGTTAATTTTTTTTACCATTTTTACTTCCTTTTTTGTGTCTTCAGTATCATAGCGGGACGACTTTTAGACGTACTTCTGGTGGGCCGTTTATAACCACAAGTTATGATTATGATTTACCAATTATTGAATACGGTTAGCTCATTGAACTATTTACCATCTTCTTTTAACCATAATAGCATTGTACTTTCGTTACTTTACTGATAATAGCAAGCAAAAGGGGCAACGCAATAGTCAATAAAAGTGAACTCCAGCACAATTGCATTGGATTGTTTTACATATTTGCATTATTTAAACATCTTGAAAATTTCAGGTTCGTAGATTTGAAGGGCCCCAAAAGGTTAGTTTGTTTGTACTCTTTTCGATTTTCTAAATTACAGTTTATTATTTAACTATGTTTGTGTGTGTGTGTGTTTAAGGATACAGCAACTGAAAGAAGACGAAAGAGAAAACCAAAAGACACGAATAGTGAAACAAAACGACACCCTACCAGGATCCGCGAATACAAAGCGCCCCGACCTTTTCACCGATCTGACCTAGCACGGGTCCAACCTAGTTCTAAATATTATGGGCACTTTTTTTTCCTCTAATTTAATAGGATAGGTAATTAGTATCGGAAAATTTACAACCATATTTATCTTTTTATCTCATGTAAGATATTTACACTTTTGGATATTAAAAATATGAAAAAAAGATTATAGAGCATAGAATTACGTGATTCTAGCTGCAGTTAAAGTAAAAGAAATAGTTTAGATTACAAGCCAAATTCAGTGGATAAGCACTACACGTTGCTTTTCACATGTGTTCGCTATTATTTTATGTTCACTATATATGTTTTCTTTTAAATCCTTCATTAACACAACTAACCATAATTCGATTTTTTTGCTTCTTTCGAAGATGCAATATTTGTTTAGACCATCCACTTGTGGTAATTGGTATTACTGGTCTTGTAGAATTATTAGTATTAATTTAATTGTGTCATATTAGTTTTGATAATAACTAGCGGGAGCCCGTGCTCCGCACGGGTTCGGGAATGGTCTATCAAAGAGTACTTTAGGTAACTTATTAATTTCAGGTAATAGCAAATTACTTTATATTAATCCTCGGTTACATCAGCATACTTTGAAATTGCTCATAACATATAGCAACCTGCTTTCAATATCTTCATCCATTTTCTGTTACTACCCCTTCCCAAACCTCTCCGATCTCTAGCCATCATACCTCCCCAGCCCCTCTGGCCACCAATACCTTCACCTAAAAATTCAAGAAATCACACGATCAAATCCTTTAAAATGTAAACCCAATATTAATAAAAATGACAAAATATAGAAAAATTGAAATACAAACGTTAGACAATTAGACCAATTGAGGTTTATTTGTATTGCTGTAGTTTAATTATTAAATTATGGATTACATGTATAGACTCATTTTACGACCTGCAATACAGATTAATAAATACATACATAGAGAGTTAAACGTATACACCCAGTTAGAGAGAGTGAACACCAAATGCTTTTCTTTTCGTCTCCTGAAAGAATTGTTAGAAACTGTTGAACTTTTTGTACACAATTAGACCAATTGAGGTTTATTTGTATAAATTAAGTCAAATAAACCCCAAATAAAAATGAAATCAAGAAAATATGTTGCTATTTCTTGATTAAAAAGAAAAGATGAACTATCATATTTTCACAGCATAAAAATGGAAAACAATAACAATAACTAATATCTTATTTTCTAATCTCGTGCATGGAACCATTTTCACATATGATAGTACCTGGATTCAAATCCTCGGATGACCTGGCTTGAAAATAAGCAAATCTAGGATTAGCTCCAGAAATCAGGAAATTATGTTGAATAAGATAACTGCTTGAAAAGAAAAAAAATAGCCATCTGGAATCATGTTTAAATCTGATGGACCGAGTGAGGGAGATCTATATGAGTGCAGATTTAAGGTGTGTTTTTGTATTCCTTCATAAACACATCGAATTCCATCTAACATAACAGGTGCTAAAAGCGGTAGGTGCTGAGATTATGTACCTTAAATCCCTTCTTCGATGTCCTCTATGTCAATTATTGGCACAATATCTCAAGATGTTTGGTATTCCTTCACCTTCCACTGTTTCTCTTTACCACAATAATACAAACTGCAAAAGAAAAGAAAATCATTCAACTCATATTATTCAATCTTATTAATATTTCATATCATATTTTATTTAGTAGGCTTATCGGAAAGGCACAAATAATATTAAACAGGTATGACCCCGAAATCTAAATGAATTAGACAATCTCACCTTCATTTCCAATTTTTCTTTGGCCCATAAACACCATTGCATCATGGATTCATTACATTTATAATAGATTCACCCATTATAGTAATTATCAGTGTTTCACAAACAGAAAATGTCAAAACCATTGTTAGTAATCTACATGAAAGTAAAGCTTCAAAAGGTTAAAGAGAGATGAAAACTGAAAAAACATAACCTGACCTTCAGAATTTGAGAACCAAAGAAGCAACATTACGATAACCACAATTAAACCTCGAGCAGATTCAGCTTACATTATCCTAGAATATGAATAAGTTAAAATAAATGGATTGTGCAATTAACGACTGAAAGATTAAAAATAATAACATTAAATCCCAAATCCCAAACCATGGTTTTTTAGCCATCATTTGTGGGTTTATTTAGCCATGTTCTTTCACTTGAGATGGTAGGTCACTCCAGATCATGAAATCCCAAAACTGGAACAGGAATTGAAACCAAACTGATATTAATTTTTGGGTGTCAGAAGCATAAATACCCTGTTGCGATTCAAAAGTTTACTCAAATGAATATATGATGAGTAAACTCTTTAGTTACTAAAATGAAGAATTCTAATAGTATATATTTTTTGGATCACATTCAAATACTTCCAATTTCGTCAAATAGAATCCGAGTTTATTAATTCAGAAGAAGCATATTACTTCCAAATCACAAAAGATCAATGGGGCTTTTCCAGGTCTACAAATAAAAATCATAAAGGAAAAAATAAGACCTTTGCAATTTTGAAGTTTGAGTAGATGTAAGGCGTTGAAGCCAGTGGCGATGACGGATAGATCTGAATCAGTGACTCCCGGATAAAACGAACGTGATGCGGATTGAGAAAAATCGAGATCCTTGAGGCAAGTGAATCGTGCAGCCATCTTACGAAGCATGTGTGGACCAGCACGAGCACAGAGCTTCTTCCTCTCTGTGCTCTGGAGATAGAGCAATTTCTTGCATAGAAGACAGAAAACTTCTTTGCCTTTGTCGGTTTCTAGTTTAACCAACACTGGTCGGAGGTCGTCGTCTCTTAATCGCTCGTTAATGCAAATCTCTTCTCCATCTTTTGTTTCTTCCTCAGATGTGCCTAATCGAGGGAGATCACAAACCCTAATTCAAGTGTCATGAACTTCTGCCATCGTTGCGAGTTATTGGATTTTCAACAGGAATCGATGATGAGATTAAGGGGCAATCGACTGAAAATCCACACAGTCTTCACGCACGGACTGAAAGAAGTAAAGAAATTTGGAAGAAGCAGTAGTGGCTGGCGGTGATGGTGCTTCAATAGCGGTGAAGAAGGCATTGACGGTGGGAAAGATGAGTGAGGAAGAAAGCGGTGGAGATAAATCGAAAAAGGTAGGAATCCAAACCCGAAAAAGATGACCCGGAAGATCCGCGTGTTACAACCTGAAAAAAAAAACGAACGCTACACAGAGGAAAACGAAAAAAACGTTACACCAAAGTCCCAAAATTACGTGATTTAATATATAGATAAATTTCTACATCGATACAATATAGTACTTTTTGAAAAATTATTTCTACAACAACAATTATTATATATTTTCAATAAACTATCTTAATAACCATATAATATATCTAATTTTATCAAACAACTAATTTAAAATTTCAAACAAGTGTCGTGATTATTTAAAATTAACAAATAATACATTTATATTATTTTATATTTATTGATTTGTTTTATAAATAAATTAAATATTTGTTGATGTATGAATATATTTATATATCATTAAAGTAATATACTATATTTATATAAGATTAACTAATAGAATAGATAAAATCTAAATTAAATGTTATTATTAACTTACAAGCGATGATATTCATTTTAAATTTGGATTGTTTGTGTGTGCTTAGAAGAAGACTTTGAAAGGCGTTGGACAGGGGCTTGAAAGCCGACGTGGCTGTTCTTATTATGGTAGATACGGTATGATAAGGCTTTCACCTAAACTCATATCTGAGATGTCATTTTCTCTCCTCCCCTTATCCTTAAAAATGGTCATTTCTTACTATCTCTTCCTTTTTTTATTTTTTAATTTAAAAAATTAATTAAAAAAATTAAAACTATTAATAAATTCAAAATAAAATACTTCATTAAAATCTAAGATTACATTAAAATGCAAATTTAAAAAAAGTCGTACACGATAACTTAAATCCTAGATACGATAAATTAAAACCTAAAATACGATAATTAAATCCTAAAATACGATAATTAAAAGCTAACTATGATCAACGAAACCTAGGTGAATTTTTTACAACATTCAACGCATCGAGGTGCGTGAAATCAGTGTCATGTGTCACCCGATACTCTTGTAAGGCTTGCTCAACGATCTCAGCGTCGGTGGTCCCCGGTTGTCGGTTCGCCGATAGTGATGTGTAAATGTGGTTAAATTTATGCAATTTAACTTACATATGTCTCCATTTGTAACGAAGGTGATCCATACTCCGATATTGTATTGCGCCCAAAATTCTGTGAAACGATTCCGCTATACGTGGCCAAAAACTGCGATCGTTTCTCACAATGTGGTTTTCAGATATGTTGATGAAGGCGGTCGCTAAAGTGCCTCTTCTTGTTATGTTCATCCCCAACGAATGTTTCCATTTTCCACCCCAACCATTTTTTATAATAATATATATGTATGTATGAGATGTGTAAAAAAATATATGTGATGTGGATGTATATATAAAGATAATTGAAAATTAAATTTTTTTTTTTTAAATAGCCGTTAGCCAACGGCTAACTTTTTCCAACACGTCGCACGGTGCCAAGACGTTGCACGGGGTTTAAACTGCCAGCTGCCCGCAGGGGCAGTGTTCCCCGCAGCGTCGCACCGTCGCACACCTCGTCGGGTGGCACACCGGAGGGCCTAATGAGTATATATTTTTAAACGTATATAGTTGTTAGTGATATTTAATAATGAGTATCATATAATGATATAAATACATTTGGTATCAATTTATTTAACTACTAACAAGTTTGATTTATATTTTGTATCAATTTATTTAACTACTAACAAGTTTGATTGATATATATTGGTCATAGTATATAACAAGTTTGATTGATATATATTGGTCATAGTATATACTAAAAGCTTTAACTGACATGAATTTAAGGTTTTGACACTTGAAAATCTATATAAAGTTTTAAATTTTAATCATAGAAAGAGTATTTAGGTGTTCTTGATTCTGACTTGATGATATGATTTTTGTTTGTCTTAACTGAATGAGAATTGAAAAAAGAAATATGAGTCGTAGGCTAATATAAGAAATTGAGAATTGAAAAGTTACCACATGTAAACATATTAACTAAGTATATTTTATATTTTGATTAAGTTTTGTTTGTCTTAACTGAATGAGAATTGAAAAAAGAAATATGAGTCGTAGGCTAATATAAGAAATTGAGAATTAAAAAGTTACCACATGTAAACATATTAACTAAGTATATTTTATATTTTGATTAAGTGACTTTAATTATTTAATTTAGCAATTAATTGATAATGAGCAATATTGACAAATGCAACTATTAATAATTTAATATAAAACGCTTTTAGACATACACTAAACAACATAAAAAATGCAAGTATTCGATATATATATATATATATATATATATATATATATATATATATATATATATATATATATATATATATATATATATATATATATATATATATATATATATATATATATATATATATATATATATATATATATATATATATATATAGGGTAAAGTTCAATTGAGAACCTAAAAAAGCCTAGGAACCTAAGAACCCATTTTATGAACTTTTTTTCTACACAATATTTTTCAAAAAAAAAAATATACCAAAATTTTTGTTATGATGCGTCTAGAAGATTTCAAAAAAAAAATTCAAAAAAAAATCATTTTTTTAATTTTTTTTTCATATGAGTTTAGGGTTTAGAGTTTAGGGTTTAGGGTTTAGGTTTAGGGTTTAGGGTTTAGGGTTTAGAAATCTCTTAGACGCTTTAAATAAAAAAATTGGATGCAAAAAAAAAATCATTTATTATTATTATTTTTTCATATGGGTTTAGGGTTTAGGGTTTAGGGTTTAGGGTTTAGGTTTAGGGTTTAGGGTTTAGGGTTTAGGGTTTAGGGTTTAAGTTTAGGGTTTAGGGTTTAGGGTTTAAGGTTTAGAAATATCTTAGACGCTTTAAATAAAAAAATTGGATGCAATTTTTTTTGAAAAATATTGTGTATAAAAAAAGTTCCTAGGTTCCTAGGGTTTTTTAGGTTCTCTCATGATCTCGACCCTATATATATATATATATATATATATATATATATATATATATATATATATATATATATATATATATATATATATATATATATATATATATATATATATATATATATATATATATATATATATATATATATATATATATATATAGACAAGTTCAAAATAAAACCAAATTATATAACCTCACTACAGAATAACATGAAAAACGGCTTATGTTCATAAATGAACATATATACAAGTATGAACAATGAACATGAAAATTACATATTTTTATAAATGACTATTTGGTTCTGTGTTGAACCTATATATATATATATATATATATATATATATATATATATATATATATATATATATATATATATATATATATATATATATATATATATATATATATATATATATATATATACATATACATATATATATATATATATATATATATATATATATATATATATATATATATATATATATATATATATATATATATATATAAGAGTGTGTGTGTGTGTGTGTGTTTATTTCATTGGGTTGTAATGTAAATAGTTTATGATGGAGCTCGAGTAGAAAGTATTGATTAATTTCTCAAAGGAAACGATTGATAACGCGCTTTTATATTATTTTATTTCCGTATAATTATAGATGTTTTAGTTATTTTATCTTTATAAAAGGACTAGATACGCTCACTTTTGTCGGAAGTTGCTTTGTATATAAAAAGTACTAAAATGCAGGGTTTAAAGTGGAAATTGAATAAAGATAGAGATGGAAACGAGGAGATAAGGATTCGAGAATATCACGACGCGTAAGTTGAAGGATCGCGATGCTAAGAGGAGATTAGATCGTTATCTGATTTTGATTTTAATTTCAAATTAGTGAGATATCCGGATAAGTCTATGATCGTGACGCGAAATACTAACGTTGGCGACGCAAACTGTGCGATTTTACAACTATGAATAGAGGCATTCAGACGACATTCCAGAGGAATTCATTGAGAATTCTCTAGATCTCAAGGCTCATCTTTATTATTTTTCAGTTTCTTTAGCATACTTTGGTTAGAATCGTTAGTTTCAGCTTTTTAGCTTAGTTATTCGGTTTTGTATCAATCCTCGGTCTTAAGGGTATCCCGCATTCAGGGATTTATCTGACTGTTTGAGGTTTAATTTTAGAATTCATGAGTAATCATTTGGCTCATGTAGTTCGTTGGTTAGTTAGACAGTCATTGGAACGATTGTTTGGATTTTTTGGTTTTTATAAATGAAGTTTTTTTAGTCTCATGGTTGTTTTGATATTTGATTGCTTCATGCATCAGATCTTATGTGGTTGGGTTTTATATGTTAGTGATCTTCCTGCTATAGAGTGACATTATAGTCAGGTTTTATTGACACAAAGTGCCAACCACGAACTCCTTGGTTCAACCCTTACTTAACCTAGCTATTAGAGTAGTGATGTTTTCACTTATTTTTAACCGCATCACCTGCGCATGTCAAATTTTGGCATCATTTCCACGAAGTTGTGTGCTTGACACGCTGTGTCAAATTTTAAGTTTTTAGTTTTTATTTTCCTTTATCGCAAGCACCTAGTGCATGCGTACACGCCGAGGTGAACGTTCGTCACCTCTTTTATTTTACCCTGAAATCGAAAGGATCGCTCGAAAGAGTCGAGGAGTTAGACGCTTATGCAAAATGCATCCTGACGATATTTTGGTAGAGGAT
The DNA here is from genome assembly GCA_023525715.1 of Cichorium intybus. NCBI lineage: Eukaryota > Viridiplantae > Streptophyta > Magnoliopsida > Asterales > Asteraceae > Cichorium > Cichorium intybus. Next base: position 59,308,663 of record CM042012.1, read on the forward strand.
GTCACTAAGGTACCTCATGGTGACATCAAGGTGGAACAACCAGTCGTTCCACAAATTCCAGTCAACACCAATGGAGCCTCAGTCAGCATCAATAGTGGTGGCAACAATGCAGGGACACTACCCTTTCAACCAACACCACAACCCAACCCCCATGGACCCAATAGGGGGAACGGACCGACTTGGGGAGTGAATAACAATGGTGCTCAGCACCAACGCCAGTAGCAATAACAACAACAGAAACATCAAGCCCAGTTAGGGGACATTGAGTACGAAGACAGAGATGAAGGTTGGATGCCTAACTTCAACCAAGGCTCACAATGGAAACAAGGTCTAGGACCATAATAGAATCAGAACAACAACTGGCAAGACTAGAGGTATTACAACAACGGGTTATACAATGACAGTAACTTTGTTCCTCCCTTGTTTTTTTAGCGGCCGATTTGACAATTAGTGGCATCTCATTTTCAGCCAGGGGAATATGACGATGTTTCGCCAATATTATTCCCGTAGGGGAATAAGCATCAGGTCAAAATCAAGCCGCAATTGTTAAGTGTTTTACCCGAGTTTAGGGGTTATAAACAAGATGAACCCTACAACCATTTTGTATGAGTTTTTAGCGATTGCCAACACGAATATTTGCATGGGGTCGATCGCGATTCTTTTCGCTTACATTTGTTTCCTTTTACTTTAAAAGATAAGCTCAAGTATTGGTTCACCTCGTTGCCTCCCAATAGTATCACTATTTGGGAGCAATTGAATATGAAGTTTTTTGCAGGAATTTTACCCTGCTAGCAAAACTATAGAGACCATCAGAGCCATACAAGATTTTCAATAGAAACACAATGAGGAGTTTCATGATGCATTCGAACGTCTTAAGGAGTTGTTATGCTCCTGCCCGCATCATGAGTTTCCACGCTGGCAACTGGTGAAGTTTTTCTTCGACGGAGTCGACAGTACGAGCCAAGCAATTATCAACACATCATCCGGAGGTACCATTATGATCCAAGATAGTGAGACCGCTTGGAGGTTTCTTGAGCAGCTCAACAATGGATCAAAAACAAATTACTTTGCCAAGAAACGAGACAACAAAACTACATCTGCGACATCGGTAGGCATAGATAGTGCCCAGGTAAAGTCAGAAATTGGCGCATTGAATCGAAAGTTTGATCTTCTATTGGCTACCTCAACAAGGATCAAGGCACTCCCCAACCTCACGGCCAACAAGCCAATCGTCAGGGAGAAGTTAACCAAGTCTATGGGCAGGGCCAATACAACAATAACACACGACCATTCAGACCAGCGAATCAAGGAGGACCAGAATCAAAACCAGAACCAACAAAGGCAATATGGCAATATCAGACGGTGAACAACAACATGGATGCTGGTCCCTCGGAGAGAGGAGACTCAAGCGCAGAAGCTCGATCGCGTTCTAGACTTTGCCGCAAAGGCCCACCAGTAATCGCAAACTAACGCAAAGTGCATTATCAGCATGGAGAGGCAAATCGCGCAACTAGCTGAGCAAACCGGGAAAATAGATGACGGCAAGTTCCCAAGTACTACCGAGGTAAACCCAACTCATAATCAAATACCTGGAAAGGAACACGTCAACAAATTTGATGCTGATCAATACGAACTTCCACCTATTGAGTCAGTTTTAAAGATGAACAACGTTGAAATGGAAGGTGTGTCTGAGATGGTTGAGTCAAATTCTAGCAATGAAGCCCCCAAGGTTTAAGAAGAGATAGAAGAAGTTATTCAAGAAGTGAGTCAGCCTGTAATATATATATATATATATATATATATATATATATATATATATATATATATATATATATATATATATATATATATATATATATATATATATATATATATATATATATATGGAAAATGACCTATAATGGTAATGAAGTATCAGGATTGTTTAAAAAATACAAATGAAGTTTTTGTGTACACATATTACCAACAAACTATAGCCGTTGTACACCTATGACCATTAAAGTTTATCATTTGTTCAAAAAATACCATTGGCTGGTAACATATACTTCCGGTAACATCAATGGTATTTTTTGTACAAATGATAAACTTTAATGGTCATACGTGTACAACGGCTATAGTTTGTTGGTAATATGTGTACAAAAAAAGTTCAATGGTGCTTTTTGAACTATTTTAATACTTCGTTACCTTTATAAGTCATTATATATATATATATATATATATATATATATATATATATATATATATATATATATATATATATATATATATATATATATATATATATATATATATATATATATATATATATATATATATCCAAAAAGGAAGGTTAGTGGTCTAAGAAAAAATATGAAGACTTTTTGTTGGCGGCCATTATAACCATTTTGGTAAAAATTAATAAGTTTAGTGATGTTTCAAAATAAAGATAAGTCACGAAGTATGACATTAACACTTATTTTATCCATGGTTAACGGATTTCTAACGATAACCTCAAAATGATTAAAGCTCATGGATGTTGAAACCAAAAAAAAAAACAGTTTTTCAAAAATAGGACTAAACATGTAAAAGATTCCAACCACATGGACCAAAACTGTCATTTGCTTTTTAAAATACTAACTTTTTTATCTTGATCCTAGAGCATTTTCACATCAAATTTAATGTATCGATGCTAACTTGTTTAAAGGCTCTAACGTTCAAATTTTCATATATACGCAGATGTCCAGCTGTAGACAGTTTCTTTTTTTTTTTTCTTTTGAAACAACCCAGCTGTTGACAGTTAGTCCTTTCTGTTGTAGTTTAAATTATTTTATCCTCCCACTTTTACCCCTGTCCCACGCCTATATAGTCACCTCCATCTTTAACAAGTGAGGTCATTTTCGTCCATTTAATAGTTTCTACTAAAAGTCGTGACTGCTGTAAAGAAGCTGTAATGGATTTTGTTTTTTAGCCGAAAAAATTGAAGCGCCTTCACGCTCCCATTAAATCCTTCATATGATGCCCACGCACACTCCACTCCACCCATGGTTACTCACTATGGATGATACCTATAGTACGAGTACTAAATTACTATTTATAATAAACTCCAAATGTACATTCTTTTTTTAGACATTTTAAAGTTCTAACTATTTCATTTTACCTCTTTTACAAAAATAAATTTACATATAAATTTATTTTGGATAAATAATTTGTAAGGGTAATAAACTTTGTCTTGTGTACATATTTAGTCACTTTTGATTTTTTTTTCCACATTTGGTCAATAAACTTATTTTATGCTTGATTTAGCTATGAACTTTTTACATTTAGTCACTTATGTTTTTTTTTTTGTCCACAAATGTTAATTAAGTTATTGATCATATGTATACAAAATAAAATTAAGTTTAATGGTAATATGTGTACAAAAAAAAACATAAGTAACTAAATGTGAACAATTTTAAAAAATTCATGGACAAATCAGACACAAAAATAAGTTCAGTGACCAAATATGAATAATTTTAAAAGTTCATTACTATACCAAGTCATTATCCAAATTTTTTTATTTTTCGTTATAACATGTTATTAATATTGTTTATGCAAGTTTTAATTTTGTTATAGAGTTGTTTTAGTCAAAATAGCAATCGCGTTTTATTTCAAGGACAAAATAGTAACTAACTAAAAGGTAGTTGCACATTTATATAAAATGTACATATTAATAAAAGTTGTTTGAATAAATAGGTAAAAACATATATTTTTGCATAAATTACAAAAGAACTATATCTTTATATTGTTGCACTATTAATCATTTAACAATCGCCACAAGAGATCGATGAACAATTTCCAATTGCAATATTATGTATTTCTTTTTTAATTTAATTGTGGTTGTATATTCGGTTAAAGAAACCATAGCTTTATATTGATTGAGAAAGAAAGTATATCATCGTTGTGAATAATATGAACTTTATCTTAACTTTTTCATTCATCTAGAAGTCAATTGTGAATATTCTTGGGCGATGAATTGGAATGGAAAGGATTGTTACGCATGTCAATCTGGATCGGAATGGCATTGAATTGCAATATAACTTTTGCCCAAATTGTGAGACTGAGATGGAGCCAGGAGAGCATCTTCATATTTGTTATGGAGTGGCCAATGAAATTTGGTCAAAAGTTGCACCATGGTGGGATGAACGGTTGCCAATTTAGCATGATTTGATGTATGGATTGTCATCGGCATATAATTCTAGTTAGACTATTTTGAAAAGGAACGGTCTTGATGTAGTAACTTTTAAATATTATGCGGATGTTAAATAGTGAATTGGGAATTAAAACCCGTATGAATTGTAAACACGCGCGCCGCGGCCCATTAAGTGCCCGCGTCACGTGGGCCGTGAACAGCTAGGGTACGGCTAGGGTTTCTTGTAATGCCTATAAATATAAAGGCTGGTCATTAGGGTTTAGTGTCGTCGTATTGTCAAGTCTGAAGTCAGTAGTCAAAAGAGACCGATTTACTAGCAATCTATGTACGCTCTGTAACACCTGTATTTAGCTCTGGAATAAAGAATACTCTCTCCTGCCCGTGGACGTAGGTCATCTTGGACCGAACCATGTAAATCTCTGTGTCGATACTTTGTGTTTATATTTCCGCATTTATATTCTCGTTATTATTCCTGGGCAATAGGCTATAGATTCAGGTCTATTTCCTAACAAGTGGTATCAGAGCCGCGGTTTCAGATCTGTAGTGTTATAGATCTGTGGTTATTTACGGTTTTAGGTCTGCGTGTTTTAGATCTGGTTGTAGTTCTGGTTGTTTGAAATCAGTAGTAGATCTAGGGTTTACGGCTTCGCCGCGTCGCGCCTGTTGAAAAACCGCGTCGCGCCTGTTGAAGGATCGCGTCGTCTGTTCATGCCCGCGTCGCGCCCTGTTGAAGTCCGCGCCGCGGCGACGACGAGCAGTAAGCAGTTTCGGATTTACTAGTTCATCAAAGACTACAAGGATCGGTTGATTGAAGATGTCATCTCACAAGTTCGATTTGGAGAAGTTCAATGGCTCGAATGATTTCACTTTGTGGAAGGTTAAGATGAAGGCTCTTCTGGTTCAACAAGGATGCGCAGTTGCAGTGGAAGGAGAATATGCAAAGGACACGACAGATGCTGTGAAGAAGGAGATCGAGGGGAAAGCACATAGTGCTATTCTTTTGAGCTTGACGGATGAGGTGTTGAGGGAAGTTGTTGATCAACCCACTGCTGCCGGTATTTGGAAGAAGCTCTGTGATACGTATTAGAACAGTTCTTTGACAAATAGGTTGTATCAGAAGCAACGATTGTACACTTTCCGGATGGCAGAAGGTACTCAAGTAAAAGACCATCTTGATTCTTTCAACCGGATTATTCTAGATCTTCAAGGAGTAGGAGTAAAGGTTGATGATGAGGATCAAGCCCTTATTTCACTACTAGAAAAAAGGCTTTTAATGACACGCATTGCGTGTCATTAAAGGGTACAGATGACATGCAAATGTATGTCAAGGAAGCCCCTGTCATAAATGATAGATGACACACATTTGTGTGTCATAAATTTATGACATACATTTATGATACACAATTTGTATGTCATGATTTTAGGTATTTAATAAAAATATATATTTTCTTTATAGGTTTATTAATATTCAAATTAAATCACATTTAATGCATATATATATATATATATATATATATATATATATATATATATATATATATATATATATATATATATATATATATATATATATATATATATATATATATAATCCATTGCACACAACAATATCATGTCAAATACTAATTGAGAAACATTTCAAAATTATGTTATCAAAAATATCATAGTCATGACAGATAAAAAAATATCATCAAAAAATAAAGTCTGCTTAAAAAGACGCCTATTCTTCGCGAATATCAGCATTTGTGTAATTCTCCTTGCTGCCATATGCCTTCAATCTGTGAATATCAACTATCTGTCAAGAAGACAAGAGTAAAAAGTAAAAGCTTTATTCCAAGTAGAAGTAAGAACGCATACTTAGATATATGAAACAAATATATACCTTTTTGGTTTCAATATTAGCTGGATCCTGTATTTAGATTCCCAATTCTACCCTTTTTTCACAATGTTCCACTTTAAGTCCACATTGATATAATTCAACAGTTCCAACTCCATTATGGAGTGCTTTAGTTCTATGCCATAAACTAATAGCTTTCAAGCTAGTAGATGTAGTACAGAGCAACCTGCAAACTGAAGCAACAAAACATGAAAGAAGGTTATTATTGTATCATCATGTATTTATATGCATGATACTTGCACGATACAATCACAAGTTATGTAAGATAAGGTTCAATAAAAGTATGCCCACTAGTTACCACCTGTAGAACATGAGGGTAAAAAAGATATGTTATTAAATATATTAGTTATGTGACCCAAACTCTGGCCAAAAACTAAGAACTAAATCCTTCATATATGAGCTCTTCAGGGTGCCTAAAAATACCATGATTCTTTCAGTTTTACATCTAGATACTGCAACATAAAAACACGCATATAAACAAAAGAATGCCTTTAAAATGTGACATAAGCTTATATATCACTTAGAAGTTTGTAAGCCAATCAAACCTAAACCTTTTCAACAAGAGCACCAATGAGACGAATGTCAATAGGAAGGGGTTTCTCATCATGTTCCATGAATTCGGCCTGTAAAATACATATTCAAAACTGATATTAAGAATCATTATAGAAAATCAAACCATAAAAACAACCTTTTTTATCCATACCAAGTTAACTATGGTGAACTTAATAGCATTTTCTGCACCTTCAGCTGTCAATAAAAAAGGAATTAAGGAAAACGAATTAAGGGCAAAAGTGGAACAAAAATTGTCAATCTACAGACCTCGAGAAGTTGAGAAATTGTACCAGCGAAATCAGACTTGCAGACACGCATCAGACTTACCGGTAATCAGACTTGAAACCTAAATCGGATAAGCTTGAATCAGACTTGAAACCCAAATCGGATAAGCTTGAAACAGCGACATTGATTTCATATCAGAGATATCAAAGAAATCGTGTTTCAACCTATCATTAGACTCCGACTTTGAAGTCGGCTGAGGAAGAATCGCATCAGATGAAATCGGGTGAGGAAGCTACAGAGGATGAGGATGACGGGAAAAGAGGGTAAAACGAGATAAACTGAATTGGAAGTCAAGAAGCTGTAAATGATGATTTTGTGAGTTGAAACACATACCTTAGTTGAAAACCCTAACATCGGTCGATGCTGAAGAGATTAACCTTCGATTTCATGAGAAGCGAGGAAATGGAGAAGGAGAGAGGCTTGAATCGATACCACTACGCACCCAAAAAAACCCTAACACGCAGAGAAAATGAGAGAAGCGGGAAAGATCGATCAATTTAGAAGAAAATAAAAGACGACGCTGTCTTTTTTAGATGACACACAATAATATCAAAGCATCCTCCGTGTTTTTCATTTTTTTCAATTATGACACAAAATTAGGACATACATTTTTTATGTCGTAATTATCTTAAAAATATGACACAAATTTACGACGTACACTTATGTATGTCATAAATCCTTCAGGTTTCAAAAAAACATGACATTTTTTTATGACATACAGTTTTGTATGTCATTGAATCAGTGTATGTCATAGTTCGTGTGTCATTAAAAGTCTATTTTCTAGTAGTGTTTTGTTATGTTCACTGCCGAATTCACATGAGAATTTTGTTGATACTATGTTGTATGGAAGAACAACAATTACTGTGAATGATGTGAAGGATTCTCTGCTGTCCAAGGAACTCAAACGTAGAGTTTCTGGGAATGAGGAGACATCCGGTTCAGGTCTGTTCGTTGGCAGAGGAAGGACATCGGATAAGAAAGATGGTGGAAATCGGAGTAAGTCACATTCAAAATCGAAAGTTTCTGCAAAAGTCAAGTGTTATAACTGCAAGGAGAAGGGTCACTTCAAGAGAAATTGTCCATTGCTGAAAGGGAGGAAGGGAGAAAATAGCAACAATGGCAGTGCGGCTATTGTTCAGGATGGTTCTGAAGAAGAAGACATAGGCGATGTGTTGACTGTTTGTACATCTAGTTCTGTTGATGCTTGGGTCTTGGATACTGGGGCATCTTATCATATGATTTTCCATCGTGACTGGTTCGAATCTTTTAGAGACTTGAAAGGAACGGTGAAGTTGGGTAATGATTGGGTTGCTCAGGTCAAAGGAAGCGGTACGGTTCAGATTATGATGCACGATGGTATGGTCAGAAAGCTTGATTGCTGGTATGTTCCGGATCTTCGTAAGAACTTAATTTCTCTTACTACTTTAGCAAAGAATGGGTTGAAATACTCTGGTGAGGATGACTGGGTGAAAGTCACCAAGGGCTCTCTAGTAGTTATGAAAGGAAAGGTGCAGAAGAGTGGGGTTCCTGTCTTAGAAGGAAATTCGGTTAGGGGAACAGTGGCGGTTACTCAATCCTTAGAGAGTAGTAATGATAAGACAGAGTTGTGGCATAGAAGGTTGGGACATATGAGTGAGAAGGTTATGTCAATTCTGAGTAAACAGGGGTTGTTTGGTGGTGAGCTAACAGGAAAACTGAAGTTTTGTGAAGCTTGTGTCAAAGGCAAGCAACGCAGGGTGAAGTTTAGTTCGGGTAAACACACAAGCAAGGAAATCCTGGAGTACATTCATTCAGATTTGTGGGGTCCCTCTCCGGTCGAGTCTCATAAAGGTCATCGATACTTTGTGACTTTCATTGATGACTACTCAAGGAAGGTTTGGATATATTTTCTGAAGACTAAAGACGAAGTGTTTGGGCAGTTCAAGGAGTGGAAGACGATGATTGAAAAACGGACCGGAAAATCTGTCAAGACACTCAGAACTGACAATGGGTTGGAGTTCTGTAATGCCCCGTTTGACAACTTCTGCAAGGCGGAAGGTATAGTGAGGCATCACACTATACGGCACACACCACAGCAGAACGGAGTGGCGGAACGGATGAACCAAACACTGTTAGCGCGTGCTAGAAGCATGCGGTTATATGCTGATTTATCGAAGAAATTCTGGGCGGAAGCGGTTAATACTACTTGCTATCAGGTGAACAGATCACCATCAACTGCAATCGACTTTAAGACTCCTCAAGAGGTATGGTCTGGAAAACCCTCTGATTATTCTGGTTTACGTATATTTGGTTGTCCGGCTTATGCTCATGTTAATGATGGTAAACTTGAGGCGAGGGCAATGAAGTGCATATTTCTAGGGTATGCATATGGAGTGAAAGGTTATCGTCTGTGGTGTACAGAAGAAGGGAGAACTCCAAAATTTATTAATAGCAGAGATGTGACCTTTAATGAATCTGCTATGGTGAACCAAAGAGGAGGTGATACAAGTCATGTAGGGAAAGATCAGGGTGCCAACCAGAAGGTGGAGTTTGTCACACAAATTCCAGACAGAATGGTGATAAATGAAGAACAGCATGTCGGTGATGATCAGCATAGACGTGATGAAACTCATGAACAGCCCAATGAGGATCAGTCTGGTGATGCTGAGGCCGATGGTGAGAACAATGAGGATGAATCTATAGCAAGGAGAAGAGAGAAAAGGAACACGAAGACTCCAGCTAGATATGCTACATGTGTCACTAATGGTGATATTGGTTCTGTTGCATATGCACTAGCTGTTGGTGAAAACATTGGTACTGATGAGCCTCGGTCCTACAAAGAGGCGGTGGCAAGTAAAGAAGGATCAAGCTGGTTGATGGCGATGAATGAAGAGATGCAATCTCTTGAGAAGAATGAAACGTGGGATCTTGTTCCATTACCAAAAGGAGTCAAACCGGTTGGATGCAAATGGGTCTTTAAGAAGAAAGAAGGAATTCCAGGGGTTGAACCAGCAAGGTTCAAGGCACGGTTAGTGGCGAAGGGTTTTTCTCAAAAGGAAGGAATCGACTATCACGAGGTTTTCTCACCGGTCGTGAAGCACAAGTCAATTCGGGTTCTTTTAGCTATGGTGGGTGCATTTAATCTGGAGCTTGAGCAGCTCGATGTTAAAACTGCATTTCTTCATGGAAGCTTGGAGGAGAAGATATATATGTCACAGCCTGAGGGTTTTCTGGATTCTAATAAGGATCATGTGTGTCTGTTGAAGAAGTCTCTTTATGGTTTGAAGCAGTCTCCTAGACAGTGGTACAAGAGATTTGATTCGTTTATGACTTCGCATGGCTACATTCGGAATCAGTTTGATAATTGTGTCTACTTGAAGCAGTTGTCCAATGGGTCCTTTGTTTATCTGTTGCTATATGTTGATGATATGCTCATTGCAGCCAAGGAGATGGCTGAAATTAATAACTTGAAGAAGCTTTTGGCAAGTGAGTTTGAAATGAAGGATTTGGGTGCAGCAAAGAAGATATTGGGGATGGAGATTCAGAGAGACAGGAAAGCGGGGTTGGTATATGTTTCTCAGCAGAAATATATTGAGAAAGTCTTGCAGTCTTTCGGTATGGATCAGTCAAAACCAGTTGGAACTCCTTTGGCAGCGCATTTTAAATTAAACAGAAGTACTATACCAACTACGGATGAGGAAAAAGACTATATGAGTAGAGTTCCGTACTCAAGTGCAGTTGGAAGCCTTATGTATGCTATGGTCTGTACTAGACCTGATTTAGCACATGCAATTAGTGTGGTTAGTAGGTTTATGAGTAATCCTGGGAAAGCTCACTGGGAAGCAGTCAAGTGGATCTTGCGATACTTGAAGGGGACTAAGGATATTTGTCTGGTCTACGGTGGTAATACTCATAGTAACTTGGTGGGATATGCAGACTCAGACTATGGTGGCGACTTGGTGAAAAGGAGATCGCTCACGTGTTATATTTTCACTCTGTTTGGATGTGCAGTCAGTTGGAAGTCAACTTTACAATCTACTGTTGCCTTGTCTACAACTGAAGCGGAATACATGTCAATGACTGAAGGTATAAAGGAGTGTATCTGGCTACATGGTTTGGTGGAGAGTCTGGGATTGAAGGTGGAGAAGCTTGTCTTGAACTGTGATAGTGAAAGCGCTTTGTGTCTAGCAAGGAATCCGGTTTATCATGAAAAGACAAAGCATATTGATATCCGGTTAAATTTCATTCGTGACATAGTTGAAGAAGACAAGTTCTCAATCTTGAAGATCGATACCAAGGTGAATCCGGCAGATATGTTGACGAAGTCGTTACCCAAGGAGAAGTTCGAGCTATGCTTGAACTTGGTTGATGTTCGCAGGAGGTAAGTCCCTACGGGGCAAGCTGGCAGAAGACGAGAGGAAGTTTTTTGGTTTCTAGAGCGAGGTAGAGCTATGTTGAATTCGCAATTCAAGGTGGAGATTGTTAAATAGTGAATTGGGAATTAAAACCCGTATGAATTGTAAACACGCGTGCCGCGGCCCATTAAGTGCCCGCGTCGCGTGGGCCGTGAACAGCTAGGGTACGGCTAGGGTTTCTTGTAATGCCTATAAATATAAAGGCTGGTCATTAGGGTTTAGTGCCGTCGTATTGTCAAGTCTGAAGTCAGTAGTCAGAAGAGGCCGATTTACTAGCAATATAGGTACGCTCTGTAACACCTGTATTTAGCTCTAGAATAAAGAATACTCTCTCCTGCCCGTGGACGTAGGTCATCTTGGACTGAACCACGTAAATCTCTGTGTCGATACTTTGTGTTTATATTTCCGCATTTATATTCTCGTTATTATTCCTGGGCAATAGGCTATAGATTCAGGTCTATTTCCTAACAGTGGATGATGTGGATGTACCGTAACAATTTTGTTTTCAAGTAGATTCGGATAATAAAGGATTCGGTTTTTTCTTCAATTGACATTATTGTTTCTTCATGAGTTACGCCTGAGTTTATTATTTTTTCATGACGACTAGATGTAGTTAGTTCAATGTTATTTTTAGTTGGATTTGATTAAATACATACTTGAATTGGTATACACAACATCAGCAACAACGTCAACAGACCTAGGAATCCCATTCAGGTGGCGTCAGAAGAAGATAGTTGTCAGACAATTGTGCCTTCCTATGGAGTAGAGTGACAGCGTCACTTAGATGACCTTCGACATGTGCCACCATACCCGTTGAAGACAGACATGGTAGCATAAATCAGAGTTAGCACCAAGACAAATTCATGAGAAAATAAACTTAGTAGCATATGGCTCCAAGAACCTGCAAACGAGGCAAACATGGGTGAGTAAGTTGAGATGACCAATAAAACAAAACGTCCATGAATCTGAATACAAGCAAATGAGTCAAAAGTATGAAATAACAACACACATAACATGCATGGGGGTAGTGATACTCTTTCATCGAGATGTGAAGTCTACAAACCCTCTTATATGAGGTCATGTCCTAAAAAAGACCGAACTTCTCCATGTTTAGCCTTACATTATCCTCAAAATTTCTTTTAGCTTGTGCTCTCCTCCTCTTACCCTCAATCACCATATATTGAGTCTACCCTCCTTACAATTGTTGATGGAAGCCTCCTTCGACATGCTCATACCACCTCAATCAACATTTCCTCAATATTTTGGTGATATGCGTCACTCTTAACAAGTTTTTTACAGTCACATCCAGAATCCTATCCAACAAAGTTCTACAGCAAGTCCACATCAACATCCTCATTTGTGCTACTTTCATTATTCTTTTGTGCTCCTTTTTAGACGACCAACATTTAGATCCATACATCAATGCATTCCTAGTAACTACCCTATAACATTTGCTCTTAAGTTTCAACAGGACCCTCTTGTCGCCTTCCAATTTAATCAGCATGCCTTAATACGATGTGTGACGTCTACCTCCATGCCTCTTTCCTTATGAATCATGGATCCTAGATACATGACATTACATATACTCCCTTTTACTTACATATACTCCTTCTATATTCGCCTCCCCACTGAAATTACACCAAAGATACTCTCTTTTAATAACCTAGATATCTAACCCTTTCCCTTCTAATGTCACCCTCCAAGTATACAAATGTGCATTCAGCTCAACCATAGACTCAACTATCAACACAATCGCATCGACAAAAAGCACAAAGCAAAAGCACTTCCTTTTGATCTCTCGAGACATCTCGTCCAAGATCAAGGCAACGATGTACGAGCTAAGAGGTAAGCCATGATGAAGTCCGGTTTCTGTCGGTACTAGCTCTGTATCTTCGACGAGGGTCCAAACACAGGTCGTAGAGCGGCAATACATATCAAAAATAGCCATGTCATATACCTTATAGACCCCTCTAGATTCCAAGGTCCTACATATCACCTCTATGTCTTTTCCAGGTCGATTAACATCATATCGATATCCTTATTTCTTTTTCTATAATTCTCCATAAAATGTCTAAATAGGCGGATCGCCTCGGTAGTCAACCTCTTAAGCAAGAAATTAATTTATATTTTCTTTCATAAATTAATTTCTTAACTAGCAAGAGCTCCGTGCTTTGCACGAATTTTTTTTGGCGTTTCGGGTTTCTTTTGGTGTTTTTGCCGTCGGAAGATATTATGCTGTTATATGTTTGTGTAAGTATTATCAAGCATTTTGATTTTTTGTTTAAACATTATGGGAGTATTGGCATGCAGTAAAGAAGTGTAGATTTGGAATTAGGAGTCATAGCTGAGTTTCATTTATGATGATAAAACCATACATAGATAGTTAAGGGCATTATGAAAGTAGGTTGGTATTTATTGCATTTAGTCAAAAAAAATTACATTGTCCCAAAAAGCTAATCAGAGTAAAACGTACAACCAAAAGTAGGAACCGAAAAGAGATACCCCATTCAGAGAATCTAAGCAACTTTTGGTACTACTCTTCGCTGTCCATTTGAAGACGAATTAAAAACCCCCAAATCTATTTCTTCAATCCGATTCAAACAAACCCCGGAAAACTTCACAGATCAATGGTAACCGGTAATTAGTAAGTGGTAACAGTAACCAATAATATAGTAGAAACAAAGAAGAAAGAGAAATGGGTGGTTGAAGGAAAACCCGAACAGAAGATTACTAATTGCTAAAGTTCTGCTTTTATGTCCACGCCTGCATGGAAAACAGAGCCGTTGATGAATAACCACCGCAACTGCTACTGAAAAAAGATTATGGTAATCTTTTTTCCCAGAGATAAATAGTTATTATAAAATTCAAATCTCAGTTGTACATTGAGCATTGAAGGGTGTACCTTCGGACTGAATCTGATATAGAAAGGGACCAACCCAGGTCCAGTATTATACTCGTATACGTGCCATTCCGACCCTAGCGTATAAAATCAAAAGAGCCCAAAGATAAATAGTTATTATAAAATTCACATCTCAGTTGTACATTGAGCATTGAAGGGTGTACCTTCAGACTGAATCTGATATAGAAAGGGACCAACCCAGGTCCTAGTATTATACTCGTATACGTAATATATATATATATATATATATATATATATATATATATATATATATATATATATATATATATATATATATATATATATATATATATATATATATATATATATATATATATATATATATATATATATATATATATATATATATATATATATATATATATATATATATATATATAGAGAAAGAGACACTTTCCAATCTTGTACAACATCTTGTGTGTGAAAGTACACTGCTATTTATGTGCCTGGACACACAAACACATACACAACATGCGTTTGTGCGTTGCAGTCCAACAAAAAAAAGAAACAAATATAGACAAAATGAAAATATGAAAGTAGGTTGCCATTAATGGTTAAAAAATGGAAAAACTTTATTTTTTGGAGTTTTTTTCCGTGTCTGATTCAAACTCAGAAACACACACAGAACATGTGTTTGTGTCTGTTGGAATCCACCAAAAAAAGAAAATAAAGATGAAGTGAAAAAAAATGAAAAAAATGACAAAAAAGTAACTTTTTTGCAGATTTTGTCTGTGTATGGTTCTAACTCAGAAACACACACAAAACATGTTTGTGTGTTCGTGTTGCAGTCAACCAAAAAAAAGTAAAAAATAAAGATTAAATGACAAAAACTGGAAAAAATGACAAATAAAGAGCTTCTTGCAGATTTGGTCCGTGTATGGTTCAAACTCAGAAACATGCACACAATGTGTGTATGTGTTGCAGTCCATCCAAAAAAGAAAAAAAATTAAACATAAAATGACTAATATGAAAGTAGGTTGCCATTAAAACATAAAGTACAATGCTGTAATGGATAAATCAATTAAAGTACGTTGCTAGTTTGT
The DNA here is from genome assembly GCA_023525715.1 of Cichorium intybus. Taxonomy (NCBI): domain Eukaryota; kingdom Viridiplantae; phylum Streptophyta; class Magnoliopsida; order Asterales; family Asteraceae; genus Cichorium; species Cichorium intybus. The sequence goes on from CM042012.1 coordinate 59,323,922, forward strand.
AGCGGACACTTTCGTCCTTTTAGCACACACTTTCATTGATTTGTTTATTTGGTTTGTCCATTTTTGACAGTTTTCGTCCTCTTGGCAGATATGATTCTATATTATTACTGTAAAGTAGAATGCTATGTAAGATAATGATACGAAAGTATGTTGATGGTTAAACCGAATTTTTGACAAAGTATAGTGATTTCTTCGTGGCTATCCCTTAGATAAAATTTACACTTTAATTTATATAATTACGAAAAAACACTATATTTTGTCATTTTTTCTACTTTAACCATTAATTTTTCACTGGTCTAATAAACCATCAACTTTTGGAAAAAAAAAACTAAACCGACCATTATAACCTGAAGAACCGGTAACAATGGCTTTAATGAAACTTTTAAGCAAAACATTGGTGTTTTTTTCCGAATCCTTTAAAAATTGTTGGGTAAACCAATTTTCTGACAAAAAATAGTGTTTTCTCATAATTACCCCTTACAAAAAACCTTAATTATAAAATTCCATAATCCAAGTTATCTAACCTCTTAATGGGCATCTCTTCAATCATTGGAGGGGTGAAATTTTGTTTAGAAAGTAGTAAATTATCACAAATACCAACTTTTTTGTTCAATGGTCATCGTTTAAGAGTGTTTGCTTATGGTTGTTGAACCTCTTCAGATTTATTATAGGACCTAATTTTTTTTTTAAAAAAAAGATATATAAATAGATGGGAATAAGTCCTACTTTATAAATTACACGTGGGTTTAGGGTTTCCCAGCTAAGATATTAAAAAATTCTCACCTCTTTATCTTTATCAGTCAAAGTAGGCAGGTGAATATGAATTTGAGAGGCATGCAATGCGATCAATCCTCCAGCCAAAGTTGCAGAATTTTTTATTTTGCAAACAACATCAACCCCTTCAACTTTTTCAACCTCTTTATAATAAAATTGTTTTCTTTCAGAATATTAAAAGTTTGAATTTTTTGTATTTCTTTGTTGATGATGTATTAGCTAATAAAAGTTTTCAACTAAAATATCAGATGCCCAAATGTAGGTTTATAAGTCTAGTTTCCCATAATTTAAAATTTTCAATTTACCATATAACTAATGGAATACGGTAAAAAGACATGTTTGCCCTTACCTCCAGCCAAACAGAGGTTGTCTCACTTCCTGTGAACCCATACTTGTGAACCCATACTGACCAATAGGAAAGGTGTCTCCAGTTTTCACTACCTGCAGAGACCATAGAAAAATAGTCATAATTACAAAGGGACGCACGTTTGGGGGGTATTTTTTCGCATTTAATTCTTGGAAAAATTGAAAGTAGAATGCTATAAATGAGTGCATTTTACAATGAAAAATCCACTGAATTATAGCATCCTACTTTCAACTTTTCCAATTCTTCGCCCATGCCTAAACTTCCCTTTATTATGATTCCACAACAATTAAATGCCAAAAAATCTCCCCCCAACCGTGTCGAGCACGGGTAACCCGCTAGTTAACCATTAAAGTTAATTCCCTTATATTTAGTGTTATGAAACCTTTTTATTTACATAACACAATAATAGGGGTAAGATTCTGCAAATGCTATTACTTTAAATCTAATTTGGTCCACCTTGCATTCACTCCTAAAAGATCTTTTCCTTAAATATATTCTCATTATGTCTATGTAAAACCAAAATAAACAATACATGTGCACCGTATGTGGCATTATTTTGGCCATATATCCTTTAATTAAAGGGCCAAGAGAAACTCAACAAAACTGCAATTCTCTCATTTTTTTTAAACAAATGTAGGGTAAATTATAATGGAGTTTAACTTGAGAAAAAAAATATTAAAACCTTTATACCCAGCTTTTCTCCTTTCTTGACAATATCGACAAGTTTGGAGTTATTCTCGACAGAAGTGACTATGCCAATATCAATATCACCCCTTACAAAATAAAAGCATAAGGTGGCATTCTTTTATTTCTTGTGCTGGCCCAAGGTATGCTTTTGGTTAAACCTGCCAGCAAGGAGAAAAGTCAAAATTGAACCCAACACGTATTAATAACCAGTTATGTAAATATTTCCACCTTTTACATGTTGGAAATTCATATCACCTATAATTGAGCACTTATAAATTTTAAAAATATAGCAGATAAGCCCCTATCAAGAACCTGATACCTTATAAGCTCGTGTCTTTACACATGAATGAGAACACCCTGCACCAAAAAAATAACAAAACTTCAATAATGTGAACAGTAAGCGTCCATTTCTTCTTTCTTTAGCCAAAAGAACGCTGCTATAATTGGATACACTTTTGAAAGTAAAATGAATTAAAGTATTTTATTTGAAATTGAAATAAGAACATACCGCTCCTTCAAGTTCTATCCATCTACGTTTTAAACGAAACTGTTGTTGGCCACGTGTCAGTAGATTTATTGAACCATCTTCTAATCGCCTACATTGTCGAACCTGACGTCAAATAAAAGAAAAAGAAACTTAATATTTAAGAACTTTGTATTGTAACAGTAAAGAGGAAAAAGATAGATTGCTGATAAATTAGCTATACAGTAAGATGAAGTGACAAGAGTTGTGAATACACCCTACCTGTTGTCGTGGTTGTTGCAAATCTTATTCTTCCATCATCACTGTCTCTATAAACGCCTTCCTGGAAAATATATTGAGCATAATATTAAGACTTACAAAGCTATAAAAACATCAGTATATCATAGATTTGGTCATATTAATCACATACAACTCTTATAGTCGATACATGTAAGATGTTGATCCTCTTTGTCAAGAGGTGCAATTGAGGTGAGTTGAGGTGCATATGCAGTTGGGTTGACATTTCAAAGTCATATGCGAAAGCGATGGATGAGGGTCGTTACTGAAACCAATTCCAAAAAATCAGAAAACAATCTTCGCCCTCTAGGATTTACACTTACCGTAATACTCCGAATACCAATTAATTTGAAAACTAAATACAATAAAACAACCAAATAAGATTCTGATGCACAACTTATTTCCTCAAGCTTTGAGAACATACAAAATACAAAAAAAAAATTTACTTCCACTGGAAATCGGCTTATGGGTATACTAAAAGCAAAGAGGAATTAGAGCTTTTGAGTAGTTGTTTCAAACCGATTCGAAATATGGAGATCGGCTTATGGGGAGTAAATCTATCTACATTCAACAATTGAACAGAAATCGCATAACTGAAATCGCATCTAGATGTCGAAATTCAAGAACCGGACAAAAAATCCATGCTGAAGAACTGAAAATCGGACCTGGAAATCGCGTCTGGAAGTCGAAATTCAAGAACCGAACACAAAAACGATGCTGAAGAACTGAAAATCGGACCTGGAAATCGCGTGTAGAAGTCGAAATTCAAGAACCTAACACAAAATCGATGGTGAAGAACTGAAATCGGACCTGGGAATCGTAACCGGAGCACTGAAAATCAGACCTGGAAGTCGCGTCTGCGTGGCTTGAGGAGTCACCGCCGGCGTCTGCGTGGGTGGAGGAGGGAGCGCCGGTGGCCGGAGGGGATAAAGTCGCTACCGGCAATCGAGTTTTAGCAGCGAGTTAGGGCATCAAATTTCAAGGTTTTTTTTTCTTGAACATCAATCGAGTTTGCCGGAGGGGATAAAGTCGCTACCGGCAATCGAGTTTTAGCAGCGAGTTAGGGCATCAAATTTCAAGGTTTTTTTTTCTTGAACATCAATCGAGTTTCAGCAGCTTATTCCCGTCACGAAAGAAAATCCACACATCCACACAGTCGGTGGGGAACCGATGGAGAGGACGGAAGACACTACGTAACTGCCGATTATCGCTGGATTTGGAGTTCTAAAATCGTCGGGAATACCTGGGGATGCAATCGATCAGAGTAGAAACGGCAATGGATGAGCAAGAGGCTCAATCAGCAAATGCAAGATGTGAATGACAGGAATTCACCACAGTGTAAATGGAATTGAGAAACATCGAATTTAGCGGTGGACTCATCCGGATCTATATCACGATCCGGATCCGGAGAAGATCCGCGTTACACTAAATATTACAACACATAAAAGGAAGTGAACATGTTACCTTACCAAAAAATACGGGAACGCAACCTTGTAACAGCGTCCAAATCGACGCATTTTAATAAATAGAATAATAGTTTTGTTACAACACAATACCTTTGATTGTTTAAGAAGTACATATCTAGGAACATAAAATCACAAGTATATAAAAAACCCTAACAGTTTGATTTAGCATGTAACAGTTGGATTTTGGTTCAACACACTTTTATAAATTTCAGATTTTATAGCTTAATAAAGTGTTGCGTTGGTTGTTTAAAAATCAAAAACCTGCCCATACTACTTTACCTTTCTTCTTTCATCTTTGTTTTCTTTAAAAAGATAACTCTTACACTATTTTCTTTTAATTTTCATTGTCAGTCTATATTCGGCATTTATGAATAATTAATTGGTAAATTATTTCGATATTAGTAAGAGCAATTTTCATGTATATTTAACACTTCAAACTTCAAAGTATTTAAAAACAAATTATATTTTTCAAACAACTAATAATAGAACAACTGTCGTTGCAACACGGAAGCAGCTTGTATCAGGTTTATATGGGGGAGCCCCTCCACCTCCATAAATAACTTTCTCAATTTTCTTTCCAATTTTAAATTCAATTCTCACTTGTATAAATACCTCCATTCCCCACCTCCATTTTCATCATCAATAAACCCTCCTAAAACATTCAACAATGGCTTCCACTTCTTTCTTCATACAAATCCTCATTGTAATGTCTGTTTTCCACGCTTCATTTGCTGCCAGGCGACTCACTGAGTTAGTCCGCGACTCGTCTCCCCTTTTACAATACCACAATGGCGCCCTTCTCACCGGCGATATCTCCGTCAACCTCATTTGGTACGGCAACTTCAAGCCATCCCAGAAAGCCATCATCACCGATTTCATCACCTCCCTCTCCGCCGCCTCACTCAAATCCCAGATCCAACCTTCTGTCGCTACCTGGTGGAAGACGACGGACAAATACTACACGAAAACGAAGAAACCCTCACTCCGATTAGGTAAACAACTATCCGACTCGGATTACTCTCTCGGAAAATCATTAACGGACAAACATCTAGTCCAGTTGGCTGCGAAAGGTGAACCAACAAACGCCGTCAACATCGTGTTAACGGCCAACGACGTCGCTGTCGCCGGTCTTTGCTCCAGCCGGTGTGGTACCCACGGCCATGGTTCTTCATCTTCCAAAACCTCCATTACAAAAGGTAAAAACTACCGATTTGCGTACATCTGGGTTGGCAACTCGGAGACTCAGTGTCCGGGTCAATGTGCGTGGCCGTTCCACCAACCGATCTACGGACCACAGGGTGCACCATTGATCGCACCCAACAACGACGTCGGTGTAGACGGAATGGTTATTAACCTGGCTAGTCTCATGGCTGCGACGGCTACGAACCCATTTGGGAATGGGTATTATCAGGGGGATGCCGGTGCACCGTTAGAAGCTGCATCCGCTTGTCCGGGGGTGTACGGTAAAGGGGCGTATCCAGGGTACGCCGGAGATTTGTTGGTGGAGTCGACGACGGGTGCAAGTTATAATGCACATGGTACAAACGGAAGAAAGTATTTGCTGCCGGCGTTATTTGATCCATCTACTTCTAAATGTTCCACTTTGGTTTAAGAAGACGTAAACCAGGAAAGACGCTCTCTTTCTTCTGGTTCTTGGACACGAAGCAGTTAAAATAATGTATAAATAAAAAATAAAAAAAATAAAAAATTTGTTTATGTAGAAACTAGGAGTAGTGGTATGTAACAGCTGGAAAACTATGTATTCGTTCATTCATTTTAATTCTAAATTTATGTTTCGGTATCTTTTAATTATTATTTACTAATAAAAAATTTGTTTACCTACAAACGTAGTATGTTTGTTTTGTTAAATTTATCGCTTAATTATAAAAATATAAAATTGGTTGGCTTAAGTAATTGAATGCCGTTCTTTTTCGGTAACGTCATTCACAATCAAATGTTTCTTATGTATCAATTTTTTTATTCTTTTGTCTGATAAGACTGCTATTGTTCAAAATTAACCATGATTCTCTCTTATGAAATATTTATATATTTTATTCAATTAACAAGTAGATATCCACAAGGCAGTATCAATATTTTGGGCATATCTTTTAGACTACGTGGAATTATAGGATTATAGGAGTATTGATTTTTGAATTTTGACTCAATTTGTATTTATAACGATGCAACATCATTTGGGGAGGCTGGGTGCGAGCAGAGAGGAACGAAGGTGAAGGTGAAGACGATGAAAGAGAAGACACAAAATCCAGAGAAAGCGATGATCAGAGAAAGAACCTCAAGCGGTGGTGGTGTAGAAGACGTTAAAGCCACGAAATGTAGAGTAATAAGGAGATCCGAAAGCCAGATCCAAACCCGACTTAAAAGATCCATATTCACACGGCAACCCGCGTGACACAACCCCAAAAAAAAAAAAAAACGTACACAACGTTGCCCAAATTCACGCCAATTAATTAGTAGATAAATTCTCAAACGTATGATTAAGAGGTGCGTGGATAGAAGACGATAAATGAAAATCAGGAGAACAAGTGAATAAGAATGCCTGTAGTTTAACCAAACAATTTAATTATTGTGAAAATATGACCATGAGTCTAGCTTTTGTACGTGATATAATTATAAGTTTATGGCTTTTGTCTTAAAGTCAATATACTAAGCATACTGGAAGTAATATTTGATCCTATTACGTTCATTTTATTACTTTACGATTTCATTTTATTGCTTTACGATTTTATTTCATCATATACCAAACATAACCTAATAACACCGATCATGATCAAGTACTAGCTGTAACCTCGCAATTTAAAACTAGAGATCTATAACTTCTGAATAGTTTGAATAAATCAAACAATGCACCGAAGGTAAATCAACACCTTAGTTAACCAATTTAATTTTAGTAAACAACCTTTTCAAACGAATTCTGCATGCTAAAATACTAATTTTCTGTTAACGGACTATATGTGTTCATATTTGTATTCTTTGTATAGCTTAGCCCACTATTGTTTTAGCCCATTATGCTGTATTAGCCCATGTAGACCTCCTCGTGTATTTATCCTAGGTTTGCATTCTTTGCCGTTTATGGTAAAATAACTTCGTTCATGTTATCAGAGCGGGACACCTAACCTTACTCTGTCGTTCCTTCCCATCGACATACCCATCACTCATCCTTCCCTCTCTTTCTCGCTTCTTCCTTCTTCTCTCAAGATGTCTGATAGCGATTCAAACAACACTTCTAAACCACCTCACAAAGCCTATGGAATAACCAACATAAAATCGTATGTTCCTCTTATTCTAGATCTCACCACTCATAACTATGAACCTTGGAGTGTCATCTTCAAGGCTGGTTGCATTGCTTACAATGTTCTCGATCACATCGATGATTCATACGATGTACCAAAATCGCCTCCCCCGGATCCGGAGTGGGAGAAACTCGACTCCATGGTGACACTGTGGTTATTTGGATCAATCTCTCAAAATCTCATTACCTTTGCTTACTCCAATCAAGCAACCGCTCCTAAGGTTTGGCTCAATCTTCACTCCCTTTTCTATGACAAAAAAGAGTCGACCACAATGCAGTTAGAAACCGAACTCCGAAACATCTCCATGGGGGACCTTTCTCTTCATGCATATTGTGACAAAGTCAAGAAAATTGTCGATCTTCTTGAAGGTCTTGGTGAAAAAAAATCAAGGAACGTAATGTGGTTCTTCACGCTTTGAACGGTCTTCCTAGCAAGTTTAATAGTGTTTCTGACATAATCCAGTTTACCAAGCCTTTCCCCATATTCTCGTAGATGTGTTCAATGTTGGCGGTGGCTGAAATCCGGTTCAATAATACTCGCATTATCACACTCACGCACGAAAATAATCCTTCTTCAAATCAACTATTGCATATCGGGTATTCTTCCAATAATCGTAGGGGTGGTCGTGGGTCCCATCGCGGTAATTCTCACAATAGTCGATAGGGTGGGGGTAACCAAGGAAGTCAGCGTCGTGTAATTTCTCCAAAGGAAGGTCAGCGCACTTATTTCTCTCCATCGAATACTTATTCAAGTCGAGGCCCACCATTTGGGTGGGTGTTCTTTCCACCGCCCACGTATTCCTCTTGGGCTCACGCACCTCAGGACCAACAAGGCCATCGCATGAATGCTAATACAAATCAGACCTAGTGGAGCCGGCCCGCTGCCAACAGCCCAGGCATTCTCGGTAGACGTCCAGCTCAAGCCCAACAGCCCGTAGGCGTTTCTTGACTCATACGGTCCGGATCAACAGACGGGTACTTGGCCCGGTACTGATCAACCCACTTCGCTTCCCAATTTATTTAATACTATGTCTTTAAATGATCCGGGAAATGACGGTTGGGTTATGGACACCGTTGCTACCGACCATGCTCACGCCAATGCAGGTATACTAAAATACGTTTCTAATAATCATTATCCTCATTCTATTTTTGTCGGCAACGGTTCCGTAATACCTGTTGTGACATTGAGACATTCCAATTTTCCTATCCCTAATATCTATCATCCTCTTCATTTAGAAAATGTCCTCATCACCCCAAATATTATTAAAACCTTATATATGTTCGCAAGTTTACAACTCATAATAATTGCTCTATTGATTTAGATCCTTATGGCTTTCCCATTCTTTATTATCAGATACGTCGTCCTCTCATCTGCTGTGATAGATTCGGGCTGTTATATCCTGTCACTAACTCCAACAGTCACACATTTATCTCTACTTCCTCCACCATTTGACATCAACGATTCGGCCATCCTGGAGATCAAGTCTTAAAGCATTTAGCTTCTAGTAGTTTTATCTATTGTTTACCAAAAAATAATGTAACTTGCCATGCATGTCAACTTGGCAAACACACTAGACTTCCATTTTATTTGTCTGATTCTACTGTTTCTGCCCCCTTTTGAAATTATTCATTCTGATGTGTGGACTTCTCCTATCTATAGTAATGGTGGTTTGAAATATTATGTCGTGTTTCTTGATCATTTTTCCCATTATCTTTGGGTTTATCCACTTTGACAGAATATAGAATTGCTTGATATTAATATTGAGGGTTTAACCCCATATAAATAGGGATACAAAATGGGGGATCATGGCCAAACCTAAACCCTAATGGGCTTACCAAAACCCTAATGGGTATAACCCTAATCACTAACATCCCCCCGCAGTTTGATCGGAAAGAGACGATTAAACTGAAAAAATAAACAAAACATAAAAGAAAAACATAATTGAAAAACAGCGGCAGCGGTGGCAGAGCTCTGACGATGGCGGCTAATAATAACTGCTCGTCGGAGAAGAAGAGAGGAGGAGTGGCGGCCAGAGGCGGATCCGTTGAAGAAGAAGGGAGAGCCGTGACAGTGATCATGGAGCCGACGGCGGAAGAGTCCGGAGAAAGGCAGTGAGCAAAGAAAGAGGACTCGAGCTGCGGCGGACGGCGCCAATTTCGGTGAGATCGACGACTGCAGTCATGACAGAGGAGAGAAAGACGACTGCAAATCGGAGGCTTCCCGACGAAGAATGTCCGAAGAAGAAGATGTCATCCGAGGAGAGGGGCCGAAGTAGACGATGCAGTAGAAGAAACCGATGACGGAGCTCTGGTTTGATGCCGGCGGCTGTATTATTATTTATGAGAAAAAAGAAGAAAGGGAAAAATATTGAAGGCACCTCCGACGACTAGGTCGCCGGAGGTGGTGGTCGGCGGTGGCGGGTTGTGGTCAGCAGTAGGATTTTAACCTAGAGCTCTGATACCATGACAGAATATAGAATTGCTTGATATTAATATTGAGGGTTTAACCCCATATAAATAGGGATACAAAATGGGGGATCATGGCCAAACCTAAACCCTAATGGGCTTACCAAAACCCTAATGGGTATAACCCTAATCACTAACACACTTAAACACAAATCTGACATATTCCAAAAAAATTTACACCTATCCAACTTAATAAACACTAAATTTGGGGGTACTATCAAACAATTCCAATGCAACCCAGTGGGGAAGACAACATTAAACCTTTCCATGACCACTTATCTTCTCATGACATTACCTTTCGCTTTGCATGCCCACACACATCTCAACAAAACAGAAGATCCGAAAGCATTATTCGCACTATCAATAACATGATGCAGACTCTTCTTTTTCCATTCCCACCTCCCTCCCACGTTTTGGCTTGAAGCCCTCCATATGGCAACCAATCTACTTAACATATTACCCTCTGTCTCTATCTCTAATGATACTCCTCACTACTGCCTCTTTCAACGACACCCCACATATGACCACCTCCGTGTCTTCGACTGCCTCTGTTTCCTTCGCCTACACACTACTCATAAACTCCAACCTCATTCTGCTCTATGCATCTTTCTTTCTTACCCCACCTACCACCGTGGTTTCCACTACTTTGACCTATCCAATTGTAAGATCATTATCTCACGCTATGTAACCTTTGACGAGTCTGTCTTCCCTAACGGTTTGGTCACCCCACCGACCCTCCTTATGACTTTCTTTCTGATTCCGACATGTCACCTAATCTCTAACAGATACTTTACCCCACTCAAACGACCTCCGACCCCCTCCCTCCTCCTCATAACACCGAGACTGACCCTCCTCCTCATGACACCGAGACCGGCCCTCCTTCACGAAACTGAGGCCGACCATCCTCACCTGACCACTCCTTCCTCTCCTCCTCCCACGGTTCTTCATCCACCTGTCGGTTCATCACATGCACACCAGATCTAGAAGTGGCATTGTGAAACCCATTCACCGCTTTAATATTCATTCCACCTCCATTTCCTCTGTCCCGAGGTTACACATAGAGGCTTTGAAAGATCCAAATTGGAAAAAAGCCATGAATAAGGAATATAATGATCTTATTACCAACGGTACTTAGGTTTTTATGTCACGACCACTAAGGGAAAATGTTGTTCGTTGTATGTGGTTGTTCAAACAGAAGTTTAATTATGATGGGTCTCTCTCTCGCTACCAAGCACAACTTGTTGCGAACGGCCGAAGTCAACAGCAGGGAATCGATTGTCATGATACTTTTAGCCCGGTTGTTAAACAGGCTACTATACACATTGTTTCTTAGCCTCGCTATCTCCAGACATTGGCCTATTCATCAGCTCAATGTAAAGAACGCTTTTCTTCACGGTCATCTTCAGGAGACCGTTTACATGCACCAGCCTCCGGGCTTCCGGGATCCGCAGCACCCAGATTATGTCTGTCACTTACAGCGATCCCTCTATGGCCTCAAACAGGCCCATGGTCCTGGTATCAGCAATTCGCTTAGCATGTTCTTCACATGGGTTTTCAGCACAGCCTTACAGATTCATTCCTATTTATCTATCATCATGGAGCCGAGGCTGCTTATCTTCTTCTATATGTCGATGACATCATCCTCCCCGCCTTCTCTACGGCTCTTCTATGGGCTGTCATCACTCAGCTTAGCCTTGAGTTCACCATGACTGGTCTTGGTGCTCTTAATATATGCCAGCCGCTGACCTCAGGGACTCTATCTCTCTCAGAGAAAATATGCTGCAGAGATTCTTGAGTGTGCTCATATGCTTCAGTGCAACCCAGCCCGCACCCCTGCCGAAACCGCACATAAGCTGGATGCCACTGACCACCGGTCAACGATCTGTCTCTTTAATGCAGCGTTGGTGGTGCAATACAGTACCCCACCTTCACTCGTCGGGATATTACTTATGCGGTTCAGCAGATTTGCCTTTTCATGCATAATCCACGGGAGCCCCACTTCCATGTACTTAAGCGCATGTTGCGCTACATTAGAGAGACTCTCGATCACGGCTTGTAGCTCTATGTGTCACCTACATTCGATCTGTGTGCCTACTCTGATGCTGACTGGGGTGGATGCCCAGTATCACGTCGCTCTATATCAGGATATTGTGTTTTTCTGGGTGATAATCTCATTAGTCATTTCTTGGTCATCTAAGCAACATGGTGTAATCTCGCGTTCTAGTGTCGAGGCTGAGTATTGTGGCGTTGCTAACGTAGTTTCAGAGACATGCTGGGTTTGTAATTTACTCTATGAGCTTCGATGTCCGCCCGACAAAGCTACTATTGTTTATTGTGACAACATCAGCTCAGTTTACATGACAGCAAACCCAGTTCAGCGCCAACACACAAAACATATTGATATTGACATTCATTTTGTGCATGATCTCGTTGCTCGAGGTCTTGTTCGGGTCTACCATATTCCGTTCTCCGCTCAATATGGTGATATCTTCACCAAAGGACTTCCGACTCAGCTCTTCAACGAATTCAAGATCAGTTTGAACATTCAGAATTCTCTTCCCAATCAAACTGTGGGGGATGTTAGTGGACTATATTTGTTCATATTTGCATTCTTTGTATAGCTTAGCCCACTATTGTTTTAGCCCATTATGTTGTATTAGCCTATGTAGGCCTTCTCGTGTATTTATCCTAGGTTTGCATTGTTTGCCGTGTATGGGAAAATAACTTCGTACATTTTCCTCGAGAGAAAATGATTCCATATAGTAGGAAAATTCTCATCTTGGAAAATCACCTCACCAATGTGTTGTCTAGTAGACATTGGTTTCAAGGTTAGGTTCTTGGCGGGATCCAATGCAACAAAGCTCTAATATTAGAAGGATCAACATTGTCTCTTTTATTTTTTACTACATGGCCAAGGAATTAGACTTGCTGCAATGAAAATACACGCTTCCAATTTCACATAAATTTTTTGTTTTTAGAGAATACTCAATATTTGTTGTAATTGGACTCCATGTTCGTCTTGGCTTTCTTGAGTATATTAGAGTATCATCAATAAAAACAAAGACTGGTTTTTCAAGATAAGAATGACAAACACGATCCATCATTATCCATAAATGTAGTAGGAGTATTTGTCAACCTGAACAAAATTGCCAGAAATTCATAATGCCCGTTGTGTTGGATCATGATGCACATTTCAAATATATTAATCAAAATGTAAGCCGTGGAAGCGATTGAATATAAGCGTTATGATTGAACCATGGATCAGGGTTTATCAATTAAAAGCAACTAATTATCTAAAACGGTTTTTAACTCTATGTTTATGAAGACGAGAAGATTAAGAATCCAAAGTAGAGTTCCTCTTATGGAATCACACCCTTGACTTTAAGCAAGCAAGTTCCTCATTTTCTTGGCGCATAAGTAAATCTCTAAAACCCTTTTGGGTTATTTATTGGTGTGTCAAAGTGGAGAGAGGAGGGAGAGATGAAGGATGAAACTTAAGGCTTCTCTTTGGGAGGCTCCTTTTGTCGTCCATGTTTTATATGAGGCATATACCCTAGGATCCTTTCTAGTATTAAAGTTTGATCAAATTATGATAATATTACCACGATCCAAATATTAAAATATTATAGTATAATTGGTTCTTCAAATTAATTTCTAATTATCTCATAGATGAATCAATAAATAACAAATTAATCCCTCTAATTAAATAGTTTTGCTTTTCTAGTTAAGCAAAGTGTGCAGCACAAATAGGCATATGTAATTAACACTTTATGTAACTAACTTGTATCATTTAGCATATCTCCAACAAACTCACACTTTCACATGTCACAACGACTGCATAGTTGTACTCACAAAATTACACATGGTATGTCTTCGATGACAAGTAATAAGATATTAAACTTTAAAGGTCGATCCAATCCAATGTAAGTGATCAAATATCCTTTTGTTCTAGATATCCGGATGAATGTGAGACATGGAAATCTTGTCAAGCATACACGTTCAAGATTTTGTTTCTCAACAAATATTTGTGGTAACCTAAACAACAGATGCATAATTAAATGACTAGCAATTCAGTCCGAGTATAACTATATATTTATTGTCAATGTTGAATCATCGAAGGGTCTAAGGATATTGCTTCAACCAAAGGTCGGTGAGAACAAATCAACTTTGTCTACACAAATCTTTACCCTCTTGTCATGTCATACCAGGACATACCATGTATTGCTACCAGTTACAGCCAACATGGGAGGACGTCAAGGCACAACAAAGTATGAGTAAATTATAAGTATATATGTTTCAAGGACATAAAATATTACCATCTTAGAGTTACTCGCGACAATATTCCATGAAGTAATACTTTAAGTGTGGGTTACTCTAATACTTGATCTCTATTAAGTACCTGCCAATGTTAGTCGTATATATCCATCACTATGGATAGTAACACTTCATTTGAAGACTGATCGACCATGTAGATTCTGAATACACGAGTATTCAAGGAAGTCAATAAACGTGCAAAATGGAAAATAATGATACACTAATATATATATATATATATATATATATATATATATATATATATATATATATATATATATATATATATATATATATATATATATATATATATATATATATATATATATAGTGTTTCCTATCATATATTATGATCTCTAAATAATAAACGTTATATCAGATAGAGTGCATATTGTATCAGTTCCATCTAACCAACTAATAAATTAAACCGAGTTACTTGCAAATCTAAGGCCACTAGACCTAGTATGGAAGTCATGTTATGTTTATGGAAATGGCTTAGTGAATGGGTTTAGCTAAGTTCCCTTCTAAAGCAACTATGATAGTCTTAGACAACTCTTAGTATATTTTGTATGCATTTGTGTGTAACCACACCAAGATCTCTAATGAAACTCCTTCATCTATAGTATCTCCTTTGAAGCTCCATTACCTTCAATATACGCAAACTCGATTTTCAAAACAGTTTTGGTATCTTACTTGGTACTCTTCTAAGTTACATCTCCTCTGTTCAGTAAGAACCTAAATCCGTACCGTAATATAACATCTCGAATTTTATAGTATATTTAAAACTTTTTAAGAAAACAATTTCAATAAATATTCATCATATTATTACTAATTTCCAACATAGACATCATTCAGTTCTTTTAAAAACATTTCTTTGTTAAACAAAATTAATTACAGCAGAAATCAACTAACATCAAGTCAATAAAACATAAATCTCCACAGAAGTTGCATCAGTGTCTATACATCACACCTTGTCATCACCCACTCCTGAAGTACCTGAAACAGTGATTTAATAAGGAAAGGGTAAGCACACAGTTTAGAGAGTTGCAACACGTACACCGCATATCAGTCATACATAACCTACCATATCAAAAGGAATACAACACATCATCACAATAAACACTAGTACACTCCACTATGTACATTGAGCCATTCTCCTCCGCTCAGCACTCCGAGCCGTGCATACTCTGTTTGACAAGCCATGCGTATCCGCTCAGTGCATCTTGCCGGGCATCCCCGCTCTGTACCATGTTGATTAGTGTGTCGAGCCACCCTACATTGCTCAGTACGTCGAGCCATCCTATATTTCTCAATACGTCGAGCCAACCTGTGTTGCTCAATACGTCGAGCCCAGAACATCTACATACTAGACCTAGTCCTCCAAACAACCTAATACTACCTACACACATCCTATAAGCACACACGAGCTACAATAAAACACATATAATATCCACACAATGTAGTGAGAAACTCATCTCGAAACAACTGTATAAATTGTTTCCTTTAATACAATAGAATAATTTATATTTTAGGAAAATGTCATTCATAAAACCATTGAAAACTGAAGTCTAACACAAGAGTAAATTAAACGAATCGTCCATCGTGCAAGTGCCAAAAGGCATGTTTAGTCCTTATTTTCAAATTTTAACTCAAAACATCCCTTATATTATTAAAAGTTACACGCTTAGTCCCTAATAAACATAAAATGACTTTATTGCCATTTTTTCATTTATTTAGTATTTGTTTATTATTTTTTAATTTAAAAAAGAAAATAAAACATAACCCAACCCCCTTCACACACACACATTCTCTCTCTATCTCTCCATCTCTTTAATGGGTCATCTCCTTTTCCCTAATCCTTTAACCCTAAACTAACATTTACAAACCTATTGAAGAAACCCTAAATAACCTCTATCCACCATTGGACCCACTACCATCGCCGCCTTGAAGCCGCCACCACCAAAGTTACCTAATGCCGGCATCACCGTCACATTGCTTTCATCAAATTTCCGTTGAACTAAAATGTAACCACCACCACCTACCTTCCTACGAACGTATCAATCAAGATTTGATCTTCCATCCATTGAAATTGTCCCATCGCCTTCTCTCTCTCTCTATTGTCTCTCTGTCTTAGTCCCCAATTGATCTTCCTGAAGTTCTTACACCATAGAAAACTCATCTTCAACACCAGCCATGATTTAGGGTTTTTAGGATTGATTTGAGGTTTGAATCAAGTTCAAATTTAGGATTTCGGGACAAATTTCAAGTTTGTTTCAGGTTTCGATCTGTTGCACTACCACCAACTATCACATCATCGATCTGAATTCATCTCCCACCGCCTTATTTTCTTCCTTAAAGCCAGACCCCACTTTATAGAATTTCCTGTTGAGTCAGTTGGTGTTAAGTCTGATTACATTTTAACAAACTGATTTTGGGTTTGTGGATTTGAGGAAACCGATTTTGCCCTAATTTTAATCAGATTTACGATTTGTGTTTTCTTTCTGGATTGTTTGAATCAGAGTTTGCATATAGGGTTTGTTTGTTCATGGCTGATGTGGTGATGGATAGTTTGTTCATGGCAGATATAATGGTGATGGTCAATGGCGGAGGTGTGGTAGGGGCCGACGAAGGTTGTGTTTGATAGTGAAGGCAGACATGATGAAACGAGGAGAGGGGAGAAAGAGAGGCCTTTCATTTTCTAATAATTATAACTAATTAAAATAATAGATAAATACTAAACAAACAAACAAATAAATAAATATAAAAAGGGCAATATAGTCATTTTATGTCTACAGGGACGAAGCGTGCAAGTTTTAATGATATGAGGAACGATCTGAGTTAACTTTTGAAAATAGGGAGTAAATATATCTTTTGATGGTTTTACGAGAGACGATTAGTGTAATTTACTCTTAATATAATATAAGTTAACTGTAATTTTAAAATTTAATGTTATTAAAGAGTAATGAGAATGAGTAATACGAAAATTGGCATTTGAAATTATATTTAAGAAAAGGAATTTACATTTAAAAATCGTAATAAAAAAAGTCATAATCTAAAACAATCTAAAACAGGAATAAAGTTTACATTTATAAATTTTTATTGAAAGACTGCTTATTAACTTCATCTTTTTTTTTATTTAAAATTTAAAACATAACTAATAAACATTAAGATTAGTAAACACACACAAATTTTATAATTAAATTCATGCTTATTTTATTTATATAAAAGATTGTGTAGATATGGGAAATAAGTTTTTATAATTAATAAAAAATATATATTAAAAAATTTAAAAGAAAACCTTATAAGTTCGTTAAAATATTAACCTATGTAATTTTAATAGAACAGCTAGTTTATAAACTATTTTTTACTTTAAAAATATAATAATATTAAAAGAACATCTTAAATACAATGTGCTAAATACAACTGGATGATCATGGAAGTAGCTTTTTTTTTTTTTGGAAACGGCGCGGGAGTCGAACACCTTGTGACGGGTTTTCAACCGTCCCTCATTGTTTGATACTCCAAAGTGTCAACCCCCCACCTCACCTGGGAAAATCCCCCACAGGGGATTGGAACCGGGATCGAACCCGGAACCTCCCCCCACATGGGTATATAACCCTATGCATCACTACCAGCTAGACTGGAGATCACTTGCATGGAAGTAGCTTCAATGGAGAATATGTATTGGAACGGTACTTAACCGAAAATATTCAAATCGAAAATAACAAATTATAGGAATCGACTATCGAACCGCAGTATACAGAGTTCAATTTAAGAAAATGTGTTTAGTTTGATGGTAACCTTAGGTATGAGAACCGGACCAAACCAACACCAAACCGATAAGTATCCGAATTGAAAGTTGCAAACTATAAAAAGTTGAATACAAAATATAAAATACGGTACCACTTCGAAACCGGGAGTTTTAAAAAAAGAAACTTTAGATGTACCTTGCCCACGCCCGTGAAAAGCTTTCAAATTTTGAATTCGGTTTGACTTTTATAATGTCACCAATATCCAATGTTACAACTGGCGTTGACTCCTTGTATTCATAACTACGCGGAAGGAGCATGCATGAGGTTTATATGGGGAGCACCTCGACATCCATACCTCCCCACCTCATTATTAAATTTTCCCCTTACCTTCTTATTATCTTTAGATTCAGTTTTCATGCTATAAATACCTCTTGTTTCCCCAACTCCATTTTCATCAACTCTTCCTATTTCCTATTCCTTTCTTCTAAATCTTCAACAATGGCTTCAAGTACTCGTTTTGTCCTAAAGCTTCTCTTTCTGTTGACTCTTTTCCACACGTCATTTGGTGCTAGACGACTCACTGAGTTAGTCCATGACTCGTCTCCGATTATGCATAACCACAATGGTCCCCTCCTTTCCGGCAATATCTCCGTCAACCTCATTTGGTATGGCAACTTCAAGCCTTCCCAGAAAGCCATCATCAACGATTTCATAACCTCCCTCTCCATAAAATCCCACATCCAACCATCTGTCGCCACGTGGTGGAAGACGACGGACAAATACTACTCCAAAACCAAGAAAGCCTCACTCCGGCTTGGTAAACAAGTATCCGACCGGGGTTGCTCGCTTGGTAAATCCTTAACGGACAAACACCTACGCCAGTTGGCTGCAAAGGGTGAACCAAGAAATGCCGTCAACATAGTTTTAACAGCAAATGACGTGGCAGTTGCCGGATTTTGCTCTAGCAGGTGTGGCACCCATGGTCACGGCTCATCTTCCCATGTGAAAGGTAAAAACTACAGGTTTGCGTATATCTGGGTTGGCAACTCGGTAACTCAGTGTCCTGGTCAATGTGCGTGGCCCTTCCACCAACCCATGTACGGACCACAGGGTGCACCACTGATCGCACCCAACAACGACGTGGGTGTAGATGGGATGGTTATTAACCTGGCTAGCCTTTTGGCTGCTACGGCTACAAATCCCTTTGGGAATGGGTATTATCAGGGGGATGCAGGTGCACCGTTAGAAGCTGCATCCGCTTGTCCGGGGGTGTACGGTAAAGGGGCGTATCCAGGGTACGCCGGAGATTTGTTGGTGGAGTCGACGACGGGTGCAAGTTATAATGCACATGGTACAAACGGAAGAATGTATTTGCTGCCGGCGTTATTTGATCCCTCTACTTCTAAATGTTCCACTTTGGTTTAACAAGAAGTAACCCCATGCGCAAGGCAGGAGGATGTTTCTTCTGGTTTTTGGAAATGAACCGGTTAGAAATATTGTATAAAAAAAAATGAAAAGAAAAAAAATAAAAAACTGTATACAAAGTACGAGTGGTACCATGTAACTGGAAAACTATTAACTATGTATTCGTTTATTTATTTTAATCGCCAAATACATGTTTTCGGTATTTGTTTTAATATTAAGTAAGGGTGTTGATAACAACACTCCACTCTATATACTAGAGTTACGTGTATTAAGTCGTTACAAAGATTTAAAGGATATGATGGTAAGCCGATTGCCAAAAAAGGGATTCATGGTACTTGGCTTTCAATTTCTGAAATTCAAGTTGATCTCGATAAATGAAATATTTCGGTGAACGATTTAATGGAGAGAAAGATTGGTAGAGGAGATTATACATTCTTTTGGAAAGATGGTACACCCTTAATGGAAGTTTTCCCGAAGTTGTATGCAATTGAGTCCCAAAAGGATTGTTTTATTGCAAATAGAATCTTGCCCTCAAATAGGGGCTGCATATGGAATTGGAAGAGAAGGCTGCAGAGTGGAGCTGAAACCAAAGAAATGATGTAGTTATGTTGTATGGCTGCTCATCTTAATCTAAATGACAATGTTGATACGTGGCTTTGAAAGGTTGGAAATAACGGTGTTTTCACAGTCCAATCATTTAGAAGTGTTATTGATAAACGTAGATGGGCTGATGATAGAATGAAGTTTAGATGGTGTAATCGGGTTTGAAGGTTAAGTGCTTTGCATGACGCTTTTTGAAAGACAAGATCTCAGTGGCCATGAATCTTGTTGTTAGAGGTGTGAGCTTGAATTCTATTAGATGTCTGATATGTAACAATGCCCCGGAATGCGTGAATCACCTCTTTTTCGAATGTCGGTTTGCTGCTGAGATTTGGAGTATGTTATGCAGGTGGTCTAATTTGTTAATCCCTCGGACGATTTGTTTGATATGGATGTGCTGCTTGGCTGTAGCGGTTTGTCCAAATTGGGAACTAATCTAAAACTTAGCTTGGTGTATTCTACTATTTGGTTCATCTAGAAGGCAAGGAACTCAAAGGTGTTTAAGAATTCTGCTTCGTCATCTTCTAGAACGGTGGGAGATATTCAATCGATAGTTTTTAATTGGTTAAAATATAGAGGAAAAGTTTTGGATTTTAATTGGCAGATGTGGTGTCCTGCTCCTTTAAATTGTACTATTATGTAATGTTTTCTTGCCTCTAGCGCCTTGCTTGTTGGCTTCGTTTTTTCTTATATAAATTTCTGACGTTCTAAAAAAACTAGAGTTACTTTTTCTTATGTAATAATTGTGTAATGATTGTGTTTATCATTCCACTAACTAATTATATTATTATATAATGATTGTGTTTTTTAATCATTTCATTATCTAATCATATTATTATAATTACTTTATTTTTTTTAAATAATTATTATACTATATTTCAATTATTATATTATTATTGAATTGTTTTAAAGTTATTATTTTATTTTGTTTTATTAGAATAACAAGGTTTTTTAATAACTTGGTGTATATTTACTACACCGATTCCTAAAAATAGCAAAAAAAAAAAAAAAATTTATTATTTGACTTCTGAATGTCAAATTACTTCATTCTTTCATCCAATATTGGCCATGGTTGTTTTAGTTCAAACAAAAAGAAACTAATAACAACCTTAAATATCTCTAGCATGTTAAGTTCACACTAGCTTGAAGTTACAAAAGCAAAAATAGATGGATCAATTTTGATTTAAAATATTCACGAGTTACAACACTGACCAAGCCCTATGTGTGGAATAAGAGACATGTTGATAAGCAATCCAAGCAGTCTCTTCTCAAGCTTTTGGCCCCTTAATTCCAGAACCTAGACACATGATTAAACCTAAATCAAACACCTAATATACAAATGAAGTTGTACGAACTACTTATAGAAATTGGATATTAAATTAAGATTCATAAAATGTCGTTAATGGAGCTATGAAGAATAAACCTTAAGAGGACGAACTGAGAATCCTTCACTGAGGGCAAGGACGGTACAACACAAACCCAAATCAATTCCTAGATTGAATGCACCCATCCACCTCGCATCAAGCTTCATTCGCATGGCGTTTGACAATTTTATTGTAGATTAGATAGTTAGTATTAGAATAACATAAATATGAGATGAAAAAAAGTTGAACAAATTGAAGATATAAGGTGATAATTAATGAATACGTGACCGGATTTGAGATTGGCTCTATGAACCAATGCCATATGAGTTATTCCATACGCAACTGGAAGTGAACCAGCAACCACTAGATCACACCCATCAGGAACTATGACCCTTTAATTTCTCAATATGGAAAGTTTTAGTGATGAAACGCATAATTAAGGTTCATATGCAGACAATTGGAAGGATTACGCACAGATCCTTCTCTTCGGCAACATAAATTGGGCAAAAGAACCTAAACTGGTGAAGGAACAAATAGGATCGTCGACTTTGAATTTGGTGACTTTGGGACCGATGGATTCGACGATACCGAAGTAATCAGATCCAGGAATGAAAGGCAAAGCGAATTTTTCTTGATGAAACTCAAAGAACGACCACGGTAAGAAGCCCTAAATGTCATCGGTTTCGTGAGGGTGTGATCGATGGCATCAATGGCGAGGCGGAGTGTTGAACCAGTTTGTGAAGCCCTAACAACACAATATCTGCAGAATGGTGGAGTAGTAGCCCTAAACCATCGGTGGATTGGTGGAGTAGTAGTCCTAAATCGCCGGTGATGGAGTAGTACAGATCTAATCGGCAATCGCTCATATGAAAGTACGAGAATGTATCGAGAGAGTGAGAAGGGCAAAATATTAGAGGGAAAGCGGAAAAAATAAAACGACACAAATTTTTTTAAGATGACAGACAATAGTAAAATGTATCCCGTGTTTTTGTTTAAATTGATTTTATGACACAAAAATATGACATGCATATTTGTATGTCATGAATTTTAATAAAATATGACATAATTTTATGACATGTGTTGAAAATACGATAATCGATCTCCACGAATAAGGGTTTTTAAGCCGATTACTGTGTGACAGATATGTATTTTGTCTATAATATGCGGAATAAATAAGAGTTGCGGAATAAATATAAACTAAAACTAAGTTACTGAAAGCTGTAAATAAGTAAAATAAAGCGGTAAATCTAAACTAGACAGTATTTAAATGGACAGAAAGCGGTAAATAAAGTAAATGTTAGAAGTTAGAGGTTAGATGTAATAAACGCCATTATCAACGATAAAGTGTTTTTACAATAAATAAAAAGGTTAGAAGTTAGAAGTTAGAAGTTAGATGTCTCGGTTAAATACAGTCCACATATGTTTTCGTTGTCACGGTTCGATTTTTATGTCTTGGATATTTGGTACAGTTGATTTATAAAGGTTTGAATAAATCAATAATAACACAGATAATTTCAAAAGAACTTATCGATAGCAGATGAATATGGTGATTTTATTTGAAGCTTCGATTCTTGTTCTTTGCTCGGGTTTTCTTGCTGAAATGGTATTTCTTCGGTTTTGTGTTGGTTTGGACGTGGGTTTGCTTGTGTGTGTGTATTGTAGTTGTATTGGTGCTGTATGGGTTTGGTGTTGGGTGGAGGTTTTGTTTGGTGTCGGGTAGAGGTTGTTTAGAGGTTTGAAGTTTTGGTGTCGGGTGGAGGTTGTTGTTTCTTGCGATTATATGGTTTGATTCTTGTTGCCAAATTCAGAAATTTGACTGTCTTGAGATGTCTGGTCGTGGTGTTCTTTGAGAGTGTATGAGTATGGTTATGTGTGTATTGTATTGTTCTAGAATGGCAAGAGGTGAGCTTCTTATTTATAGTTGCTGAAATACAGCCTTCGCGTCGCGACCATGTGGCCGTCGCGTCGCGAGGGTGCGTGTGTCGTGTTGCTTTTGGTCGGCCACTGGTTAGTGCGTTGTGTTGGTAGTCTCGCGATTGAAAAGTTGGTGGTGTCGCGTTGAGGGCTTCGCGTCGCGACCAGGAGTGCCGTCGCGTCGCGATTGCTGTAGCAATCTGGACTTCTGTGTTTCGTTTTTCTTCACGTCGCGACCATGGCTTCTGTCTCGCGTTGAAGTCTTCGCGTCGCGACCAAGGTGGTCGTCGCGTCGCGAGTGCTGTAGCACGGTGACATTTTTGTATTTTGCTCTTTGGTTCGTAGCATCACTTCCTTAGGTTTGATTGTTTTCTCAAGGTTTCTTGGGTCTTGATTCATTCTTGTTTTTGATCTCGAATTCACGCAACCTGAGATAAACTGATAATGTTTGTTAGATAAAAACAGTTCATCTTATTTCAGTGATGGTCACATACAAAAATATATTTTTCAACAATTTCCCCCTATGTGATCATTACTGAAATAAGAACAGATTAAAAGGTAAGGTTGAAAATTCTTGAAATTTGGATAAAACATTTATAAAACCATATCACTTGTTTTGAAAAAGTGTGACTAGATTTTACTTATGTTTTGAAAAATGTTTGTCAAGAATATTTGTTTCTGAATCAAGATTTCATGTTCAATAATCAAAGGGTTTTTGTATATGTACTTTCATAATATCCCTTAAGATTTTATAGCATTTATAAAGACGACAAGTGATCTTAATAGGTCGATTCAGATGAACGCTTATAGGTATAGCTCACACTTGACTGAGGTGTTTGTTTGTTCTGGGTGCAGAACTGGTGTATAATCACTAAAGATGAGTGATATCTCTCAGTTTGAAGGTGTTGACTTATGTTTAATGTGGATTTATACCTATATACTATAGTCACTTGGTCTTCATATTAGATAATCAATCACATAAGACTGGTTTCGGCATTACTCAGAGGGTTTCTTCATTCATGCCAATGATGTTCACTCTCTCTCCGTCGGGAAATACATGTAGAGGGGTTTAGAAATATTCATAGTGCAGTTTGCAACTAAGAATATTCAATTATGAAGGCTACAGTATCCCGGTAAATCTTTGGTTTTAACAGCTATATTTGATAAAGCATTTGAGAATCTGTTTGTTTGGAAAAATTTTGAGAGATGTCTGTCTTGATGGATTGTTGTTGTAAATCTTCATTTTCTTTGGTGAAGTGTTCACCTTTGTTTTATCTTTTCTTGATTTTCGCGAATACCTTTTGTGTAAAAGATATCTGATGTGGTTACCAGTTGTGATTTGTTGACATCATTTGTTGGATATGACTTTGCGTTTTGAGATTTTGAGTTTTCTTCTGGTTTTCTTGGATACGACTTTGTCGTTTCTTCAATTGTCAGACTTGCTATGCAAGATGATAAATCTTTTCTTGATGTGGCTTGATTGAGGATAGGGATATGTGATATAAAAGACAGTTTGTCTAATATATAAGAAAATGATTGTATCGTCCGTGGTCATTTTGATATCTAAGCGAAAATGAGACTAGCATCACGGTATAAGAGTATAAATCCTATAAGTCATAATGAAAACACCTTTGCTCACAGAAATGAATTTCACTTGGCAGTTGAAGACGAGGCACAAATTCTCACATGGGTTTGGTTTTCATCTGAATCTCCTGATCTTATGTCCCTTAATAGATAAAATCGTTATTATTGAAATAAATTCAAAGGGAATAGGAGAATGTTCATAACGAAAATTTTGAGATTTGAACCTTCACTTTAATTTAAGAATCAATATGACTGAGTACATTCATCGAGCATAAGTATCTGAAAATTTAGTCAAGAAGATGTTAATCACATGGTTTTATAAAAACTTTTAAAAGGATAAAACTTTATTCAATTTCTTTTTTTTTGTGATTTTTGATTATGTGGATGTTTTTTGAAAAATTTGGTTATTTGAATGTTTTTGGTAAATTTTGGTTATTTGAATGTTTTTGGTAAATTTTGGTTATTTAAATGTTTTTGGAAAAATTTGGTTTGGGGGTGAGAATGGGGTAACGAGAGTTCCCCCATAAATGATGCACTGGGATCATTTTGGATAGGTAGATTGGGATTGTTTAAAGAGGAATTTGGTTTTGGTGGTTCTCCCATAAATGATGCATTGGGATCATTTGGACAGGTGGATTGGTGTTTTAGGAGGGTTCTGGTTTTGGTGGTTCCCCCATAAATGATGCATTGGGATCATTTTGGATAGGTGGATTGGGTGTGTTTAAAGAGAGATTTAGTGTTGGTGGTTCCCTCTCGACTGGATTCGCATCATTTTGGTTTGATTGTGAAGTTTCTGCATCGGAGGTAGTGTGGGTTTGAAGTCTTGTAGAAGGCTATGGTTTGTTGTCATATGCTTGGAACGGCCACTATCGATATACCATGTATCATCCTTGGGCTCTCCAGCACGAAGTGCCTGCAATTAGACAGAAAGTTTAGGTACCCAAACCATGGTGGGTCCTGATTTGTTAATGGTTTTCGGTGATTTGAAATTATTATGGTTTCTGTTAATTGGACGAAGTGGTTGAGGCTTGATTTGACTTATCAGATTTTCCCAATTTAAGATTTGTTTTTGAAAACCTGTCAGTTGAAATGGTCTTTGATTTTGTGAAAGGTATCCTATATGTGAAGATCTGTTTGATAACCTTTCTTTATGTCTGGGATTTGGATGGTTTTGAAAAACATTATGATGATAGAGTGGAATTTCGTGAAATGATGGTTTTTGAAAGTTCCTTGAGAGATTGAAGTTTATCTCTTGAAAGTGACTTTGAATCGGTTTTTGAAAAGGTTTTGGATTAATAGTTTGTTTTTGTGGCAAGGAGGCTGGTTTCAAAGGTTTCTTTTGGGTTTGTTTGAAAACTTTGGGTTTGCCTTGTTCCTTTTGAAGAGCAATTGTTTTAGAGGTACTACCTTTCTCGTAAAAGGAGTTTGCTTTATTCAAAAAGTCTTTAAGTTTGGAGTTTTGGTTGGTAATTTGGATTTGGTTGAAGACCTATTAGTGAAAGATCTTTTGGAAACACTGAAATCAGTATCATCAGGGTTACAGTTGATAACTGTTTCGTCGTCTGAATTTTCCTCATTAACAGATGTGGATAGATCTGTTAGAGTTGATTCAGAGTTTTCACTGTTTGTCCTGGTTTCTTGTTTGGCTTGTTCGATTTCGAAGGATTCTCTTCCTAATTCAGGTCTATAATTCGTATCGATTTTGCCAGATCCTAAGGATGTTGCTTTGATGAAAATATCATCACTTAGCTTTCTAGCAAGATTGATAGAATCCAGTTTTCCTTGAAATCTTTGATTCTCGGATTCAAGAAGTTTGATTTGTTTTGAAGAATCATCTAGTTTTAGAATCAAACTAGTGTTTTTGTCAGTTAAATCTTGAATTTTTAGTTTTAACTGAAGGACTTCTATTTCTAATGTATCTTTTATTTCAGATGAAATAACAAATTGATTTTTTTATTTCTAAGTCCCTTTTTTGTTTTAGAGCTTCATTTAATTGTTCTAGGACGTGATTATTTTCTTCAGATTTTCGTTCAATGTCTCTTTCAAGTTTGTCTCTAGTCCTTGTTGATTCTCCAAATCTGAGTTGCAAGGTTTGTAATTCAGATTTGTAGATATCAGATTTGACTATTGTGTCATGATATAGTTTGAGATCAGCTTTCAAACTGTTCTCAATCTTAGTCATGTGGGACTCAAATGGTGTTTTTGAAAGACCGATTTCTGAGATCATAGACCATACCTGATCGATGACATATAGAGCTCTTGAGTAGGTTATGGAAGACATTTTTGGGTTGTTTTTTTTTTTTTGTTTTTTTGAAAATTTTAAGATTTTAATTTTTTTTTGTTTTGAAAGGATTTTGAACAAGTGATATTAAAATGAAATTTTTAAGGAAAACTTATTGGTTGGTTATAGAAACGCTACACAAATAAAGTTTTCGACAAAAATTTCAGACTAAATCACACGAGCTCTGATACCAATTGTTGAAAATACGATAATCGATCTCCACGAATAAGGGTTTTTAAGCTGATTACTGTGTGACAGATATGTATTTTGTCTATAATATGCGGAATAAATAAGAGTTGCGGAATAAATATAAACTAAAACTAAGTTACTGAAAGCTGTAAATAAGTAAAATAAAGCGGTAAATCTAAACTAGACAGTATTTAAATGGACAGAAAGCGGTAAATAAAGTAAATGTTAGAAGTTAAAGGTTAGATGTAATAAACGCCATTATCAACGATAAAGTGTTTTTACAATAAATAAAAAGGTTAGAAGTTAGAAGTTAGAAGTTAGATGTCTCGGTTAAATACAGTCCACATATGTTTTCGTTGTCACGGTTCGATTTTTATGTCTTGGATATTTGGTACAGTTGATTTATAAAGGTTTGAATAAATCAATAATAACACAGATAATTTCAAAAGAACTTATTTATAGCAGATGAATATGGTGATTTTCTTTGAAGCTTCGATTCTTGTTCTTTGCTCGGGTTTTCTTGCTGAAATGGTATTTCTTCGGTTTTGTGTTGGTTTGGACGTGGGTTTGCTTGTGTGTGTGTATTGTAGTTGTATTGGTGCTGTATGGGTTTGGTGTTGGGTGGAGGTTTTGTTTGGTGTCGGGTAGAGGTTGTTTAGAGGTTTGAAGTTTTGCTGTCGGGTGGAGGTTGTTGTTTCTTGCGGTTATATGGTTTGATTCTTGTTGCCAAATTCAGAAATTTGACTGTCTTGAGATGTCTGGTCGTGGTGTTCTTTGAGAGTGTATGAGTATGGTTATGTGTGTATTGTGTTGTTCTAGAATGGCAAGAGGTGAGCTTCTTATTTATAGTTGCTGAAATACAGCCTTCGCGTCGCGACCATGTGGCCGTCGCGTCGCGAGGGTGCGTGTGTCGTGTTGCTTTTGGTCGGCCACTGGTTAGTGCGTTGTGTTGGTAGTCTCGCGATTGAAAAGTTGGTGGTGTCGCGTTGAGGGCTTCGCGTCGCGACCAGGAGTGCCGTCGCGTCGCGATTGCTGTAGCAATCTGGACTTCTGTGTTTCGTTTTTCTTCACGTCGCGACCATGGCTTCTGTCTCGCGTTGAAGTCTTCGCGTCGCGACCAAGGTGGTCGTCGCGTCGCGAGTGCTGTAGCACGGTGACATTTTTGTATTTTGCTCTTTGGTTCGTAGCATCACTTCCTTAGGTTTGATTGTTTTCTCAAGTTTTCTTGGGTCTTGATTCATTCTTGTTTTTGATCTCGAATTCACGCAACCTGAGATAAACTGATAATGTTTGTTAGATAAAAACAGTTCATCTTATTTCAGTGATGGTCACATACAAAAATATATTTTTCAACAACATGTCTGTCGTAAATCTATAAATTTTTATAACAGATGACATAATTTGTATGACAGACTTTTTTGCCTATCATAAAACAATGTCTGTCATTGTTTGTCTGTCATGAAAAGCCATTTTTCTACTAGTGTCCTGTTTTTCTTGCTTCCATCAATGAGAGAGAGACTAGGGTGTGGTAGAGAATTGATTTAGCTAATTGTTGATTATTCCATTACTCGTCTAAATCCTTTCCTTAAATACATATTATTGTTGGATAAGGCTTCCAAATCCATTCAAGATCCATCAATATGTGCAAACTCATAAATAAAAAATAGAACCAATAAAAGCTTTTATATAATCTTGTTTATTTAACTCATATGGAATAAAATATTTTTATTTATTTATTTATTTTAGTTTACAAATAATAAATTTTTTAAAATAAAATTTTACTATTTATTCTAGTTTTTGTATGGCTTTTTAAAGTCATTCCAGGTCCACACATGTTGGAGATAGTTGTTATAAAATTGATAGAACCTAAAATGGATGAAATACCAGATAGATGAGGACTAGAAATTGCTGAATCATCAATCGTAGAAACAACGCTAAGCGTCTAACAACACAAT
This sequence comes from Cichorium intybus, assembly GCA_023525715.1. Classification (NCBI taxonomy): domain Eukaryota; kingdom Viridiplantae; phylum Streptophyta; class Magnoliopsida; order Asterales; family Asteraceae; genus Cichorium; species Cichorium intybus. Next base: position 59,353,130 of record CM042012.1, read on the forward strand.
ACTGCATCCAACTATTTATGAGTTTCTTGTTTCCGCAAAACCACCATCAACTTTTAATGAGGAAATGTATTGTTGTGTTTGTTTCCCTATGTTCTATGTATAAAGTAGGAGGCATGAATTTTAATCACTTGGTTGCTCAATAACAACTTTTAAGCATGCAAAGTCACAAATGGACAGTCTAGGTATAACCGTACACTACATCTTAACGATACGATTGAATGGCACAACCAAGACACTTAAGGTGGTGTTCTTGGCACTACCGGCCAGTTGGCCACCCTACAGCCCTTCCTTTGGTCTTCCCAAGCCGATAGTATGCACCCTAATCCAAAAATATAAAGTGGCATAAAAAATATATATAATCACTACTACAAAATGACACATAGAATATTGTTAAAATGAAACATAGAATACGGTTTTGCAACCGTGCTCTATAATAGGGGTTTCCTATTCGAAAAGCTAATAGAGTACGGCTTCAAAACCGTACTTTATATTAAATATAAAGTACGGTTTTTTAAATGATAACCGTATTCATTAAAAATATATGTAGTACGGTTTTTTTTGTAGTAACCGTATTGTTTAACAAAACAAGTAGAGTATTTTTTTTTAAATAACCGTACTCTTATTAAATATAATAAAGTACGGTTTCTTATTAGGCAACGATGTCCTAAAAAATACTTTTATACATCATATAGATCAATTATAGTTTTCTATAAAAAATATACATATTAATAATCCATACACGTAAGCATAGTATGCATATAAAAATCAAAACAAAAGCATAATTAACCATTAATTTGTAAAATGAACAACATCTAATTCAAGCATAATTTGCAATATCTAATTTCTCTATCCTAATCAACAAAAAAGAATATATAAAAAAATACTTCCATCTACCGACTCCATAATTGCAGTGACTTACTTGTTATATAAGACGAGGAAAAAACTTAGAAGTTGCAACTAATGAAAAAAGGAAACATATACACATTTGAAAGTACAATGCTATAATGGTATCATTTTCTAAGTACAATGCCTTGATCAATTTTTTATGAATACAGTGTTATATAGAAACAACGCAACTGCAATGTTATAAAAAAACATATACATTAAAGTGTAATGCTATAATAAACAATTAGGTAAAAATAACTAACCTTTCAAAAGGGCACTCGACTGAAATACTTACTCTCAAACCTTGAACTACATATAATAACGATTTTGTTTAACACCCAATCCGGAAATGGTTTGTTATCGTTCCAAATGTTCTATATATAAATTATAGTTTAATGAAATAAAATTTAACATATTAGACCAAATGCACAAAGATTTAAGATACTTTGTTCGGCAATTCATTCTGTCGATTCAACACAAATTCATACATCCATCTCATGACGTAAAAACCACACTCCCAACCTGACGGTTGTTGGTTACACTACACATATGAACATAAGAGGATTATCAAGAAATTATCGGTAGAATTGTGGATTTCTTGATGCTTATCAGCCATTCCTTATCGGTAGAATTGTGGATTTCTTGATGCTTATCTGCCATGTATATCTTCTTTTTAATTTAAATCTTGGTATTTATCTGTAATTTATAATTGTTATGAATATAATGATCTAAGTTTTGTTTCTTTTAAACAATTAAATCTTTTTGTTAATTGTAGAGAATTAATTGTTTTCTTTTAAACACCGGTAAATTAGAATTCTTGTGTATTTCTTGATGCTTATATATTTCAACCGTTTTAATCATGCGTTGTTTCTTATGAGATAACAACCTTATATATATATATATATATATATATATATATATATATATATATATATATATATATATATATATATATATATATATATATATATATATATATATATATATATATATATATATATATATATATATATATATATATATATATATATATATATATATATATAATACCATTGGTAACTGTAACACCATGATACTTTTTTTAAGTATTAATATGTTAATCATAGTGTATTTATGATTTAAAATGGTGTTCTAAGTATTAGAAAGTTAATACTAAAAAAGGGGTAAATTGGTCATTTTACCATAAAAGGGTAATTTGGTCATTTGACCAAGTAAAGGACTAATTATGTAAAAATATTGTTTGCTTGTGGCAAAAGTATAAAGAATGAAAGTTTTATTTTGATAAAATGTGAGAAAAGTGCCAAAAGTTCAAGAAAGTAAACTTAGGGACTAAAAATGTAAATCTGGAAAATATAAAAGAGAATTCTCTTCATAATTATGAGAGCTGAACATTTCAGAAGCATCGGGAAGATTTCTTGGATGCGATTTCTGCAGAATTCATGAGGATTGAAGCATGAAATTGGATTGATGGCTTGGAATTAGAAGTTTTCAAGAAATTAAGGTTAGTACTTTGAATTCTAACCTAAGTTTTTGTGTGTTCTTCATGGGAGAACTTTTGTGACTGAAATTTCAGTCGAGAATCATGAAGTTTATGGTTCTAAACTTCTAATAAGTCATATGTTAAGAACATATCTCAAAAATTGAAAGTAGGTTGTTATTTTTCAAGAATTGAGATTTTGATCAAGAACCCTAGATTGTGAGTTCTTGTGATTAACTTGATTCTATTGGTTTATAATGAGTTCCAGATGTTATAACGAGTTGTAGATGCTATATTGACTGAAAGAAATCAGTATAAGCAAGTAAAATTCAACAATTTCGGTTTTTGGACTAAAATTGTGAAAACGGGAAATCTTGGAAATGGATTTGAATTTGACAATTTTATGGTTTAAAACTTGAAGTAAATGAAGGGTTTTGGTCCTGGAACAAACCCCTACTGATTAAGTAGTGTATTAAGGGCTTAATATGAGAAAATGGGATTTTGTAGCATAAAAATCGGAGTTTCTGGTCTGTTGTGCAGCAGGCGCGATGCGCCCTCACCCTGGGCGCGATGCGCCATCGAGGCAGAAACCTCCTGTGAAGATTTGAGCAATTTTCAAATTTGATTTTGATGCTAGGCTTATCCGATTGACCTGAAATTTTAAACATAGGGCTAATATGGTATGAAACTTCATAGAAAATTGTCGGAATACGTATACGACCTCCCGAAAGTACTGTAGCAAAATACGTGTATTTTGGGAAAATGTATAATTTAAAGAAAGATGGTAATTGAAAGTTATCATCTAGGAATGGTCCCCAATTATATTATATTGGACTCTCGTGTATTAGAGTCAATTGAAATGGTTGTTAACCTATTATCATTTGGTATATAAATGAATATATAGGTACGGGACGTATAAAACGGCAAGAAATATCGGGATACAATCGCAACAAGTATCCAGGTGAGTAATCTCACTGATATCATATATGATATGTGTTTATTGAACTGTTACAGATTGAAACAGCTTTGGGGGACGAAAATGATATTTAATCTTGAAACTAAATGGTGCGGTCTTAGGACCATGATTTTGGGTTATTGAACCTAAACTGGTGCGGCCTTCGGGCTATGATATAAATGATGAAACTGTTGGTGCGGCCTTAGGGCTATGATTTGATTGATAAAATGTTTTGGTGCGGCCACTTGTGGCTATGATATTGGATGTTATATCCAACTGGTGCGGCCTATATGGCTATGATATTGTTATATGAAGATGGTGCGGCCTTATGGCTATGATATTGGATGTATATCCAACTGGTGCGGCCTATTTGGCTATGATAATAATGATGAAACTGTTTGGTGCGGCTTATATGGCCAGGAAATATGGTGCGGTCAATTGTGACTAAGAAACATGGGACAGAAATGGTTAAATATGATTAAATGTGCAAATAACTGACGTGGCTTGACAATTACAGGTTATTATGGTTCAGCCTGTAAGGCTATGAAGTAGGATGTGAAATCGTAAGAGATATACGATCATCCAGTAAGGCTAAGAGTTTGGATCCGATATCCAAATATATATACGTTTAGCCGGAAGAGGCTATCGAATGGGACCATGTGTTGAAAAGATGAGTCAGAAGCGATTCATCATATATAGGGAATTATATATGAATGTATTCTTATACGTGTTATTTGCAGATATGATTACTCACTGAGCTTTATAGCTCACGTTATCTGTTAAATGTCCCTGCAGGTTAGCATGATCCTGATAAGGGAAAAGATAGAGTCCGTGACTAAAGAAGTGGGACTTTTAGATGCTATCAGTAGCAGCCCGGCTTCAAAGGAGATTACGGTATTTTATACTCTCCTTGATACACTTGTACCCGTTTTTAATAAAATATACCCCTTTTGCTATGGTTTTACGTATTGAAACCTTTGTTTTAAATGAAAAATTTTCAGGGGTGTTTTTGTTTTAAAAGCCGGGTGTTACAAGTTGGTATCAGAGCCGTGGTTTAAGTGAACTAGGTGTCTATAGAGTAGATTCCTGGACTTAAACCTTGAGATAGTAGACATGATGTATAGTTAGGTGTATATAAGTTGTTATTATACCAATATAACCTAACTGTTGCTGACTTCTAACGTATAAGAAGTATGAGCAGCGAATCCTATTTGGAGGAATTTAGGGCGTGGAGCTTTAAGTGGTAGACCAGCCCTTTCTCAAGGCTCCATTGAATGAGGGGCAAAGAGACAAGTAGCAGAAAACCCACATGACAAGCAATAGTAGCTGCTGTGGTCAGAGAAAGAAATTGGTTGCTCACCCTGACTGATATTCAAGGTGAAAGAAAAGTAGTTGAAACTACAAGAAAAGTAGAAAAATATTGGTGGACGCTTCAGAAGAAATTAACACGAATTAGGTCTAACCTTAAAGGGGAGGGACCAAAACGAAAAAGGTGATGTGGTGTAGAAGTGCAGGAAAAGCACTCAGAAAATTTTAGAGTAGAGACTCTACCGTAAAATTTTTGAAATTGCAGAAAACAGGAGCATGTTGCTCGAGCCTGTTGGATGAAACGGAAGTGTTTCCAGCGTGGAGCTATAGATCATTTTCCTAAGAAATGTTCACATGCTAAATGTGGAGTAACGGGTGATGAACCCAGGAAAGAACGGGGAGAAAAGAAAGAAGAAACGAATGGTCGAGAAGGACCAGTGGTACCATGAGCATCCCAGCAGACTGTGGAAGAAGCTCGTGGAGAAAACTGATATGGTCTGAGATATAATTGTTTCGGATATACTCCCCGTATGTGTTATATTTGATCCATGAAGCTATGCTTTGGATCGGTGACTTTGATGTCTTGTCTGAATATTTCATCAACGATTATGGATGAAAGTTTGGAAGTAGCTATAGCAGATAGCAAATATGTTCAAGATATTGAACACCTGGAAGGTAGTCTGCCTAGGATTTAAGGGACCATTTTTCCCTATAAATCTGAAGCTGATGACTACAAATGAATATGAAGTAATTGTACGTATGAATTGTTTAGCAATGAATGATGCTAACATGAAATGCAGAGAAATAAGAACATTATGGTTCAAAAATCAGAAATGAAACGGATGAAAATCCACGGTAAATAACCGTTGTTGAGAATACCGGTTATTTCACTTTGCTTAAACTCAGAGAAGAGTTAGTAAAGGAATGATGTTTTAGTTGGCATATGCAGTATTGACCAAGCTAAATAAAGTGGCGGTAGAAGTGAAAAACTTTAAATAAATTCTCAGATGTTTCTTCCAAAGAACTTCCGGAATTCCCGCCAGATTGAAGAGAAAGTTTATGATGAAACTGGTTTTGGGAGCCGTCCCTGTTATTTAGGCTCCGTACCGATTAGCATCTGTAGAGATGGCAGAGTTGAGAAAACAATTAGAAATTCTCGAATCAGGGTCTCATACGTCCGAATGTGTTATCGTGTGAAGCCCCATCGTGTTTGAAAAGAAGAAAGACAAGTTGATGTGTATGTACATTGACTACCGAGAATCTGATATTCTCGAAAACAGAATGAATCTGATGTAAAATTGTGTTAAATATTGGAGTTACTTCATTGAGAAAAGTGATATGCGAAGTTTTCCAAGTATGAAATTTGGCTAAAAGAAGTTTCAATTATTTGGGCATGTTAATAGTACCAAAGATGATAAAGTAAATCCAGTGGAATTGATGCTGTGATAAAACTGGAACCGCCTGAGGAATCTGACTAAAATTGTAGTTCCTTGGTTCGGCAGGTTACTATAGGAGAGTTGTAGAAAACTGCTCCTTGATTGCTGTTTAGCTGACTAAAGAAGACCAAGAAAAGTGAAAAGTTTGAGTGGGTAGAAAGACCACAAATATCTTTTCAAAGTTTGAGACAAACTTTGTGTGAAGCTCCGGTGTTAGCATTCTTGCTAAGCGGAGAAGATAAATTGGATTATGGGAATGCATCCAGATTTGACTGTAGGTGCATGACATTGCAGTAGCAATTCTGATTTTGACATTGAAGCTTTAGAGACACTACTTATATGGTGTAAAGCTTGCTGTTTATACGGATCATAAAAGTTTGAAGTACTTAATTGATCAAAAGAAGCTAAATATGAGATAGCAAAGATAGATGGGTTACTAAAAGATTTCGGTTACGAAATCTTGTACCATCTCGGAAAGGCGAATGTGGCTATAGATGCCTTGAATTGAAAAGAAAATATCCTTTGAAGGTTACATCCACATGTATGAGTGTGGCGAATTGATTACTTGAGTTGATTCAGGTAGCACAAAAAGAAGCGTGCAAGTTGAAAATGTAAAAAGTGAATGAATGATTGGATATTGGAAGAAGCTAGTTGGAAAACCACATCGATTTAAAACCCTTGGTGGTTGCGTATGTGGATTCCAAAGCAAGGCGAAACATGAGATTTATTTTGAAAAGATGCATATTGTAGTAGATATGCAGTATACCGGAGCAATACCAGACTGTATAAGGTGATAAAACCTATGTATTGGTAGCCGGGAATGAAGAAAGATATTGAAAGATACGTGAAAAAGTGTTTGACTTGTGTGCAAGTAAAGTCAAACCAGTAGAAGCATACGAAGAAATTTACCCGTTGTTGGTCCCAGAAAAGAAATGGGACGATATAATATTATAGACTTTGTAATAAAGTCTTCGCAAGTACCGCATGAGTATGACACCATATGGGTAATAGTTAACCGGATGATGAAACTAGCGTAAATTTATACCGATTAGGGAAGAAATTAAAATCGAAAAGTAGTGAAAAACTACATAGAAAGAATAATTTGTCGACGTGAGTTACTGGTGTCGATTGTATCGGGTCGAGATAATAGAATTATTCGCTGATTTTGGCATAAATTCCAAGAATAATCAGTTCAAAAGTACTAGTAAGTACCGTATCTTGATGGGCGAGATGAGATAATGATGCAGACTTTAGAAGTTATGCTTGAAACTTGCATATTAGACCCTTGTGGAAGATGAGAAGATCGTCTATTTTTGGTAGAACCCGTAGATAATAACAGTTTTTGTATCAGCATCCAGATAGCCCGTATAATGCATAGTATGGAGTATCGTGTTGCACGCCGATTTGCTAGACTGAAGTTGAGGAGAAGCCGTTGGCTGGACCCGAGATAGTACCTCAAACATAAGAAAAGATTAGGAAAATTCGAGAAAGCTTAGAAATAGATAAAAATCGACAAAAGTAGTATGCGGATTGCCGAGTAAAATCGTTGAAATTCCAAATGGGGAAAGATGACAGTGTTCAAAGCATTCCCTTAGAAAGAGTAAAAATCTATTTGGGACGAAAAGAAAGTTAAGTCCTTATTTATTGGACTTTTCCATATGTCCCAAAGAGCAAGAATTGTGGTGTATTGATCGAAGTTTCTTGATGAACTTCATGATATTTATAATGTTTTCTATGGGTCTTATTTTTGCGAACATGGATTGATAAATTCCAAAAATACCTCGTGTTGAAATGGAGGTAGATGAGGAATTAGGTACTCGGGAAAACCCGAGAAGGTGTTAGACCAGAAAATAAGACAGCTGCGAGATAAGAAGACTAGTATGGTAAAAGTGCTTTGGCAATACCATAGAGGTTTCCATATGACATGAGAAACCGAAATTGTAATGAGAAAGAATTACCCTCGCTTGTTTGTATGATTTCGGGGACGAAATCTTTTGAAGGAGGGGAGAATTTGTAACACCACGATACTTTTGTTAAGTATTAATATGTTAATCATAATGTATTTATGATTTAAAATGGTGTTCTAAGTATTAGAAAGTTAATACTAAAAAAAGGGGGTAAATTGGTAATTTTACCATAAAAGGGTAATTTGGTCATTTGACCATGTAAAGGACCAATTATGTAAATATATTGTTTGCTTGTGGCAAAAGTATAAAGAATGAAAGTTTTATTGTGATAAAATGTGAGAAAAGTGCCAAAAGTTCAAGAAAGTGAACTTAGGGACTAAAAATGTAAATCTGGAAAATATAAAAGAGAATTCTCTTCATAATTATGAGAGCTGAACATTTCAGAAGCATCGGGAAGATTTCTTGGATGCGATTTCTGCAGAATTCATGAGGATTGAAGCATGAAATTGGATTGATGGCTTGGAATTAGAAGTTTTCAAGAAATTAAGGTTAGTACTTTGAATTCTAACCTATGTTTTTGTGTGTTCTTCATGGGAGAACTTTTGTGACTGAAATTTCAGTCGAGAATCATGCAGTTTATGGTTCTAAACTTCTAATAAGTCATATGTTAAGAACATATCTCAAAAATTGAAAGTAGGTTGTTATTTTTCAAGAATTGAGATTTTGATCAAGAACCCTAGATTGTGAGTTCTTGTGATTAACTTGATTCTAATGGTTTATAATGAGTTCCAGATGTTATAATGAGTTGTAGATGCTATATTGACTGAAAGAAATCAGTATAAGCAAGTAAAATTCAACAATTTCGGTTTTTGGACTAAAATTGTGAAAACGGGAAATCTTGGAAATGGATTTGAATTTGACAATTTTATGGTTTAAAACTTGAAGTAAATGAAGGGTTTTGGTCCTGGAACAAACCCCTACTGATTAAGTAGTGTATTAAGTGCTTAATATGAGAAAATGGGATTTTGTAGCATAAAAATCGGAGTTTCTGGTCTGCTGTGCAGCAGGCGCGATGCGCCCTCACCCTGGGCGCGATGCGCCATCGAGGCAGAAACCTCCTGTGAAGATTTGAGCAATTTTCAAATTTGATTTTGATGCTAGGCTTATCCGATTGACCTGAAATTTTAAACATAGGGCTAATATGGTATGAAACTTCATAGAAAATTGTCGGAATACGTATACGACCTCCCGAAAGTACTGTAGCAAAATACGTGTATTTTGGGAAAATGTATAATTTAAAGAAAGATGGTAATTGAAAGTTATCATCTAGGAATGGTCCCCAATTATATTATATTGGACTCTCGTGTATTAGAGTCAATTGAAATGGTTGTTAACCTATTATCATTTGGTATATAAATGAATATATAGGTACGGGACGTATAAAACGGCAAGAAATATCGGGATACAATCGCAACAAGTATCCAGGTGAGTAATCTCACTGATATCATATATGATATGTGTTTATTGAACTGTTACAGATTGAAACAGCTTTGGGGGACGAAAATGATATTTAATCTTGAAACTAAATGGTGCGGTCTTAGGACCATGATTTTGGGTTATTGAACCTAAACTGGTGCGGCCTTCGGGCTATGATATAAATGATGAAACTGTTGGTGCGGCCTTAGGGCTATGATTTGATTGATAAAATGTTTTGGTGCGGCCACTTGTGGCTATGATATTGGATGTTATATCCAACTGGTGCGGCCTATATGGCTATGATATTGTTATATGAAGATGGTGCGGCCTTATGGCTATGATATTGGATGTATATCCAACTGGTGCGGCCTATTTGGCTATGATAATAATGATGAAACTGTTTGGTGCGGCTTATATGGCCAGGAAATATGGTGCGGTCAATTGTGACTAAGAAACATGGGACAGAAATGGTTAAATATGATTAAATGTGCAAATAACTGACGTGGCTTGACAATTACAGGTTATTATGGTTCAGCCTGTAAGGCTATGAAGTAGGATGTGAAATCCTAAGAGATATACGATCAGCCAGTAAGGCTAAGAGTTTGGATCCGATATCCAAATATATATACGTTTAGCCGGAAGAGGCTATCGAATGGGACCATGTGTTGAAAAGATGAGTCAGAAGAGATTCATCATATATAGGGAATTATATATGAATGTATTCTTATACGTGTTATTTGCAGATATGATTACTCACTGAGCTTTATAGCTCACGTTATCTGTTAAATGTCCATGCAGGTTAGCATGATCCTGATAAGGGAAAAGATAGAGTCCGTGACTAAAGAAGTGGGACTTTTAGATGCTATCAGTAGCAGCCCGGCTTCAAAGGAGATTACGGTATTTTATACTCTCCTTGATACACTTGTACCCGTTTTTAATAAAATATACCCCTTTTGCCATGGTTTAACCTTTTATTTGACAAAGTGAAAGTCGACTTTAACATGTTTTTGCAGACTTTGTTGACTGCATAAGTGATATCTCAGTAGAAGCATGCATGAATTGGCAGACTTTGTTGACGGCATAAGTGATATCTTAGTAGAAGCATGCATGAATTGGCAGACTTTGTTGACTGCATAAGTGATATCTGGTCGTGAGAGAGTGACATATTGAAGAGCACCCGCCACTTGACGATACCGAATTGGGTTCTCAAAGAGAGAGCTGTCCCCCAACGAGAGATTGGTAATGGGGGTAATAGGCGTCGAGACAGGCTTGACTTGCAGTTTGAACGGGAGATTGACGAACATTCAAAGTGGCACAAAAATCATGACGACTGCAAATCAGAAGCTTCCCGATGACGGAGCTCTGTTTGGTGCCGGCGGCTGTATTATTATATATGTGAAAAAAAAGCAGAAATGGAGAAATATTGAAGGCACCTCCGACGACTAAAAGGTCGCCGGAGGTGGAGGTCGGTGGCAGCGGGTTGTGGTCAGCAGTAGGGTTTTAACCTAGAGCTCTGATACCAAGATAAACTTGGTAATTGTATTGTAAATCAGTAAATTTGTGTGTACAAATGAGGAGGACAGGAAGCCTTTATATAGAGGCTCTTCTGGAATACAAAGAGACATGGAATACCAAAGGTCAAGGAACCCAAGAGTCATGGAATACCAAGGGTCAAGGAACCCAAGGATCATGAAATATAATTAATGTAATTGTCTAATATCGCATAACCGTATCGTATTTAGGATACTTTATTTGCCAGTTGTAGTAGTGAATATTTATACAATATTATATGGTAAAATACATAATATGTTTCCTTAAAATATATTAAGTACTATACGTAATTTCAATTAATATTTGATGTGCTAAAAGTTACTTTACATATAATTAAACGTTTAATAAAAAGTCACAAACTTTACAATCTAAAAGAATAGTTTGTTTTAGAGGGAGGCTGTTATTCGGGCTTTCGTTTGGACTCTTTGGGCATATAATAAAAGTATTTAGGGGCCTTTGTAAAACTACTTCCCAACTCGTTGCTGAAGTTAAGTTGTTATCTTTCCTCTCGTTTGAATGTAGAGGAAAGGGAGGTAGGCATGTAAACTGGTTAACTGGGGTTTGGGGGCTTAATCTCCCGCTGTCTCTATTTTTCTAGTTCCTCGTTGGATTTCTCAAAAAAAGTCTTACTGTTAAAAAAAAACATTAAAACCCATGAAATACCTTAATCGTATTTTATAAATACCTTAATCGTATTTTATAATTTAACGTTATTAAAGACTAATGACTAATATATCTATTGTGATATACAAAAAACTGGCCTTTACAATTATTATTATTATAAAATAAATTTACATTTAAAAAAAGTAATTAAAGAAAAAAGTCATACTCTAAATCAAGTATAAGTTTAATATTTATTGAATGCCTGCTTATTAAATTTATGTTTATTTTATTTATTTAAAACATAACTAATAAAAACATATAAATATTTTTATTAAATTTATGTTTATCTTATTTATATAAATTATTATGTATACGTACAAAATAAGTTTTATAATTAATAAAGATAAATGTTAAAAAGATTTTAACTTTTCCCATAAACATATTAAAATATTAGCCTGTATAATATAACAATAAACAAGTCGAAAAATAAATGTGTTAAACTTAATTTGACGATCAAAGAAGCAGGTCCAATTCAATTGAGAGTTCATGCATTCTCCCAAAAAAATAAAAAACATAAAAAGGCAATGCCCCAAAGTCCACGACCCCATGCCCACTGAAAACATTTTAATTTTGAATTCAGATTGACTTTTATTAAGACACCAATATCCAATGCTGGCATTGACTCCTTGTATCCATAACTACTCGGAAGGAGCTTGCATGAGGTTTATATGGGGAGCACCTCGACATCCATACCTCCCCACCTCATTATTAAATTTTCCCCTTACCTTCTTCTTATCTTTAGATTCACTTTTCATGCTATAAATACCTCTTCATTCCCCAACTCCATTTTCATCAACTCTTCCTATTATTCCCTTCTTCTAATTAAAATCTTCAACAATGTCTTCGAGTACTCGTTTTCTCCTAAAGCTTCTCTTTCTGTTGACTCTTTTCCACACGTCATTTGGTGCTAGACGACTCACTGAGTTGGTCCATGACTCGTCTCCGATTATGCAAAACCACAATGGTCCTCTCCTTTCCGGCAATATCTCCGTCAACCTCATTTGGTATGGCAACTTCAAGCCTTCCCAGAAAGCCATCATCAACGATTTCATAACCTCCCTCTCCATAAAATCCCACATCCAACCATCTGTCGCCACGTGGTGGAAGACGACGGACAAATACTACTCCAAAACCAAGAAAGCCTCACTCCGGCTTGGTAAACAAGTATCCGACCGGGGTTGCTCGCTTGGTAAATCCTTAACAGACAAACACCTACGCCAGTTGGCTGCAAAGGGTGAACCAAGAAATGCCGTCAACATAGTTTTAACAGCAAATGACGTGGCAGTTGCCGGATTTTGCTCTAGCAGGTGTGGCACCCATGGTCACGGCTCATCTTCCCATGTGAAAGGTAAAAACTACAGGTTTGCGTATATCTGGGTTGGCAACTCGGTAACTCAGTGTCCTGGTCAATGTGCGTGGCCCTTCCACCAACCCATGTACGGACCACAGGGTGCACCACTGATCGCACCCAACAACGACGTGGGTGTAGATGGGATGGTTATTAACCTGGCTAGCCTCATGGCTGCTACGGCTACGAACCCATTTGGGAATGGGTATTATCAGGGAGATGCCGGTGCACCGTTAGAAGCTGCATCCGCTTGTCCGGGGGTGTACGGTAAAGGGGCGTACCCAGGGTACGCCGGAGATTTGTTGGTGGAGTCGACGACGGGTGCAAGTTATAATGCACATGGTACAAACGGATGAAAGTATTTGCTGCCGGCGTTATTTGATCCCTCTACTTCTAAATGTTCCACTTTGGTTTAACAAGCGTAACCCCAACTCCCCAAGGAAGGACGCTGTTTCTTCTGGTTTTTGGACGTGAACCGGTTAGAAATATTGTATAAAAAAAATAAAAATGAAAAGAAAAAATAAGAAAATGTGTAGGAAAAAGGAGTGGTACAATGTAACTGGAAAACTGTTAACTATGTATTCGTTTATTTATTTTAATCGCCTAATATATGTTTTCAGTATATGTTTTTAATATTAAGTAATTAGGAAACATTTTAGCTATTACTATGGTATATTTGTGCAGGTAAACTTATACCAAGATTATCAAAGATAACTTTCATGTCACACGTATACTTTGGATAGTGTATTTTCAATGGGCTTAACAAAAGTATTGTATCGTGTAGGTTGAAACTTACAGGAATTAAGATAGCTTGACTTTATATTGATCTATTTAATTATCATGTCATACACTGTCAAATTGTTTACTTTCGTATCGTATTCCTGTCTGTTGGCGGATGTAGGGTTTACACCTTCTTTGTTGTATCACACTTGATAAAAATATCAAATAAGTTGAAAGATTAGGAGTTTGTGAGGTAGAAAATAAAAAGTGAAAATTGATGGAGTAGCAGTATGGGAGTTACTTGTGGGAATGTGCGAATTAACAATAAGTCTATAGGAGTCAAGTTATAGTGAGAGGGAAGTGGCTGAGTGCAATTATGATGTATGTATATTAATAAAAAAACGTGAAAAACTAAAAATAATATTGACTGAGACGGTTAATCAGTGACTTGCACATTACAAAACAACTCAATCTAAAGCCTTCCTATTTACATTTGGTTTTGGATTTGGGCATGTCCTATTTATCTAAAGAACTAAAGATACTTGCATATAAATAACTGAACCATTTTCAAGTTCAAAGTTTCAATACTAACATTACCCGTTTAGTTTTTGTGTCATGTCGTGTCAACCCCTATAACTAAACATGTTTAATTCTTTTACTCGAACTCTTTTATATGTGTGTCGTGTTTGTGTCATTTTTCATGTTGTGTCGAGAATTATGACACCTAATTTTCAAATAATCTTATCATTCTAGAACTCTTACTTTTTTACCATACCACCTTAGCATCGGATCACTCTTCATTAGCCTTCCCTCATTTCTCATTTCACCCAATAAATAGTTACCTCTTATTTGTTACCTATTAAATATGATAAGGCTCTTGTAGTATACAACTAATAAAGAAAATGAAACGAGAAAACTAGGGTGAAGGATTGCGGTGCATTCTCACAGTGGAGGGACAAAAAATAAGTGGAAAATGGGAGGAGCAGTTTTCACCGCACCTCACTACAGTCCAAGGTAGTTCGTCGCATGATATAGTGAAATCACACCTGCATAGCTTAACTTATATTATACCTTACTTATCTTTTATATTTAAATATAGTTTAGTAATTTACAACTATAGGATTATGTGATAACTGTCAAAATTGGTCAACAAAGGTCAACTGAAGCATACATTAGGTAACACGTGGAAATGTAATTTTCATAATCTTCATATTGTATTATTGAAAGTTACAGCAGTTCCGTCGCTGAGAATAATAAATGTACACAAGAATTGAACAGTAAAATGCATTACGTGGTGCCTTAAACACTAAATATGAAATAAATGAGCATATATAATGGAGCGTAATATGATCTAGTATTTAATTTCATAGCCTGATTATTTTTCCGGTAAAACGTCATATACCGCGAACCCGGAAGTTACCGTACTTTTATAAAAACCCAAGCTTTTATAAATGAGACTAGTTAGTTTTTATAAAAACTAACCAAAGACATCTTTTCTCTTTTATAATGATGGCTAAGCCACCCTAATATCTTACACCTAAAAGCTAAAAACCATTTCCCCATGCATTTTAGCCATTTTCCCATGCAACTAACTGTTCCCCATGCAAAGTCACCTCATCTCCGCCCTCTCCATCATAATCTCGGCCAGGAAGAGACATTTCGCACCCTCACTTCATCTTCAAACTCACTTCTCATATTCTCTCAAAGGGCTTCAAGAATTTCCAAGTGATTCCAAGCTTTTCCAAGTGTTTTTCAAGAAGATCTTGGTAAATTCATGTTCATTCTAAACTTGCATTATCATTTCTACCGTCACTCTTGGTTGATCTTATATTCACTCCCTTGATCTTAAACCATAGATCATCTTGAAGATCAAGTCATTTCCAAATTGCAAAGCTTTGGTCTTTTCTTCTTCAAACTCAAGATTTGCTTCGAGTGTCAGTTCATACCCCACTTTTCTACTCTTTTTAAGTGGTTTATGGGGGAGAATACAAGTCTTAAAACTCTATATTTTGCTCTTGAAATATGATGTGTTCATATGTTTGGTCATCTTACTATAAAAGTGTTTGGTATAAAAATGTGCTAAGATAAACTAAAATACATATTTGGTTCAAAAAACTAACATGCAAGACTTTTAGACACCTTTGTCACCAACAAAAATTCCTGTTTTACTTTGTTGGTGAAATTGTCATAAAAATGATACACTATATTATCTTTTGGAAAAAAGACATGAAAATACATTTTTCATTAAAATATTCATAAAAATTACTTTGTCATATAATGTTGGACAAAAATAAAATGTAAATGTCTACATAAGTAAAATGGTCTAAAATAAATATGTCGTTATTATCTTTACGTGAAAAATAACTATTTATAGGAAAAACGTTACTTTTTACGTAATAACGACTATTTGGACTTATAACGACATAATAAACTTGGGAAATGGCTTTTTGCAAAAAGTTGGTATTTAACACAAAAATGACTATTTTCAAAGTATAGTGTATGAAAAATGATCATTTAGAAAGATTACCATCATTTTGATAAAATGACAAGAACTAAAATGTTGCTATCACTTATGTAAAATGACCAAAACTAACAACTTGCCATGAATGTTTGATAAATTGTTAAGTTATATTGAATGACTTAGGTGTAAGAAATTACACATTTCAACTACTTAACATCTTTTAGTCATAAATACCAAGGTTGTGAAAATGCTTGACGGTAGCTTGGCGGTCGAGTGGGGTTAAGAGATTAATCGGATTAATCGAGGATTAGTCGGGGATTAATCGGAGACCCTAAACAATAAAGGAACTCATTTAAAAATATATAAATATAACAAAATAGCAAAGTTTAATACATTTTATTTCGAGTTACACATCAAAAATTATACATTGGTTTATTTTTATGCATTAATATTGATTTTTTCAGTTTTATTGAGTTATTAGAGAGTGTTTGTGTCAACATTTAAAACTAAAAAAGTTAAAAAAATTAAAAAATCTAAAAAATGTTAAAAATGACCGCCAAGACAGATTAATTGGCCGCCAATACCGATTTTTGCAGCAAACCGTCAAGCTGGCCGATTAGGCCTAATCGTAATCGGTTGAAGACCGTCAAGCGATTAATCGTCAATTAATCGGCCGCCAAGATCGATTTCTGCAACACTAATAAATACGTTAACATGATGAAAAACATTTATATAAATTATAATGATTACAATTTATGGAATAAACGACAAAGATACGACAGAAATACGAAAGATAATTATATAAGTGTATGATTATTACATACTATAATTATCATGAGTACATTTCGATAAGTACAAATACAAAGAAGTTGCAATACATTTACAAGTAAGGTTTTACGTTATCATTATCATGGGTACATTTTGATAATTACAAATACAAAGGAATTTTCAATACATTTATTAGTACAGTTTTACGCTATAATTATCATGGTACATTTTGATAATTACAAAAAGATTTATTTCAGTAGAAACTAGGATAAAACATCACGTTGGGTAGTTATGTGAGACATTACTTCACAGTACTAAAAGAAGTACAAATTATGTCCTGGATTATAACCATAATCATTCATGATCGAGATAGTTGTATATAGATCTATATGAGACTGACAATCCCCACCTATGGTTGTTAGCTACAACTATGACCGACGGGTCAAGGGTGACAAATGCCTTAATACTGCGACGCTTGAAGAACTTCGTGACAGGCCATCAAGTCGTAACAATGTTATAATGACTCACATGAACAACAACGAATATCCTGGGTTTGGGGGAAAATATCTTCAAATGGTTTTATGTAAATATAAAACTACATGTTGCTTTATACAAAATATAAGTATGGTTTTACTTATACATTAGGTTTATGGGATTAAAACTAAATTTCAGTAATATACAATTATAAGTACGACTTTACTTATATATATGAGTTTTATAGTATTAAAACTATGATTTACCAAGTTACGAATATAAGTACGGTTTTACTTATACATACGAGTTTTATGGAAATTAAAACTACATTTTATCAAGATACATATAAGTATGGTTTTTACTTACACAAGGGTTTTATGGATTTAAAACTACAATAACGTTAAAGAAAATATTATTTTTCTTGGTATATACGCTACGAGTTTTCACAAAGAAATTACTAAGTTTTCTCATTACAAACATCTTATGAACTCACCAACGTAATGTTGACACTTGCAAAATGACTTGTATTCTCAGGTAAAAATAAGTCAGGTTCGACTAATCTTTTCGGATGGGACGCGAAGACGTATCTTTTGAATATTTTTATATCATACTGTAATTGGTTTGAAACAATATCGTTTGAACAATGTAACTCTCCAATTATAATGTATGATGGTAGTAGCAGATTCCTTGAGCCAAAAAGAATACTCGGGACGTCGAGTAAAATCATTAACAATGACCATACACTCGCACCTTCCCACTCAAATTAGGGATGCTTAGCTTGAGGCCCTGAAACCGGAAAACATCATGAGTGAAGCCCTACGGGGAATGGATAAGAAGTTCGAACTCAGGGAGGACGGGACACGATGCTTCATGGACCGAATTTGGACACCAAAGTTCGGTGCCTTCAGAGAGTTGGCCGTGGAAGAGGCTCACAAGACAAGGTATTACGTTCATCCTGGGTCAGAAAAGATGTACTTAGACTTGAAGAAGCTGTACCGGTGGCCGAACATGAAAGCCGAGATTGCCACCTTCATAAGCAAGTGCTTGACCTGTGCAAAAGTCAAGGTAGAATACCAGAAGCCCTCGGGTTTGTTACAATAATCGGAGATACCCGAGTGGAAGTAGGAGCGGATCACCATGGATTTCATAACGAAACTACCTAAGACCGCTGGTGAGCTCGACACCATTTGGGTAATTGTAGACAGATTGACGAAATGTGCACACTTTATACCAATCAAGGAGACCGATAAGATGGGGAAGCTAACAAGGATATATCTCTAGGAGATCGTAAGATTGCACGGTGTGCCAATATCCATCATCTCGGATAGAGATAGCCGATTTACTTCACACTTTTGGCAATCTCTGTAGAAGCCCTTGGGAATCAGACTCGATATGAGCACAGCTTACCATCCACCAACAGATGGCCAGAATGAACGAACCATCCAAACATTGGAAGACATGCTACGCGCCTGCATAATAGAAGTTGGCAAAGCATGAGACATTCATTTGTCACTGATTGAATTCTCCTACAACAACAGCTATCACACTAGCATCAAAGTTACGCCGTTGAAGCTTTGTACGGGCGCAAATGTAGATCACCGTTGTGTTGGGCTGAAGTTGGTGATACCAAACTACCTAAAGGTCAAGTGATAAACAACACACTCACCGGCCCAAAGATTATACGAGAAACAACAAAAAAGATCGTCCAAATACGGGAAGTATTAAAAGCGTCTCGTGACCGACAGAAGAGCTATGCTGACAAAAGACGCAAGCCTATGGAATTCCAAGTGGGTGACCAGGTCATGTCAAAGGTCTCCCCTTGGAAGGGAATGATACATTTCGGTAAAAGGGGAAAGCTTAACTCAACGTACATAGGACCCTTCGAAATTCTGGCTAGAATTGGTCCTGTAGGCTACAGCTTCATGTACCCTAGGAGCTAACCAAAGTACACAACACTTTTCACGTGTCGAATCTCAAAAAGTGTCTATCCGATGAAACCCGGGTGATTCCTCTGGATGAGACCCAAGTAAACGAAAGCTTACACTTTATAGAGGAACCAATGGAGATCATGCATAGGGAAGTCAAGATAACAAAACAAAGTCGCATTCCAATAGTAAAGGTCTGATGGAAGGCTAAGCGGGACCTGAGTTTACTTGGGAGCGCGAGGATCCGATGAACCAGAAGTATCCCTAACTATTTCCAAATCCCTAGGAGTCCGGTATCTAAAACTAATTTCGGGACGACAAAAGTCAACTGAAGCGTACCTTAGGTTAACAAGTGGAAATGTAATTTTCATAACCTTCATATTGTATTATTGAATATTATAATACTACATGCGCTAGTTGAAATCAATTATCGAGTAAACGCTATAAATACGTATAATAAATTACAGTAGCGTAGAAATTCGATAAACACAAAAATATTATTTGGTATAAATAATATTCATACCAATATGTATTCATGCTAACGAATCCGTAGATATATAGAACGTTGAAAACGGAGTTCGCATTTAAAAGTTACAGCAGTTCAGTCGTTGAGAATAATAAATGTACACATGAATTGAACAGTAAAATGCATTACGTGGTGCCTTAAACACTAAATATGAAATAACGGAACATATATTATGGAGCGTAATATGATGTAATATTTAATTTCATAGCCTGATTATTTTTCCGGTAAAACATCATATACCGCGAACCCGGAAGTTACCGTACTTTTATAAAAACCCAAGCTTTTATAAAAGAGACTAGTTAGTTTTTATAAAAACTAACCAAAGACATCTTTTCTCTTTTATAATGATGGCTAAGCCACCCCTAATATCTTACACCTAAAAGCTAAAAACAATTTCCCCGTGTTATTTTAGCCATTTCCATGCAACTAACCGTTCCCCATGCAAAGTCACCTCATCTCCGCCCCCTCCTTCATAATCTCGGCAGGAAGGGCCATTTCCACCCTCACTTCATCTTCAAACTCACTTCTCATATTCTCTCAAAGAGCTTCAAGAATTTCCAAGTGATTCCAAGCTTTTCCAAGTGTTTTTCAAGTTTATCTTGGTAAGTTCATGTTCATTCTAAACTTGCATTATCATTTCTACCGTCACTCTTGGTTGATCTTGTATTCACTCCCTTGATCTTGAACCATAGATCATCTTGAAGATCAAGTCATTTCCAAATTGCAAAGCTTTGTTCTTTTCTTCTTCAAACTCAAGATTTGCTTCGAGAGTGAGTTCATACCCCACTTTTCTACTCTTTTAAGTGTTTTATGGGGAGAATACGAGTGTTAAAACTATATGTTTTTTTCTTGAAATATGATGTGTTCATATGTTTGGTCATCTTACTATAAAAGTGTTTGGCATATAAATGTGCTAAGATAAACTAAAATGCATATTTGGTTCAAGAAACTAACATGCATGAGTTTTACACACCTTTGTCACCAACAAAACTTCATGTTTTACTTTATCGGTGAAATGGTCATAAAAATTGTACACTATATTATCTTTTGGCAAAAAGACATGAAAATACATTTTTCACTAAAATAGTCATAAAAATTACTTTGTCATATAATGTTGGAAAAAATCAAATGTAAATGTCTACATAAGTAAAAATGGTCTAAAATAAATATGTCGTTATTATCTTTACGTGAAAAATAACTATTTATAGGAAAAACGTTACTTTTGACGTAATAACGACTATTTGGACTTATAACGACATAATAAACTTGGGAAATGACTTTTTGCAAGAAAGTTGGTATTTAACACAAAAATGACTATTTTCAAAGTATAGTGTATGAAAAATGACTATTTGGAAAGATTACCATCATTTTGATAAAATGACAAGAACTAAAATGTTGTCATCACTTATATAAAATGACCAAAACTAACAACTTGCCATGATTGTTTGATAAATTGTTATGTTATATATTATTAGTTATATTTAATGACTTAGATGTGAGAAATTACACATTTCAACTACTTAACATATTTTAGTCATAAATACCAAGGTTGTAAAAATCGCTTGATGGTAGCTTGGCGGTCGAGTGAGGTTAACGGATTAATCGGGGATTAGTCGGGGATTAATTGGAGACCCTAAACTATAAAAGAACTTATTTAAAAATATATAAATATAACAAAATAGAAAAGTTTGCTACATTTTAATCCGAGTTACACATCAAAAATTATACATTTGTTTATTTTTATGCTTTAATATTGCTTTTTTTCAGTTTTATTGAGTTATTAGAGTGTATGGGTCGTTATTTAAAAATAAAAAAATTAAAACATAATTAAAAATCTAAAAAATTAAAAAAATGACTGCCAAGACCGATTAATTGGCCGTCTAGACCATTTTTGACCGATTTTAGCAGAAAACCGTCATGCTGGCCGATTAGGCCTAATTGTAATCAGTTGAAGACCGCCAAGCGATTAATCGGCCGCCAAGACCGATTTCTGCAACACTTATAAATACGTTAATATGATGAAAAACATTTATATAAATTATAATGAGTATAATTTATGGAATAAACGACAAAGATACGACAGAAATACCAAAGATAATTATATAAGTATATGATTATTAAATACTATAATTATCAAGAGTACATTCCGATAAGTACAAATACAAACAAGTTGCAATACATTTACAAGTAAGGTTTTACGTTATAATTATCATGGGTACATTTTGATAATTTCAAATACAAATGAATTTTCAATACATTTACTAATAAAGTTTTACGCTATAATTATTATGGGTACATTTTGATAATTACAAAAAGATTCATTTCAGTAGAAACTAGGATAAAACATCACGTTGGGTAGTTATGTGAGACATTACTTCACAGTACTAAAAGAAATACACATTATGTCCTGGATTATAACCATAATCAATCATGAGCGAGACAGTTGTATATAGATCTATATGGGACTGACAATCCCCACCTATGGTTGTTAGCTATAACTACGACCGATGTGTCAAGGGTAACAAATGCCTTAACACGGCGGCACCTGAAGAACGTCGTGACAGGCAATCAAGTCATAGCGAGGTTATAATAACTCACATGAACAATAACGAATATCCTGGGTTTGGGGGAAATATCTTCAAATGGTTTTATGTAAATATAAAACTAAATGTTGCTTTATACAAAATATAAGTATGATTTTACTTGTACATACAGGTTTATGGGATTAAAACTACATTTCAGTAATATACAATTATAAGTACGGTTTTACTTATATGTATGAGTTTTATAGTAATAAAACTAAGATTTACCAAGTTATGAATATAAGTACGGCTTTAGTTATACATACATGTTTTATGGAAATAAACAACATTTTATCAAGATACATATAAGTATGGTTTTTACTTACACAAGGGTTTTATGGATTTAAAACTACAATAACGTTAAAGAAAATATTGTTTTTCTTGGTATATACGCTACGAGTTTTCACAAAGAAATTACTAAGTTTTCTCATTACAAACATCTTATGAACTCACCAACATAATGTTGACACTTGTAAAATTACTTGTATTCTCAGGTAACAATTAGTCAGGTTCGACTAATCTTTTGGGATGGGACACGAAGACGTCTCTTTTGAATATTTTGATATCATGTTGTAATTGGTTTGAAACAATATCGTCTGAACAATGTAACTCTCCAATTATAATGTATGATGGTTGTTATTTACTTATGTTTCAATGTATGCAATGGTTGTGATACTATGATTCGATCCACCCTCCGACGATTCCGCCATCATGATGAATAATCTGATATAACATAGATAGAAAAAGTAAACCACAATAGATGAAGAAGTATTGTGTTACATAGAAGTTACCTAGCACACACTATTGAAAAGTATGCTAGACTACATTTTCGTGCACATAACAAATGACCAACATCCCTCGTTTTCTATAGAAGAGAAGAGAATATTCCTGATACAAAGGAATATTCTAACCTAGGTATCACTCAACATTGTAAAGCATATTCAGCTTTAACAATCTCCCTCTAAATGCTAGGAAATGATGACATATACAAAGGTATTCCACTTCAGAAGCTTAAGCTCTCCAAGGCAAAAATATGAAATCCCAATATTCAAGCAAGTCGCCCCCCATAAGTGTCGAGGATCGAGAAATCAGATCACACATCATCATCAAGTTAAAGTGCAAATCATATGTTGTTCCTCAAATCACTGAAGAACGTCATAAAACATCAATAATCATAATAAGAATAACCCGATAAAACAAATGAACGTCTTGCAGTATAGTTTGAATAATAAATAATGTGAATCCAAAGATAATCCTGCATTTCCAAACGTTTGATCTTGGAACACCTTCGAAAATCCAAACTCTAACAATCATATATGTGGTCCGAATTTGAAAAATTAGTTATCAATGTAAGATATATGTGGTGTCCAAGATTCTCTCTCTAAAAGAGCCCTTATGGAGAGAGGGAGACTCCAACATATATACAAACATATAAGACCGTGTCGCACCAATGTGGGATACACTAACACTCCCCCTCAAAGACGTAGGCTCGATGAGGTTACAGGGGTGCAGGACGCCGACTCTGATACCATGTAAATATGTGGGATACACTAGGACTCCCCCTCAGATATGTAGGCTCGATGAGGTTACAGGGGTGCGGGACGCCAGATCTGATACCATGTAAATATGTGGATCCCAATAGTGTCTCTCCAAAAGAGCCCTTATGGAGAGAGGGGAGACTCCAACATATATTCACACTTATAAGACCGTGTTGCATCAATGTGGGATACACTGACACTCCCCTCAGAGACGGAGGCTCGATGAGGAGAGACACGAATATGTTAGGCCATGGGGGTGCGGGACACTGGCTCTGATACTAAAGATATATGTGGTCCAAGAATCATAACACATGGTCCAGATGCTCATAATATTCAGACGACTCTTCATATTTAGACGACTGAAGAATCTTAACACATGGTCCAGATGCACATAATATTCTCCCCTATTTTTATCACAAATGCAAGATCAATAATTTGGGTCAAAGAATATGAGATAATAGGAGTTTTGCATGCTGTAATACCTTAATTTTAAATTATAGAATAATTATGTTAAATATATATATTTATACTAGATTAGATGAGTTAAAACGTGAGTTACGATATTTAAAAGTTAATCAAAGAAAAGTAGGATGTTAAAAGAGATAAAAGAAACAAAGGAAAATGGAAATCAAGTAAACCCGGGTTGAGTTTAGCAACCCGGGTCGTGTTCGAAGGGAACCCGGGTCGGGTCAAGCAGGCCGGGTCGTGCTGCACCAAAAACCAAAACGAGAAGTTGCGTAACAAAACCCGGGGCGGGTTTCACAGCTCGGGTCGAGTCTGAGCAAAACCCGGGGCGGGTCTGACAGCCCGGGTCGGGTTACGGGTGCAGGTCACTTTAAATTGTAAAATTTCCTTTCATTTGGTTTTAAACACATCCGACCCAAAACTCCCTTTAAACCCTAGAACTTGATTTCTACCCATCTAAGTCGAGATTAAGGCCTTCTATTCGTGAATTGAAGTTAGGGATTTGCATTTGGAGCTTGAAAGGTAACTTCCCTTGAATTTGACTTTGTTTCAACCGTGGAATACTTGTGTTGGAGTGATTTTAGGTGGTCTTGAGGACCACCCGCAAAATTGATGAAGTTAGAGTTCAATAAATAATGTAGCAAGTCTATAAGAGTCTAAATTCTATCTTTGAAGTTGGTGAATTGTGTTTTAGGGTTTTAAACCCTAGATTCTTAAACCCTAGAGTCTTGAACCCGAAAATATGATTTAAATTAGCCCATGTGTTGTTAGTAGGTTATTATTATAAGTTATATGAAGTCTTTGATATGATTATTGTGGAGTTTTAATGGTTGATTTGGTAAAAAACCGCTAAATTGGAGGTTTTGAACCTTATAATGTATGATGTTCATAGATGGTGATCTTGTTAGCTTTTAATTCTTGGTTTAAAGAGTTAGAAATGGTTAAATTGATATGAGAATGTTGAAGTATGATATGTGATGTCGTTTTGAGCAGATACACATAGGAGGGAAGGAGATACACGAGGTACGGGTGGACCACAGACTGATCAGACATCAGGTGAGTAGTTATAATTCAATATAAATAATTTTATTATAACTAAATTGACTTATTGCACATCTTAATTGGTTGAGATAACCAATTAACATGAATTAAACAAGATTGAGAATTTCTTATTAATGTGATTGCTGAGCTTGATTGAGTACACCAAATGACTGAGATAGTCATTGAAATAGAGATCAGTGATTTGAATTGTGGAAATTATGATAATTATTAGATTGATTTCTAAACTTTGATAATTTTTCTCATTGAGCTTAATTAGCTCATGAAAATAGTTATATGTTGTGTTATAGGTGACAGAGGTAAGAAGATTGTTGAGGGATGATTCATCTGGACATGGGACTTGACTTTTGAACTAGTTGTAGACCATAATACACTTTTGTATAGTTTTGTAAACGGTGTTTTGTAACCCAGTTCTTGGGACATGTTTGTTACATACTTGTTCTTTTGATATGTACTTGTACTTCTGTTGCTTAACTTTGATTACACCATAAACCCTTATGGTTATTTTGAGTGATTATTGGTGTAATCCAGAGATAAGAAACTGGGTGTTACAAGTTGGTATCAGAGCAAAGGTTTGAGTAAATTAGACTTTAAAGAGTAAACTCTAAACTCAAACTAATAGAGAGAGAGGTCCCATATTGTCCCTATGTAATTATCCCTTTTAGCACACATAATGAGTATGTGTGTTATTTTGAGAATTTTGATGAGAAATCCGATGCGAAAAAGAGTATTGAGATAAATGAGATTATAATGAGTTAAATTTCTTTTCAGCCTCATTATGAGTTCTGGAAAGGAGAAAGAAGGAGGTGATCACCGAGATGAGCATTCGGGATCACAAGATTCAAGACTGGGGCGCCAGTCTGAAGGCAAGAGGCCACCTGAGTTAACATCATCTTTACAAGAGTTGATTGCTGCGGAGGTAGCAAAGGCAGTTAAAAGCTTATTGCCTACCTTAGTGAGACCTCAGACGGAGGTGACGAATAGAGATGTTCGAGACCGACCTCCTATCACACCTGTGGTTGGGAGGGGACAGAGAGAGCCGGTTACTATACATACTGAAGTTAGAGGGTCGGGCGAACCAAAAGGTTGTAGTTATGAGATGTTCTGCAAGTGTAAACCGAATGATTTCTTCGGTACTGATGATCCTATTATTGCACGAAATTGGTTGACACATATCGAGAAAGTCTTTCGTACGAGTAAGTGTGCGGAAAAAGACAAAGTTGAATATGCTACAAATTGTCTACATAAAGATGCCCAATTCTGGTGGGAGAATATAAATCTGGATATAGAGAAAGGGTTGAAATCAGAACCGACGTGGGAGGAGTTTAAAACTAAATTTATGAAAGAATATTGTTCAAATACAGCAATGAAAAGTCTGGAGGAGGATATTCTTATATTACAGCAGGGAACACGGTCGGTGCAAGAATATACGATAGAGTTCAATGAGAAAGCCAGATTTGCTTCTCATCAGGTGGATACTAAAGAAAGAAAGATTGACAGGTATCTGTGGGGACTGAGGACCCAGATACGAGAGTTCTTACAGAGTTCCAGTTTTACAAATTATCAGCAGATTGTCGAGGCAGCCAAATCTCGAGAAAAAGAACTGCGGAGGCAAGATAATAAAAGGAAAGGGGACCAAGGAAGCGGAGGCCAGAAGAGAAAATGGGAAGGAAAACCGGAGGGTAGTTCTCAAAAACAACCAGTTCCGAGTTATCAATATTGAGGTGATTCAAGAAAGATTAAGAGTAAATGGTGTGAAAAATGCCGCCGAAAACACGCTGGAAACTGTGATACGAATACCCCGTCTCTTATGTATTATCAGTGCGGGAAGACAGGGCATATGGCTCGAGATTGTTTGGAGAAAAATCGTGTGTGTTTTAATTGCGGGGAAAGCGGTCATATTCGCCCGGATTGCCCAAAGCCGAGAACTGATTCGCGTCGCGAGACTCCGAGGGCGGGACGAGGTGATAATCGAGGCGATAAACGAGATAGAGGCGGTGGGAATATTAGAACTCGAGCTTTTCAGATGACCGTGGAGGAGGCTAGAGAGCGACCAGATGTGATTACAGGTATCTTTAGCCTAAATTCTCTTCGAGCTCG
Organism: Cichorium intybus; assembly: GCA_023525715.1. Classification (NCBI taxonomy): domain Eukaryota; kingdom Viridiplantae; phylum Streptophyta; class Magnoliopsida; order Asterales; family Asteraceae; genus Cichorium; species Cichorium intybus. Next base: position 59,380,754 of record CM042012.1, read on the forward strand.
TATGGTGTTTGATTATGGTGCATCGATTTCTTTCATATCTGTACCTTTCGCGTCTCGAATTAATGTACCGGTGTCTAAGATGAGTGAGAGTCTGATAGTTGATGTTGCTGACGGAAGAGATGTTATAGTAAATACTCAGTATATAAATTCTCGGCTTGAAATCAATGGAATTTCTTTCCTCATTGATTTGAAGCCGATGACTACTCGTGCGTTTGATGTAATAGTTGGAATGGACTGGTTAGATAATAACAGGGCAAATATGGATTGTCACGGAAAGATTATTTCCGTGAGAACTCCGAGCAGGTCTCAGACGTTAATACGAGGTGAACGCCGTTTTCAACATATTCCGGTTGTATCTTTCGCGAGAGCGTGAAGGTATACCGAAAGAGGTGCTCTTTTATTTATGGCACATGTTGCCCCAATTGAAACCGAACACTCCACTGTGAAGGATGTTGAGATAGTGAGAGATTTTGCTGATGTTTTTCCTGACGATCTTCCGGGCTTACCACCAAATCGTCAATTGGAGTTTGTTATCGATTTAATTCCTGGAGCAAAACCGATAGCTCGAGCACCCTATCGATTGGCGCCGTCCGAGATGGAGGAGTTAAAGAAACAACTACAAGAACTTTTGGATCGCGGTTTTATTCGTCCGAGCTCGTCTCCGTGGGGTGCGCCGATACTATTTGTTCGAAAGAAGGATGGTTCTATGCGTATGTGCATAGACTATTGCGAGTTAAACAAAATTACTGTAAAGAATCGTTATCCCTTACCGAGAATAGACGATTTGTTTGATCAGTTGGAAGGAGCGGTATATTTTTCGAAGATTGATTTGAGATCGGGATATCACCAGCTAAGAGTAAGAGAATCTGACGTCCCGAAGACAGCATTTTGCACCCGATACGGTCATTATGAGTTTCTAGTAATGCCGTTCGGTTTGACGAATGCCCTGGCGGCTTTTATGGATCTGATGAATCGAGCTTGTCATCCATTCTTAGACAAGTTCGTAATAGTGTTTATTGACGATATCTTAATTTATTCCAAGAGCCGGGAGGAGCATAAGCAACATTTACAGTTAGTTTTAAACATTCTTCGTAAAGAAAAATTGTATGCAAAATTGTCGAAGTGCGAGTTTTGGATGCAAGAGATCCAGTTTCTTGGTCATGTGATAAACAGAGAAGGAGTTAAAGTGGACCCTGCCAAGATAGAAGCAGTGATGAGTTAGACACCACCCAAAAATCCGACTGAGATTCGGAGCTTTTTGGGACTAGCTGGCTATTACCGACGATTTATTGAGAAATTTTCGAGTATCGCATTGCCTTTAACAAAGCTGACTAGAAAGACAGAGAAGTTTATCTGGGCTGAAGCACAACAAGAAGCTTTTGAAAAACTGAGACGGGCATTATGCGAAGCTCTTGTGTTAGCTTTGCCTCAAGGTGTGGAAGACTTTGTCCTTTTTACCGATGCTTCACAAATCGGTCTTGGATGTGTATTAATGCAAAAGGGGCGAGTAATTGCGTATTCGTCTCGACAGATGAAGCCTCATGAGCAAACTTATCCAGTACACGATTTGGAGTTGGCCGCCATTATTTTTGCACTAAAAATTTGGCGACATTACCTTTATGGTGTGAAGTTCCAGATATATTAAGATCATAAGAGTTTAAAGTATTTGTTTGATCAAAAAGAGTTGAATATGAGACAACGAAGATGGATGGACCTTTTGAAAGATTATGAGTGCGAAATACTTTACCATCCTGGTAAATCAAATGTAGTGGCAGATGCGTTAAGTCAAAAAGAACCACATATTCGAGTTGTTTCAGCTCGAATGGGAGTAGTTAGTAAATTGCCAGAAATGATTCAACATTCCCAGAGAGAAGCCAATGACATGAAGAGTGAGAGAATGGTTGGCTATGTAGATAAACTGGTTGAAAATGCACAAGGAGTGAAGACTTTTCAAGGACGAGTGTGGGTTCCAAGACACGGAGAAACGAGACAGCTGTTACTTGAAGATGCACATTGTACACGATATTCAATCCATCCAGGTAGTACGAAGATGTATAAAAGTTTAAAGCCGTTTTACTGGTGGCCGGGAATGAAACGTGATGTTGGGAGATATGTAGAGAAGTGTCTGACTTGTTTACAATCAACAGTTTGAATTTCAAATAGTCATTATCCGCAAGGGAGGAGATAATTATGAGATGTACTATAACTACAAGCCTAGATCTGAGTTGTAAGGCATTCCAAAACCCTAAAATTCGTCACCCTCTTTCCCACCCTCAGTATAAGTCCGATTTCTTCATAAACCCTAACTATTACGTGATAAAACTTCAAGCAAAGGTATATACTACATCAACGGGTGCTGGATCGTTGTCTTGGGTGCGATTACATTAGAGGAGTTCTACTTTGGGATCTACTCATCCTAACAAGGCCAGATCTGATCTTAAAATGTATTTCTTAAACCCTCTTTCGTTTACAGTTACAAAAGTGTGCGTGATTCTGTGATCCTGGTTGAATATGATTTTAAGTTTTGTTTTCGCTGCGTTGTTTTTATGATATCGTATTCCAACAGTGGTATCAGAGAAACTTTATCATGATTTTCTACTGTTTTGATTCGATTAGATATGTTAAAAATAGTTTTTTCTTTAAACTATTGAATCTGTCCACGTCGCGGTTTTTGAATGGTCGCGCCGCGATCTTCTAAAATGTTACGAACATTAGGGTTTTGCCGCATTGCGATTCCTAGAGTTCTGCGCCGCGTTATGCTCGTTATGACCATGTTTTGTTGGTTGCTTCCCGATGTTGCCGTTAGCTTACCGTGTCGTGACGGCCGTAACGTCTTTCTGGAATCGTGATTCTTGATATGCAAAATGGTGAATTTTTAGTATTATATGATTGTTTAGATTAATGATTTACATTGAATACTTGCATGCTCAATAAGATTAATAGCTAAACACAAAGTTTAAAATTCTTCAAAATTTAATGGATAATTGTTTAAATTAATTATTAATACTGCATCCTTGCATGTTTAATAGAATTAATAGTTAAACAGAAAATTTAAAATGCTTAGCATGTTGAATGATATATATATATATATATATATATATATATATATATATATATATATATATATATATATATATATATATATATATATATATATATATATATATATATATATATATATATATTAGACTTGTATCTATTGAGAGGTTTTTAGCAATATATGAACTAAAAATTCTAAGTTCACATGCAACCTAAGATGAGGATCTGTGTTTTTCTATCAATGAACATATAATAAAAACCTAAGGCCAACAGTTTATTTCTAAAGAATAAAATATAAGAAAACCAACCTTTGAATTTTCTTCTTGAAGCTAGCAGCAAAAATATCCTGCCTCAAATGAAGTCACACCCAAGTAATGGAGAAGAGACAGCAAAATTCCAGAGAGACAGTAAAAGTGGCGCAGGTTTTTAGGGTACCCAGAGGCTCTATTTATAGCCTCCAAGGGTTACAGTCAAAATCCTAGAAGAGCCCAACTTTTGACAAGCCTTTTTGTCAAATGGACCAAGCTATCTTAAACCCTAATTAGGGATTCGAGATTATGTGGAGGCTCCACAAAATCTCGCCCAACTCATGGCTTCCACTGGCCAGTCTTTATTCAACTATTGAATAATTACAAAAAACAGTCCCTGCACTTTTAATTAATTAAATTAATCACTAAATTAAATCCAATTAATTCTAGATTAACTTCTAATTAATTAATATAGTTTTTAATTAATATATTATCACTCTAATATATTAATAAACTATTTAGTTTATTTCTATTGATTTATGAATCATTTAATAAATCAACCTTTCTCTCTACTGAACTTTCTGCCAAACCTCCAGCTATGAGGGCAACCCAAATGGACTTTGCTTCAATTAATAAGATAAATACAATTTATAAGTCATGGCTTAGACACCTAATCCAACAGTCTCCCACTTGGATAAGTCTATGACTTTAATTGTCAAATTTATCTTCTGATTAACAAATCTCTGTTTCCTAGAAAGTGCTGCTGAACTCTGACCCAGTCAGTTCTGTCCATAGATAAGTGATCAGATGATCCTCCGTCCAACAAGATATTTCTGGACTCGAGACATGGATTAGAATCAATCTCAGTCCGATACTCTGTTTCCCGATTTCTGATTTGCTTATGACTTTTAAGACTACAATTGAACACATCAATTAAGTCCTGGTTGGCCAACACTTTCAGTCAACTTCAAAATCATCGAGAGGCCTACAGATATCTGTTTCCTGTCAGGGTCAAGGGACGAATACGCTTCGACTCATATGTTTGTATCTTTTACCAGACAAATCACTCATAACAATACATTTTATAACATCGAGTTACCGATACGTTTTCACATTATTAATGAATGACCGTCTTGCAAATTATAACTCATATCTCTTCACTTTAAGATCATAAGATGTTATCGTCTCAACATTGCTCGTGATGTAATCCATGAAGCAATCTGTTGAGCGCGGGCTTATCCCATACTCAAATCTCCATTTCTAAGTACTCATAAACGTTTGTAGCAATCTTATTGCTATGTCTAACTCCTTAGACAATCTACAAACCAATTCATGACAGTCTTCGTTCATACTTACTCCCTAAAAGTATGAGTGACTGTGGACCTTTGAATAATCCAATTATTCAGGAAGTAAGCATGCAAAAATGAAACACAATAATAAACAATTGACACAGGCAGTAAACAATACTCATTAATAAATATCTATTGTTAAATCACCAAAGTCAATTACTGTTACAAGTTTCAAAACCTTATCTAATTACTAAAACTAATATCATCTCTGAATCCAATGCTCCTAGCATGTTGATTATGCTTGATCATACTTAGAGCCTTTGTCAAGGGATCTGCAGGATTATCTTCAGATGATACCTTCTTTACAATGAGGTGACCTTCTTCTACTCTATGTCGAATGTAGTGGTAGTTTCTGTCGATATGCCTGGGCTTTCCATGATCTTGCGGTTCCTTTGTCAGGGCGACCGCTCCTTCATTATCGAAGAACAGTTCCATTGACTCCTGAATGCTCGAGACTACTCCAAGGTCACCGATGAAGTTTTTCAGCCAAGTCGCTTCCTTTGACGCTTCACTCGCTGCTATGTACTCTGATTCACACGTCGAATCAGCCACCGTCTCTTGCTTTGAACTTTTCCAAGTCACTGCTCCCCCGTTCAAAAGGAATACCCAGCCCGACTGAGACCGACCGTTGTCTCTATCTGTCTGAAAGCTGGCATCTGTATACCCGTTAACTCTCAAAGTATCACTGCCACCAAGGACCAACACTGTCACACCCCGATCCTTAGCGGAATCGATAAACGGGAATATAGTATTAATAAAAATAATTAGACACATATTCTTATATTATATGAATTAACAATAATCCAAATTTTGTTTTGAATAATAATGTATTCATATGTTAAATGAATTTTAAATTGAATTAATTACTTTGCTTAATTAATTTACATTTTCACTTTAGGCAAGATTTTAATAAATTCTTATTAAAATAATAACTAGTCAAATTATAAGTATTTACAGATTTTATATATTATAAACAATTATTTATATGAAATAATCATTAAAAATGCATTTTTACATGCTTAGATATTTAGGAAAATGGTTTTAAATAATAAACAGTAATGAAACATTCTGAAATTATCAGAAAATCATTATTTCATAAAATAGTAATTACTGTAAAATTTTCATATTTTTCTTAACTTCTTTAGTATTTATTTAGTATTTTAATAATTAAACCACAACAAATTTCGGGAAAAATAATAAATGATTCCCAAAAATTCTGGAAAATTAACCATAGTTTTCTAACATTATACTTAGCCTACTGTAAATATTTTGGATATTTTGGACTTTGGGAAGTATTTCTTATGTTTTTCATTATTAACTAATCAATAAAATAATAAATAATAGGAAACTATTAAGAGAAATTCATTAGACTTTTTATTTATGATTAAAATGTTATATATGATATTCTGATAAGGTTTTAAAATTTTTGGACATGTGTAGCTATTTATTATCAATTTAAACCATTAAATAATCATTAAATCAGTAAAAATAAGCAAACATTCTTAAACAAATCTGTAAATTGCTTCATGGAGTCTTTAAAATGTTAATAAGGTGCGAAAAATATAAAATCTAGTTTTTAACATACATAACTATATTTTACTATTTATTTATCTACAACAAAATAAAATACAAAATAAGCATCAAACAGTAATATAAATGCATGCAACTTTATAAATCCACTTTACGCAATATATGGGTTGTTCCAAAATTTTCTCAGAATTTATTGACTGCAAAAAGTGTTTTATGTGAATTGTTGCGATATTTTATTTCAATAATTATAGTAATTCAATAAAAATAAGTTATTTTCTAAAAATTTCCAGAACTTCTTATTTTATTCATGGGATCCTGGAAAAATCAGGTTTATGCATAAAATGAGTTTTAGATAGTTTGGTGGATTTAATTTGTTTCATTCATGAATTTGAGACTTTTAACAACATACTTTGATGAATGATTCAAGAGGGATGAAGCTTTGAGTATATTGGAGTGTTCTTGGCTGAAATATGAAAATTTCTAGGAGGAATTTCGAGATTGAGAGTGAGAGAAAGAATAGATATGGTTTGAGTGGTGATGAGAATAATGTGTTGGGAGAAAAATGAAAGGAAAGATGATGGGAGGTGTGAGTGGGAGACAATGGGAATAAAATTTTACTTTTGGTGGTCTTCATAATTCCCCACTAACACAAGCATCTTATGAGTTTTATAAAATTTAATGTAGTGTTTATAAAAATAGAGTTTTATAAAAAAAATAGGTTATTATTTGATTATAACAATCTACTTTGATTTGAAGTTTAATTATAGCATTCAAGTTTGATTTTTTTAATTTAATTAGAGCATCATACTTTGATTTGATTTTAATATGGTATCATAATTTAATTTGATTATAGTTATAACGTTATACTATGCTATATTGCTATTAACGTCAATTTATATCGTAGTGTAAGGGTTTTGATCCTATTAGCGTCAACAAATCTCGAGTAGGGTTTATTAAATTTCCAATTGAGTTGGGTTGACCCGAATCCATTTTAGGCGGATGTCACAGTCTCCCCTACTTTAGGAAATTTCGTCCCGAAATTTAAGAAGATAGTACCTTAAGAGAAAAGTTGCGGGTATTTGGTACGCATTTGATCCTCATGCTCCCATGTATACTCGGGTCCACGTGCTGACTGCCACCTAACCTTGACCAGGGGAATGCGACTTCTTTTGAGTTGCTTTTCCTTTCGGTCAGCAATTTCCAAGGGTTTCTCGATAAATTGCATTGTCTCATCGATTTGGATATCCTCGAGAGGAACATGAAGGTTCTCGTCAGCTAAACACTTCTTGAGGTTGGCTATATGAAATACTGGGTGAACTTTATTAAGCTCTATTGGAAGATCCAACTCGTAGGCTACTGGTCCGATCCTTTTCAGGATTTTGAACGGGCCTACAAAGCGTGGTGCCAATTTACCCTTGCGCCCAAATCGAACCACACCTTTCCATGGTGACACTTTTAACATGACCATGTCACCCACGGTAAATTCAAGCGGTTTGCGTCGCTTGTCGGCGTAACTCTTTTGTCGGCTACGAGCTGCGAGAAGGTTATTGTGAATCTGAGTGATTTTGTCGGTTGTTTCCTGGATAAGCTCAGGACCAACGATTGGAGAATCCACTGTTGCACGAATCACGTGGGACTCGCCAATTTCATGCCAGCAAATAGGAGATCGGCATTTACGGCCATATAATGCCTCGAATGGAGGCATCTTGATGCTAGAATGATAACTGTTATTATAGGAGAATTCCACCAACGGTAAATGACAGTCCCAGTTTCCTCCGAAATCTAAGACACACGCCCTCAACATATCTTCGAGTGTTTGAATTGTCCTATTAGATTGACCATCAGTTTGAGGATGATAGGCGATACTGAGATCGAGGCGGGTTCCCATGGCTGCTTGAAGTGATTGCCAAAACCGAGAGAGAAATCTCCCATCACGATCTGAAATGATGCTGAGAGGGATGCCATGCCGACTAACTATCTCGTCGATGTAAATCCGAGCAAGTTGTTCAACCTTGAAATGTTCACGGATGGGAAGGAAATGAGAGATTTGGTCAAACGATCAATGATTACCCAAATGTTGTCGTGTCCCTTGGTGGTACGGGGAAGTTTGGTTATGAAATCCATGGCGATCGCTTCCCATTTCCACTCGGGGATTACCGGTTGGACCAATAGTCCAGAGGGTCGTTGATGTTCTGCTTTGACCCTGGAACATGTAAGACATTTGGCCACGAATAAAGCAATATCCTTTTTCATTCCCGACCACCAATAATTGGTTCTCAGGCCATGATACATCTTGTCAGCACCAGGATGAATGGAATATCGAGTTTTATGGATTTCTTCCATCAGGAAGGTACGAAGATTGTCGCGATCTGGGATCCAGATGCGATCTTAATAATAGAAAATACCATCAGATTTACTTTCCAACTCCCCATCAATTCCCGTGGGCATGTCATTTTCGGTAATTGCCGAGTGTTGGGCTCCTCGAATTCGGTCACTGAGATTGGACAAGATAGGAGAACATATTAGATGAAATGCTTTGGCATGTTCTTTTCGACTTAACGCGTCGGCTACCACGTTTGCCTTACCCGGATGATAGCGTATTTCACACTCGTAATCATTTAGGAGTTCGACCCATCGTGTTTGTCTCATATTGAGCTCCTTTTGATTAAGAATATGTTGCAAGCTCTTGTGGTCGGTGAAAATTACGCATTTAGTGCCGTAAAGGTAATGCCTCCAAATTTTAAGAGCGAAAACCACGGCACCGAGCTCCAAATCATGAGTCGTATAATTCCTTTCATGGATTTTGAGTCGTCGCGATGCGTAATCTATAACCTTTCTCCTTTACATCAAAACACAACCTAGACCGAGATTGGAGGCATCGCAGTATACCACGAAATCTTCAGATCCATCAGAGAGTGTAAGAATCGGAGCGTCACACAATCTTTGTTTAAGGGTTTGGAAAGCGTCTTCCTGCTTGGATCCCCAATCAAATGGCGTACCCTTGCAAGTGAGAAAAGTAAGCGGTAAAGCGATCTTTGAGAAATTTGAAATGAAACGCCGGTAATAGCCAGCTAAACCGATGAATGATCGAATTTCCTTGGGGGTACGTGGGGCTTTCCAATTCTTGACTGCTTCAACTTTTGCGGGATCGACTAAAATACCCTTGTCACTTACAATATGACCGAGGAATTGTACCTCATTTAACCAAAACTAGCATTTCGAAAATTTGGCATAAAGCTGATTTCCTTGCAATGTTTGGAGAGTTAGACGAAGGTGTCTTTCATGGTCTGCCTTTGTCTTGGAGTAAATGAGGATGTCATCAATAAAGACGATAACAAAACGGTCGAGATAAGGTTTAAATACCCGATTCATCAACTCCATGAATGCGGCAGGGGCATTCGTTAGGCCAAAAGGCATAACGGTGAACTCGTAATGACCATAGCGGGTTCGGAAAGCGGTTTTGGGGATGTCTTCTTCCCGTACTCGAAGTTGGTGATAACCCGAGCGGAGGTCGATTTTTGAGAAGCATGAAGCTCCTTGAAGCTGATAAAAAAGGTCGTCGATCCGAGGTAACGGATATCGGTTCTTGATGGTCAATTTATTTAACTCCCGATAATCGATACACATACGAAACGAACCATCTTTCTTTTTGATGAAGAGAACCGGGGCTCCCCAGGGTGAAGTACTAGGGCGGATAAATACCTTATCGGTCAATTCTTGGAGCTGACTTGCCAATTCTTGCATCTCGGTTGGAGCCAACCGATATGGAGACTTGGCTATGGGAGCAGCCTCAGGAACGAGATCGATGCGGAACTCTAGCTCACGTACTAGAGGGAGTCCAAATACGCATCGGGAAAGATGTCGGGAAAGTCTCATACAATCGGAATATCTTCGATCTTCTTTTCATTGACCTTTGTTTCCACCACATGGGCTAAGAAAGCCATGTATTCTTTACGTAGATATGATCGAGCTTGAGTACATGACATAAGACTAAGCTTTTTTGAATGTATCCCGCCATAAATACGAAGACTTTGACCGTCGGCGAGAGGAATACGAATAAACTTCTCGTAACATACTATTTCAGCATGGTTTTGGGATAGCCAATCCATTCCCACGATGATGTCGAAGCTACCAAGTTTCATAGGAACTAAATTGAAGGAAAATTTATGACCGCAGAAATCGAAAGTGCAATCTTGGATGACTGCATTGAGTGAAATGTATTTCCCATTGGCGACTTCTACGGTAAAGTTTTCATCAAGAATCGTGCGAGGTGTGTGAAGTATGGGTTCAAATTCCAAAGACACAAAACTTTTATCGGCACCTGAATCAAAAAGTACTGACGCGTAGCAGTCATTTATGAGAAACGTACCATTTACGACCTTGTTATCGGTCTGTGCTTGGGTTGCGGTAATGACAAATGCTCGGCCTTTGGGAGCTGGAACCTGCATTGTTGGATTTGCCTAGGCTTGAGTGTTAATGATATTGACAAGCCTAGGACACGCGTTTCTGAAATGGATGGGGTCACCACATTTGAAGCATGTTCCAGTTGGATACCGGGTTTGTGTTTGCTGATTTGAGGGTAGAGCGAATGGTCGCTGAGTTTTTGGTGCACGGAATGTGTCCGCCAAGTGGCCATAGCGACCACAAGTCGTACAAAGGCGACACGGGCTAGTGGACATATGGTGATAGTTACAATGGTTACAAAGGGGGTGAGGTCCGGTATACGGCTTTTTGTTTGGTTGGGTGACTTGGGTGATAGGAGTAGCAGGGGTAATAACAGCATGGTTGTGGTGATGGCTTTTCCGCTTCTTTTTGTCATGTCGGTTTGAGGAGTCGGACTTGACAATTAGGGGAGTCTCAGGGGTCGACTTTTCAGTTGTCATCTTTGAACCCTTGCGTGGGAGGACACCATCGTTCATATTATCCTCTTGGAGTTGACCTGCTATTTCAATAGCGGATTCCAGGGTAGATGGCCTGCTGCTGGTTACCGAATCACGGATCCGGCTCGGTAACCCTTTGATGTAGCGGCGTATTGCAGTTTTCATAGGTTGAACGATGTGAGGTAGGAGTCTTGAAAGATCATGGAATCTATTAGTGTAGGTCGCGTTGTCTCCTCCTACCTGTTTCAGATTCCAGAATTCCTCCTCGAGAGTTTGCAATTCGCTGTCAGGGCAGAACTTCTCCATCATGCGTTCCTTTAGTTTTGACCAGGTCATTCCCAAGGCAACAGCCTCCCCTTTTGCCAGTTTTTCTAGGTTCCACCATGAGAGAGCATGACCTTGGAGGCATCCTGTAGCGTGACGGACCATCAGGTCCTCAGGGCACTCGCTGTGAATGAAAGTACTCTCCATTTCTTCGATCCATGTGAGGAGTGCGGTGGCACAATCGGTGCCTTTGAAGTAAGGCAGTTTACAGCTACGAAAGTGCTTAAACGAGCAACGATGAGTGGTTGCTGGAGCTTGCGGCTGAAGAGCTTGAAGATGGGTTGCAATTGTTGTGATGACATTTGCTACCTCCTTAGCGATAAGGGCGGCTAGCCTTCGGTTGTTACGAGCAGCGTATGGGGGTCGTAATGCCATCTATGAGAAACACGCATATGGACTTGTGAGTTATTTGTAAATTGATTATGGAAATTAAGTTTGTAGACATTGTTGGGTAAAATGATTGTAAAACACTTATTGGGCCAAGGTTAGGAGTGTTGGGCACCTTTTGGGCTTTCTATGGGTACTAAATGTGAAGCATGTAGCAATTGCGTGGGCCCCCACAATACTAAGTTTTCACATGTTTTTCCCACTTCTAGGCCTATTAGGGAACTTAATAGTCCAATGAGTTGGCCATTTTGGAGTGTATCCTTTCGGATACGTTTGATAAGGTCGGGTATTTTGATGGCTCAAAAGTAATGTGAATGACGCGCTTTGGCCTATAGGTTTGGGAACTCTCGCCTTAGGTCCCCAGGTAAGCAAACTGGTCCCTCGGTTGATTGGGATGTATACGAATGCTTACCTAGTCAGGACTTTCGGGCTACCGACACCTCCCCCTTCCAGTTACTACGCGTCCATTACTTTGATCCTACCCAACTAGAGTGGATGACTTTTAATTTCCTATGAGCTCTGAGGAATATATATGTATGTAAATTTTTATTTTGAAATCATTTGAGTATGTGTGTGATTTTAAGAGAAAGAGGAGAAAATTCACAAGTGTATGCACATATATAAGTGTCGGGAGTAATACGTAAGCACATAAGGGAGCAATTAGAACACAAAGGTATTCCTAGGATTTTCTAAGTGCGAATTGCATGCAGTTGTGTGTGCATTTTATAAACTAGCATACGAGAGGACCCTAGAGGCTATAGACTAGGTCAAGGCAATTAACCTAATTCCCTATAGTCAAGGGCTCTGATACCAATCTGTCACACCACGATCCTTGGCAGAATCGATAAATGGGAATATAGTATTAATAAAAATAATTAGACACATATTCTTATATTAGATGAATTAACAATAATCCAAATTTTGTTTTGAATATTAATGTATTGATATGTTAAATGAATTTTAAATTGAATTAATTACTTTGCTTAATTAATTTATATTTTCACTTTAGGCAAGATTTTAATAATTTCTTATTAAAATAATAACTAGTCAAATTATAAGTATTTACAGATTTTATATATTATAAACAATTATTTATATGAAATAATCATCAAAAATGCCTTTTTACATGCTTAGATATTTAGGAAAATGGTTTTAAATACTAAACAGTAATGAAACATTCTGAAATTATCAGAAAATCATTATTTCATAAAATAGTAATTACTGTAAAATTTTTATATTTTTCTTAACTGGTTTAGTATTTATTTAGTATTTTAATAATTAAACCATAACAAATTTCGGGAAAAATAATAAATGATTCCCAAAACTTCTGGAAAATTAACCATAGTTTCCTAACATTATATTGAGCCTACTGTAAATATTTTGGATATTTTGGACTATGGGAAGTATTTCTTATGTTTTTCATTATTAACTAATCAATAAAATCATAAATAATAGGAAAATATTAAGAGAAATTCATTAGACTTTTTATTTATGATTAACATGTTATATATGATATTCTGATAAGGTTTTATAAATTTTGGACATGTGTAGCTATTTATTATCAATTTAAACCATTAAATAATCATTAAATCAGTAAAAATAAGCAAACATTCTTAAAAAAATCTATAAATTTTGTAATGGAGTGTTTAAATTTTTAATAAGGTGCGAAAAATATAAAATCTAGTTTTTAACATACATAACTATATTTTGTAATTTATTTATCTACAACAAAATAAAATACAAAATAAGCATCAAACAGTAATATAAATGCATGAAACTTTATAAACCACTTTACGCAATATATGGGTTGTTCCATAATTTTCTCAGAATTTATTGACTGCAAAAAGTATTTTATGTGAATTATTGCCCTATTTTATTGCAATAATTATAGTAATTCAATAAAAATAAGTTATTTTCTGAAAATTTCCAGAACTTCTTATTTTATTTATGGGATCCTAAGAAAAATTAGGTTTATGCATAAAATGAGTTTTAGATAGTTTGGTGGATTTAATTTGTTTCATTCATGAATTTGAGACTTTTAACAACATACCTTGATGAATGATTCAAGAGGGATGAAGATTTGAGTATATTGGAGTGTTCTTGGCTGAAATATGAAGATTTCTAGGAGGAATTTCGAGATTGATAGTGAGGGAAAGAATATATATGGTTTGAGTGGTAATGAGAATAATGTGTTGGGAGAAAAATGAAAGGAAAGATGATGGGAGGTGTGAGTGGGCGACAATGGGAATAAACTTTTACTTTTGGTGGTCTTCATAATTCCCCACTAACACAAGCATCTTAAGAGTTTTATAAAATTTAATATAGTGTTTATAAAAATAGAGTTTTATAAAAAAATAGGTTATTATTTGATTATAACAATCTACTTTGATTTGAAGTTTAATTATAGCATCAGGTTTGATTTTTTTAATTTAATTAGAGCATCATACTTTGATTTGATTTTAATATGGTATCATAATTTAATTTGATTATAGTTATAACGTTATACTATGCTATATTGCTATTAACGTCAATTTATATCGTAGTGTAAGGGTTTTGATCCTATTAGCGTCAACAAATATCGAGTAGGGTTTATTAAATTTCCAATTGAGTTGGGTTGACCCGAATCCATTTTAGGCGGATGTCACAAACACCATGTTCTTTGTCCTTCGCAGATACTTGAGTATATTCTTGACAGCTATCCAATGTGCCCGGTTCCCGTGGAACTGACTGACCATGCTTAAAGCAAAAGCCACATCAGGGAGAGTACACGTCATAGCCTACATGATCGACCCTACAGCCGAGGCATAAAGGTACCCGACTCATCTCAGCTATCTCTTCGTCAGTACTCGGACTTTGAGTCTTACTCAACTTTGCATTACTTTGGATAGGCAGCTCTCCCTTCTTGGAATTTTCCATACTGAATCTTTTCAGCACCTTTTCCATGTATGTACTTTGACTAAGTCCGATTAGTCTTTTCTTCCTATCTCTCAATATTCTTATCCCAAGAATATAGGCAGCTTCTCCGAGGTCTTTCATGGCGAAACACTTCCCGAGCCAAGATTTGACATCTTGCAAGGTCGGAACGTCGTTTCGCATGAGCAGTATGTCATCAACATACAACACCAGAAAAGTGACTATACTCCCACTAGCCTTGACATATACACATGACTCATCCTCGCTCCTAGAGAAACCAAACTCTTTGACTTTCTCATTGAAACGAAGATTCCAGCTGCGAGACGCTTGTTTCAATCCGTAGATTGATTTCTCAAGCTTACACACCTTATCAAGATACTTTTCATCGACAAAACCCTCTGGCTGATTCATGTAAACATCCTCAGTCAACTTCCCGTTAAGGAAAGCAGTTTTGACGTCCATTTGCCAAATTTCATAGTCATGAAATGCAGCTATGGCTAGCATAATCCTGATGGACTTTATCTTCGCCACTGGTGAAAAAGTCTCATCATAGTCAACCCTCGGGGTTTGAGTGAAACCTTTCGCAACCAGTCTGGCCTTAAAGGTGTGCACCTTTCCATCCATGTCGGTCTTCTTCTTGAAGATCCACTTGCACCCGACTGTCTTGCGACCCGGTACATTGTCAACCAAGTTCCAAACTTGATTGTCATACATGGACTTGATCTCGCGGTCCATTGCCTCTTTCCACTTGGCAGACTCAAGGCCCACCCCTGCTTCCTGGTAGTTAGCTGGTTTATATAAATTTGTCAGTTTCCTATCACTGACAAACGTATCTCCATCCGTAGTTATATAGAAACCATAAATCTCGGGTGGCATGCTAACTCTACCGGAGCACCTAAGAGGTAAGGATACATCTGTCGGACCAACAGGAACTTCTTCCTGTTATTGGTTGCTAGTTTCTCCTAAGGTTGTGTCATCTAATGACTCTTGAATTTCTTTAAGATCAATGGTACTCCCACTGTCCTCTTTGGATATGAGCTCTCTCTCTCAATAGACTCCTCGTCTGGCTACAAAGACCACATCTTCGCTTGGTCTGTAGAACAGGTATCCAAATGACTGTTTGGGGTATCCAATGAAGATACACCTTTCACTTCTATCTGCGAGTTTGTCTTGAGTCTCTCGTCTTACGAAAGCCTCACAACCCCAGACCTTGATATGTGCTAACGAGGGAACTTTCCCCGTCCACATCTCATAAGGTGTTTTGGCAACCTTCTTAGTAGGGACAAGATTGAGGATATGGGCGGCAGTCTCTAAGGCATACCCCTAGAAGTGGATGGGAAGCAAAGCTCGACTCATCATGGAACGAACCATGTCTAACAAGGTTCGGTTACGTCTCTTGGTAACACCGTTCAACTGTGGTGTTCTAGGAGGTAATAACTGTGAAACTATTCCACATTCCTTTAGATAGTCTAGGAACTCGATACTAAGATACTCAGCGCCTCTGTCGGATCTAAGCATCTTTATCTTCCGGCCCAATTGATTCTCGACTTTGTTTTTAAACTATTTGAAGTTTTCAAAGGTTTCTGACTTGTGCTTGATTAAGTAGATATACCCGTATCTACTAAAATCGTCAGTTAAGGTCACATAGAACCGCGTGCCATCATTTGTGGTTAATCTGAAGGGACCACACACATCTGTGTATATGATGTCCAACAGACCTTTACCTCTTTCAAAAGACCCTTTGAAAGGTGACTTAGTCATCTTGCCCAAAAGACAAGATTCGCATACATCATCTGATTTGAGGTCGAATGATTCCAACACTCCATCCTTTTGGAGTTGGGCGATGCGTTTCTTGTTAATGTGCCCAAGACGACAGTGCCACAAGCACACCTTTTCTACACCACTACAAGAATCGATATGATTCACACTATGTCCTAAATTGTCAACACATTGCACAATTTCATACACACCATCACAAGGCAAAGCAGTAAAGATAAAACATCATTTTTGAAAACAGAAATTAAACCAATATTATTATCAAAAGAAAATTGGAAGCCTTGTTTGAACAATGCATGAAATGAAATTATGTTTCTTGCCATTTCTGGCGAATAGCAACAATTTATTAAATCTAAACAAACATCACTACTAAGCACCAAATTATAGACACCGATCTTGGTAACAGGCGGCGATCTCCTATTGCCCATGATCAGGTTCAATCTATCGTGCTCCACTTCCCTGCTTTCCTTTAGGCCCTACAAATCAGAAAAGATGTGAAAACCACATCCTGTATCAAGGACCCAAGAACTGGAAAATGGTGATTTTTTAGATATAGTGTACATACCTGCTGACGTCGGCTTCACTTTGCCGTCCTTGACGTCCTGCAGATATCTCGGGTAGCTCCTCTTCTAATGACCCTTCTCTTTGCAATTAAAACATTCGACATCTTTGGGATTGGCAACATGGGGAATGCCGGAAGACTTGGGTCTCGGGCCATTGCTGGACGACCCGACATGAACCTTTTCCCTCCAGTTCTGACTAGGATGGCCCTTCGGTTTCTTTCCCTTGCCTTGACCAATTGCCAAGATAGGCTGGCTAACAAAGGGTACACATTTACCCTTCATCCCATCTTCAGCTGTTTGAAGCGTGTTGTACAACTTAGACAAAGAGGCCTGAGTGTTGTTCAAATGATACGCCAGTGTGAACTGGTCATAAGAACTAGGTAAGGAGTTAAGCACTATGTCAATGGCCAACTCCTCATCGACTAGCATACCCAGCTTCCTAAGCAGGTTAACGTAACCTTGCATCCTTTGCACATGAGTGCAGACGGACTCTCCGCCCTTAGCCTTGCTGTCAGTGGAGGCTTTGACCCACTTCGCACCTCTCGACACACGCTCGCTTACGGAACTTTTCCGCAAGGTCCTTGTGCATCTCATAGGGCCAGTAGTCTTCATAGATTCTTTGCAACACGGGTTTCATTGTGGCAATCATGATGCAGGCCACTTTGGTCGCATCATCACAATGTTTTTGATATGAAGCAACATCCTCAGGAGTAGCTGTTTCGGGGTCAACTTCAACTAGCTCAGTGTCAAGAACATACTATTTGTTCTCAAACCGCAGAGCCATTTTGATGTTTTTGATCCAGTCATTGTAGTTAGTGTCATCCAATGTCACTTTGGAGCACAATGACAGGATTGAGGTGACGTTACTGGAGTTCGAGTGGGGAACAGGTTATTCAGCGGAAGACATCTATAAAAGAAGGTAGTTTTAATTAGATAAATATGATATCCTTAATATTAACCCAATATAATAATAAGGCTAGGACCCAACTATAAAAATTAACAACTTAGAAGAGGGGTGTCGTAGTCTAATTGTAATTTTTATAAAGGTAGGCAAATGACGATTCAGCCAATTGCACCGCGGAAAATAATCTTATTATAATGGAATTCCTAGTTCTTTTGAGATTTATTGAACTGTTCAATAGCATGTTTAATCTCGGATATGCCCCACTATTTGTGACTGGGATACCGAGGATCACAAACCGGGTGTGAATAACCATGCAAATTAGGTTGGTACTCTCGAAGTCAATTACCATCTCTAATTGACGTGCCGGTAAACCACACACGCTCCGTCAACAATGGTAAGATCGAGAAACCCATTACAACTCTTTATGGACCCCGATTGGTGTGCTGGAAAACAACACACGCTCCACCAATGTTCCATAAAGTGCAATGACAATTTCATGGATTAGCATCAATTCACATTTTTTCTAAAGTAACTAGATTGGGATTTTATGAATTGCTCTAGTACTTTGAATAATAGCATTATACTTTTAAGAGGGTTAAGCGGTCTTATCAAACCCGTTCGGCTAACGACACTCGACTGACCAGGAGAGCGGTGGGTGAGAGTGGACACCCATTAGACTACCATTTTATAGGCAGTCGCCTTATACTCTCTTTATAGGACAGTTTTGTGAATGAGGCCTACTAACGGTAAGACTAACCAATTTTATCTTATATATAAAATATTAACTATTAATCATAAAATATATAAGATGTATTTTAAAATTTTAAAATATTTTAGATTTAATCTTTTAAATTTTCGTTAATTAACAATTAATTTTGAAATTTTAAATTTAAATCTTCACGTGATTTAATTTATCTTTTAATTAATAATTAATTAAATTAATTCAATCAAGATAGGTATCACAAAATTAATCAAATTAATTTACCTATCTTAAACCCCTAGTGATTTGAAAATTGCATGCAAGGGTTTAAGGTTTTCAGTTTTTAAATAATCAAAATTACCAAAATTAAGAAACCTGCAAAACCCTAGTCCCCAAAAATCGCAGACAAGGGGTGGAGGCTAGGGTTTTCAAAACCCTAGCCACCAAAATCGATGATGGCCTCCCAAGGGTATATTTTTCGAAAATAACCCTTAAGCATATAAGCAGTTATAGCAATTCACAAGAAAAACAAGAAAGACTCTGATACCACTGAAAGGTGTTTAAAAATTTATGAACTAGAAATCCTAAGTTCACATGCAACCTAAGATGAGGATCTATGTTTTTCTATCAATGAACATATAATAAAAACCTAAGGCCAACAATTTATTTCTAAAGAATAAAATATAAGAAAACCAACCTTTGAATTTTCTTCTTGAAGCTAGCAGCAAAAATATCCTACCTCAAATGAAGTCACACCCAAGCAATGGAGAAGAGACAGAAAAGTTACAGAGAGACAGTAAAAAGTGGCGCAGGTTTTTAGGGTTCCCAGAGGCTCTATTTATAGCCTCCAAGGGTTACAGTCAAAACCCTAGAAGAGCCCAACTTTTGACAAGCTTTTTTGTCAAATGGAGCAAGCCATCTTAAACCCTAATTAGGGTTTCGAGATTATGTGGAGGCTCCACAAAATCTCGCCCAACTCATGGCTTCTACTGGCCAGTCTTTATTCAACTATTGAATAATTACAAAACCAGTCCCTGTACTTTTAATTAATTAAATTAATCACTATATTAAATCTAATTAATTCTAGATTAATTTCTAATTAATTAGTATAGTTTCTAATTAATATATTATCACTCTAATATATTAATAAACTATTTATTTTTATCTATATTGATTTATTAATCATTTAATAAATCAACCTTTCTCTCTACTGAACTTTCTGCCAAAGCTCCAGCTATGAGGGCAACCCAAATGGACTTTGCTTCAATTAATAAGATAAATACAATTTATAAGTCATGGCTTAGACACCTAATCCAACATCTATATGTATAATTTAAATTAAAAAAAGACATTGGTCAGACCATGACTTGGCTCACCCACTCTAAATGTGTTTAGAAGGTTTAAGGAGGTCTCTTTGATTCTTAATGATGTCGATTTTTAAATAGCAATCATTGCTTACCACCTACACCGCCTGCCACATTTTATTGAGTGGAGTTACCGAAAGGGTTTGATAGGACAATGTTTCCAATTAAGAAGTATTATTATTTAATGTATTGTTAAAATAACTTAAAAGTTTAAATGGATTATTTTTCCAAACATAATTTAAAAGTTTAAATGGATTATTTTTCCAAATAAAATGTTAAAATGTTTTAACTAAATGAAACGAAATCCCGTTTTATAAAAATGTAAGTCTCATGCTACCCACGAAGAACCACTCATTTACCCTGCCCTTCTGGCGTTGGAACTGTCATAGCCAACACGTCGGATTGGACTCGGCCAAAATGATGCGATACTCGTGATAACTCATGAATCATGGGCCGGTTGTCACGTGGGTTCTTTATGGTCGATTTCGTTAGATTAGGTGTCTAAGCCATGACTAATAATTAGTATTTATCTAATTAATAGTGGCATAGTCCATTTGGGTTGCCCTCATAGCAGGAGGTTTGATAGAAAGTTCAGTAGAGAGAAAGATTGATTTATTATATGATTAATAAATCAATAGAAATTAAATAAATAGTTTATTAATATGTTAAAGTGATAATATATTAATTAGAAACTATATTAATTAATTAGCAATTAATCTAGAATTAATTGGAATTAATTTGGTGATTAAATTAATTAATTAAAGGTGCAGGGACTAAAACTGTAATTATTCAATAGTTGAGTAAGTGACAGTTTGAGTGAGTGAAATGGCCAGCGAAATATATATATGGAAATATATAAATTTCGATATATATATATATATATATATATATATATATATATATATATATATATATATATATATATATATATATATATATATATATATATATATATATATATATATATATATATATATATATATATATATATATATATATATATAAGAGATAATTATAGTTTGAATTATTAAGATAAAGGTTTATCTTAATTTGAATTTAAAAAGGCTTATCTTTTAAGGTTTATCTGGTCATCTGATGGAGGCTATAAACAGGGAGCCTCATAACCTCATAACCTGCGATTTTTACCCTCATTCTCTCTAGAAATGTCGTTCTCCCCTCTAGCTCTTGGGTGTGACTTCATTTGAGGCAGGACAATTGTGCTGCTCAGCTTCTAAGAAATCCTAAAAGGTTAGTTTTTCTGATTTAGTTCTTTTAGTTATTTTCTTGTGACCTTTAGGAATTTATTATATGTTCAATTAGAAGAAAACATAGATCCTTATAGGTTGCATGTGAACTTAGGATTTTTAGTTCATAGATTTGCATAAAACCCTTCAGTGGTATCAGAGCTTTTTGGTTGTTTTCTTGTTGAACTGCTGTTATTGTTTTCCTAAAAATTAGGGTTTATAGCTTCTAAACCCTAATGGGGCTGAAATCGATTTAGGGTAAGGGTTTTGAAAACCCTAGCCCCTCCCCCTTATGATTTTCGAAAAATATGCTAGGGTTTTTGAAGGTATTCTATTTTTGGTAACTTTAATTTGATTAATTAAATGGATAACCTTAAACCCATTATTTGAAATCGAAAATTAGGGGGTTTAAGATAGGTTTTAATTAATTTGATTAATTTGATAAAACCTATCTACATTTGAATTAATTTAATTAATTGGTAATTAAAAGATAATTCAAGGATTTAATTTAATTTAAATTTAATTGTTTTAAATTGGCGAAAACTTAAAGGATAAATCCTAAAAATATTTTTAAAGGTTTAAAATATAAAATTTAATTAATTTAATTAATTGGTTAATTAAAAGATAATTAAATCGTTTTATAGGTTTAATTTAATTTAAAATTTAATAGTTTAAATTCCAACAAATTAAAAGATAAACCAATAACATTTTAAAGGGTTTAAAATTCATCTTATATATATTATAATTAAATGTTAATATTATATGTATAAGATTTAATAGTTAGTCAAAACAATAGTAGGCCTCATTCATGAAGCTGATCTATAAAGCGGGTATAAGGAGACTGCCTACAAAATGGCAGTCTAATGGGTGTCCACTCTCACCCACCGCTCGCCTGATCAGTGGAGGGTCGTTAGCCGAACGGGTTTGATAGGACCAACTGAATCTCATTAAAAGTATAATGTTATTAATGAAAGTACTAGAACATCTTTACAAAAAATCCCAAAATCTAGTTACTTTAGGAAAAATGTGAATAGATGCTAACCCATGAAATTGCACATTACACTTTATGAAACATTAGTGGAGCGTGTGTGGTTTACCGGCACACTAATAGGGGTTCATAAAGAGTCGTAATGGGTTTCTCATGATTTATCATTTTTGATGGAGCGCGTGTGGTTAACCGGCACATCAATTAGAGATGATAAATGACATTGAGAGTACCAAGCTAATTTGCATGGTTATTCACATCCAGTTTGTGATCCTCAGCATCGCAGTCACAAACAGTGGAGCACATCCGAGATTAAACATGCCATTAAAAAGTTCAATGAATCTCAACAGTTCTAGGAATTTCATAGGATGAAAATGATAAATGTTTATCTACCTTACTGACCAATATATTGTGATTACGGCATCCCTCTTCACACCATAGTTGGGGTATTTTGGATCCTAGCCTTATTAAATAACATATTGGGTAATTATTTAAAAGGATCAATTAAACTAATAAATTATGGTTATTTTATAGATGTCTAGTGTCAATTCTCCTCTTTCTCCTCCTTCACCCATTTTTGAAAGCATCAGAATGCACCTGCCAAATATGGAAAGGCTGACTGACCTGAACTATATGGTATGGCTTCATAAATAGAGAATAGTTCCCTGTTTTTCTGGCAAGCCATATCTGACTGAGTGTCCGCCCCCCAAAGCATGACATCACACAGTAGCTTATGATGAGCATGACTCCTTGATTGATAAGTCAAGGAAAGTTCGTTGCCTAATACTATTGATCATTAACCCCGAGTTTCGCAGGAATTTAGAATTCCTGGGGTCAGATAAGTTAACACAGCTAGTTGTGGAAAAGTTCCATGAACTAGTTGAGAAAGGACGAGCTAAGATCTTCAAAGAGTTTGAAGTGTGCAGGAAGTAGCACCAGTTCATATGTTCTCAAGACTGAGAGACACATAGGTGAACTGTATAAATTTGGTCCCCTTTTGATCGGGAGTTAAAGCATTAGCTCGACTCGCTGATCCGTTCATCCTGATGTACAGGAAGGGAAACCACATAAGACAATCGTGGATATGCATTCAATGTTAACTCTGTATGAGTCGTTCATAGAGAAGCATAGTTCCATTGATTCAGCTGCTTCGGGATTGAGTCCAGTAATAGGACACATCAAGAAATGATCCAGATCGTCTGGACCGGTTCCTTGATGTTTCAAACTGGGAATCCACATGGTGGGACACAGTCACGAAAAGATTGGAAAAATTCTCCAAAGCCGAACAGTTTGGCAACTCAGGAATATCTTAAAACTCAGAACCCCTGATCCTTAATTCCTTGATACAGGATGTGTTTCTCATATTTGCTCTGTATGCATGGACTCTGTAGGATGTGGGATGTTGTTCAGACTGGATCTGAAGCTCATGCAGTTTTAGAGTTTAGTTAGATATTGAAATCATGGTATTAGCTTATTAGATGCGTATGACATTGTCTATCATATAATACATTGTTCAAGGATTTTGTTTTAATAAAATTGTCCATTTTCTTTTAACACATGTTGTTTGAAATATCCTTGAAATGTTGCATGATTGTGTTGAATGCATGATTAGTAATAACTTGAATATTGATACATCTTAAGTGTTTGGATTTAGGAATTGTGTCCTTTATGATTGTTAAGACAAATGTTGTAAGAATCAATTCAACCAAAGGTCCAGTTGGACAGGACTTTGGAATCATTTGACTTAGAGTCTCATGATGAGTTGAGTTATTAATGTGTCAAGAAATGAATCACCCAAAGATCCAGTTGGACATGACTTTAGAATCATTTGACTTAAAGTCAGATGATGATTAAGTTCTTTATTAAGCGCATATGGCAAGAAATGAATCACCCAAAGATCCAGAGGATAGGATTTTGGAATCAGTTGACTTAGAGTCAACCGAAGATTGCAAATCTTGAACAGAATTAACAAAGTCATAAGTTTACATAGATATGTAAAAGGCATTGAGATTAGGAGCAACGGACACATCAGTTGCTGTGTATTGCTTGAATCTGCAAACAAAACACAATTGTTTGTACTTCACGATATTTGTCATTCGATATGACGAATATGGCTTCGCTTATCAGAATAAGCAAATTGAATTGAAACCTTGAACAGTTCAAGGACTTCAAAGGAAGTACAAGATCCGCAGAACCTGAGTGACAACATAAACTGGGAAAATGTTTCACAGTTCATTCTCTTCCAAGAACATTAATAAGTTATAATGTGTCTTAGGGAAGATGATGGAGCATTGGTCGAAACAGTTCGATCCTCGATGTATGAGATACATTGTCAATTAGTTTCCAATAAATTGAATTCTAAACCAGTCAGACCATATTCCGACCACATTCTAGACTAAGTAGGCTTTGGAGACACTGCTGAAATGTGAAGCTGGGATTATCCCACTTGCACATAGAGAGTCCAGGGTCTTGTAGTGTTCGTCTGAACCTCATGACTAGCCTGAACCTGATCAGCAATATCGTTTCACTGGCTATCCCGCTGTAACTGTAAAAGAATAGATCTTTTAGAATGAACTCATGTTCTAAGGAAACAGTGGGAGTTGGGACAGTCCTGAATGAGTTCAGGATTAACCAAGTGAAAAAAACCTTTAGTCATCACTAGGCTTGGAACAGAAATTAGATTTCTGTTCTACAACTGACATAATCTCCTCTTGACCAGTAGTATTGATCACCATCATAAGTAGTTATGATCAGGGTGACATACCGATTGGTAGTAAAACACTATAGTTGGTACGGATTTATAATCCGACTAATTGGAAGCATTGGTGAGCCCGGTTGCTGCCAAACAAGAGAACCTTAGGGCGAGATACATACCATATGACATTTTGATTGATTTTACACCTGGTCTAAAAACCAGTGGGAGTAAATGAATCATCAAAAGAATACAACATGGACAGAAGCGTACCTTCAGAACATCTGGTTGAGTGAGACGATACTCAGAGTCAAGTAATTGGCTCCGAGAGGAGCACTCTCAATAGAAGATGAAATCCGAAAGGATACTGCATATTGTAACTCCGTAGTGGAGCGCGTGTGGATCACCGGCACACTAATGGGGGCTCACAAAGAATATGCCAGTATAAAGGTACATGGGCCCGGGATTTCCCTACGGGCATCTCGCAAGAATGGATATTTAGATTCTCGAAATATGCCAAAGGATTGGGTTTGGAGAATGTGCTGAAAGATTTCCATTAAGATGTCAGAAAGGGTTTGGATTCACAAAATGTGCCAAACGTTTTGGATTCTGTGAATAGTCCATAACCGTGTCAAAGCTAGTGGGAGGATCGTTGTTATCTACTATCTCTATATGTAAGTTACATACTATTTCTAGGAAACGTCTCCTTTCATTACAAAGTGTAATGACTTGGTGTTAAGAGACGGATCGCTGTGAAAGACTTAATAGAGATACGACATACTCAAGTGGTTGTAAACATCTATAAGATATATCAAAACGCTGCCAAGATGATCTTGATGAGATTCAAGATTCATAGCACCAGGAAACGATTTTCCTATCATTGCAAAGTGTGATGACTTGGCATGAAAGAAATAAAGAAGGTGCAACATACTCATGTAATTCACAGTCATCTATTGGAAAGATGAAATCACCAGCATAGACCTAGCCATTGTAAGCATGATCTTGATAAGATTCAAGATGCACGAGAAAAGTCTCCGAAAGGAAAATAGTTTTTCAAAAATCATGACACAAGGATTATATATAATCCTTGGATTCCGAAAGGGTTTGGAATAGGATTAGATCGGGTTCCACAAGTTTTGGATCGATCATAAAGTCATGAACATGTCCTGATAACTTAATGCTTAGGGCATAGTAACTTGGATTCAGGACATTGCCTGGCTGGGAATACTGGCTGGATTGGTTGAACTCAAGTGAGAATTCATTAGGAAATGATTAGGGTGAACGTGATAGTATTAATTTGAAAGATTTTCAAAGTGGTAATTATTAACATCAGGACATGATGTTAAAGGACTTCATGGTTAAAGAGTCTCGTTGGTATTCTGATGGAGCGCGTGTGGTTCACCCGCACATCATAACACCTCGAAATAGTCTTAGGGTGCAGTCAAGTAGACTAAAGACCCCAGAACCATAGGAAGTCACAGTACACATTACCAGAATGGAGTTAGAAGAGAAATTGACAGGATAACTTATTGAGATGTTATCGGATGAGCATCCGATTGGATCATCTGCAATAAAGTGTATAAGTATAAGATACTTTGGATACATAGAAAGAGTGTAAGGTTCATAAAGACATAGCTGTAAAATTAGAATTGAAAGTTTAAAATAAATCTTGAAACCGATAATAGTTTATGAAAAGGTCCGACTTGGTGATTACCTTGTAGAGACTTGGTAATAAGCAGGAGTAGCTGCCAGTCAGATTTTTATGTTTTGCTTTCGCATGTTTACTTCCCGAATAATTTAACTATTCAGAAAGGTCCACAAGTTGCTCATACTTTGGGAAGTAAGTGTTGAATCTGTCATGAATTAGTTTGTAGACTGTCTAAGGAGTTAGACATAGCAATAGGATTGCTACAACATTCATGAGTACTTAGAAATAGAGATTTGAGTATTGGATAAACCCACGCTCAACAGATTGCTTCATGGATTATATCACAAGCAATGTTGAGACGATAATATCTTATGATCTTGAAGTGGAGAGATATGAGTTATAATTTACAAGGCAGTTGTTCATTGATGTAACACCCGGCTTTTAAAACAAAAACACCCCTGAAAAATTTTTCATTTAAAACACAGGTTTCAATACATAAAACCATAACAAGGGGTATATTTTAATAAATACGGGTACAAGTGTATCAAGGAGAGTATAGAAATACCATAACTCCTTTAAAGCCGGGCTGCTACTGACAGCATCTACGAGTCCCACTTCAAAGTCACGGACTCTATCTTGTCCCCTATCAGTATCATGCTAACCTGCAGGGACAGTAACAAACGGTATGAGCTACAAAGCTCAGTGAATAATCAAATCTGCAGATAACACGTATCAAAACACAATCATATAACTGTCTGGATATCGAATCCAAACTCCTAGCCTTACTGGCTGACCATATACACTCTAGGATTTCACATCCTATTCTGTAGCCCTACAGGCTGAATCATAGTGACCTGTAATCAACAAGCCACGTTAGTTATTTGCATCTATAATCATGTCTAACAATTTCTGTCCCATATTTCTTAGTCACACTGGACTGCATCATATATCATGGCTTACAGCCGCACCCTGTGTCATAGCTATATAAGCTGCACCAAAACATTATCAATATATAAATCATAGCCCGAAGGCCGCATCGGAGACATAGCCCGAAGGCCGCACCGGAGTCATAGCCAACAAGGCCGCATCGGAGACATAGCCAACAAGGCCG
This sequence comes from Cichorium intybus, assembly GCA_023525715.1. Taxonomy (NCBI): domain Eukaryota; kingdom Viridiplantae; phylum Streptophyta; class Magnoliopsida; order Asterales; family Asteraceae; genus Cichorium; species Cichorium intybus. The sequence continues at coordinate 59,408,411 of CM042012.1, forward strand.
CACCGGTTAGATATGGCTCACGGGTTAGCCCGCTGTTGCCTAAAATATGTGGCTCACGGGAAAATCCCGCTGTTGCCTAGACTCACGGCTGATTCCGGTCTTGTCTATATAAGTTTTATTGACTCACGGCTGGTTCCGGTATTGTCATTTTATTTTATTGACTCACGGCTGGTTCCGGTCTTGTCATTTCATTTTATTGACTCACAGTTCCGTTCTTGTCATCGCAATGACTCACGGCTTATCTGGTATTGTCTTTTACATATATTTTTACACTTGTCATTTTCGTCCCTCGAAGCCGTTTCAACCTGTAACAATACAATCATCATATATCACATATGATATCAGTGAGATTACTCACCTGGAAGTTAGCTGCGTTTCAATTTCGGTTGTTTCTTGCCTTTGCGTGCACCACAACCATTTTGTCCCATACCTATTTATCCATTTATATACCAAATGATAATAGGTTAATAATCATCTACATTGACTCTAATACACTAGAGTTCAATACAATATCGTTATAATTAATGCCTAGTTAATAAACTTTCCGTTTACTAACTTTATATGAATTTTACTATTCACCGAGGCATTCGGATCGGTCTACAGTGCCCCCGAGGGGTCGGAAACTCAATCTAAAAATTTTCCCAAACTTTTCAGACCATAACGAGCCTATGGTCCAAATTTGAGCTAAAACGGACAAGCCAAGCAAAAGTTAGCATTTCAAAGTCCCTGCCTGAGGGGCGCACCCCGCCCAGACATGGGCGCACTGCGCCTGGGCGCACCCCGCCAGGGGTTTAGGCGCACCGCGCCTATCGCCTGCAGAAGTCTCCTGTCCAGCCGCGATTTGTGCACTGTAGCACGCAGTTTTGACTCATTAAGTCCTTAATCAGGTCCTTAATCAATTGGGGTTTGTTCTAGGACTAAAACCTTATACTTTAACAAGGTTTTCAACCATCTAAAACAACCAATTCAATCAAAATGAAGAATTAGGGTTCTTAGTTCTAACAACCCCAAACTTCAAATTCATCACTAATAACAACCTACTTCCAGTTTCTTTAGTTAAGTCCTTATTAGCATGACTTAAGGGAAGTATTACATCAACTTAACAACATAATCATCACTGCAAATGCATTTTTGAGTTGCTACAAAACCCATCAAGAAATAACAAGCTAGAGCTTGAAGAACTAACCTTTCAAGCTTAGGAATCATCAATTCCAAGCCATAGTTCCAATTCCTTGCTTCAATCCCATGTTTTTCTGCAGAAATCGCATCCTTCTTACTCTCAAGAATCATCCCCGTAACTGAAAATTGGCCAGTCAACAAGAGAGTCAACTCTCTCTATATACTCCAAAAATTTACATTTTTGGTCCTAAAGTTCCATTTCTTGAACTTTGACCACCAAAATCAAGTTTTATTACAATAAAACTTTCATTTCTTACATTTTTGCCACAACCAATAATATTTTTCATATTTGGTCTTTCACATGGTCAAATGACCAAAATACCCTTTTTCGGTAAAACGACCAAAAATCAGTTTTTATAACATTTTAAGTCCAAAACTCAAAATATTATTTCAAACCAAATACTTTTCTGTCCAAAAGACCATTTTACCCTTCCAAGGTAAAATGACCAATTTACCTTTTTATTATAATTATATAATAAAGCGTGTCTTGGCGTTACAATTGATAATACGAAAACGCATCGGTAAATCGATGTTATAAAACGTGTTGTTGTGAATGATTTGTCTGGTAAAAGATATAAGCATATAAGTCGAAGCTTATTCGTTCCTTAACCCTGATGGGTAACAGATATCTGTAGGCCTCTCGATGATTTTGAAGTTGACTAAAATGCTGGCCAGCCTGGACTAAATTGATGTGTTCAATTAGAAGTTCTAAAGTCATAAGCAGAATCAGAAATCGGGAAACAGAGTATCGGACCGAGATTGATCTCAATCCATGTCTCGTGTCTAAAAATATCTTGTTGGACAAAGGATCATATGATCACTTATCTATGGACAGAACTGACTGGGTCAGAGTTCGGCAGCAGTTTCTAGGAAGCTATAATTTGTTGATTAATTAGAGGTTAAATTAGTAATTATAGTCATAGACTTATCTAAGTGGGAGACTGTTGGATTAGGTGTCTAAGCCATGACTAATAATTAGTATTTATCTAATTAATAGTGGCATAGTCCATTTGGGTTGCCCTCATAGCAGGAGGTTTGATAGAAAGTTCAGTAGAGAGAAAGATTGATTTATTATATGATTAATAAATCAATAGAAATTAAATAAATAGTTTATTAATATATTAAAGTGATAATATATTAATTAGAAACTATATTAATTAATTAGGAATTAATCTAGAATTAATTTTAATTAATTTGGTGATTAAATTAATTAATTAAAGGTGCAGGGACTAAAACTGTAATTATTCAATAGTTGAGTAAGTGACAGTTTGAGTGAGTGAAACGGCCAGCGAAATATATATATGGAAATATATAAATTTCGATATATATATATATATATATATATATATATATATATATATATATATATATATATATATATATATATATATATAAGAGATAATTATAGTTTGAATTATTAAGATAAAGGTTTATCTTAATTTGAATTCAAAAAGGCTTATCTCTTAAGGTTTATCTGGTCATCTAATGGAGGCTATAAATAGGGAGCCCCATAACCTCATAACCTGCGATTTTTACCCTCATTCTCTCTGGAAATTTCATTCTCCCCTCTAGCTCTTGGGTGTGACTTCATTTGAGGCAGGACAATTGTGCTGCTCAGCTTCCAAGAAATCCTAAAAGGTTAGTTTTTCTGATTTGGTTCTTTTAGTTATTTTCTTGTGACCTTTAGGAATTTATTATAAGTTCAATTAAAAGAAAACATAGATCCTTATAGGTTGCATGTGAACTTAGGATTTTTAGTTCATAGATTTGCATAAAACCCTTCAGATTTACCATCCAAACTCGTGATCCGCAACATACCCGTCACGGGAGAGAGGATGTGCATGATGGGATTAAACATACAATTGATCAGATTCAATGAATCCCATAATATCTAGAAGCTTCATAGAGATTGAAGTTGGCAAAGTGTAATTCCTACCTAAATAACTTCTCGAGGTGACTACGACATACCTCATCACCACCAGAAGCGAAATATGGATTCTAGCCTTATGTAAAATAATTTTATGGGTGATTAATTTATTAAGGGTTAATCAAACTAACTAAACTCTATTTTAGATGTCAACTAAAGAAAGTTTAAAAGTTACAAGTTTTATCTACTGCGCCGCTTCCTCGATCAAAGTAAGTCCAACGACATAGATTATGCGTGTTGGTTCCAGAACTTGAGAAGAGTACTTAATTTTGAGGGAAAACTTTATATGATTGAGGAACGAATTCCTAAGGATTATCTAGCCATATCCACTAGTGCTGAAATAGACGGTCCTCTTAGATGTCTAAATGATTCGAATAAGGTTGCTCGTCTCATGTTAGACACTATGATTCCCGAGCTTCAAAGAACTGTGTGGGGTCTTGGTGCTTTTGACATAATTAACCAGCTTGAGGACATGTTCCAAGAGCGGGTTAAACGAGAATGATTTGAAGTCATGAAAGCATTATTGGGATGAAGGCTGTAAGAGGGACAAAGTGGCAGTACCCATATGTTTAACATAAGAGGGTACTTTTGACCAAATGTGGAGGTTGGGATTTCCAGTAAATCAGGAGTTAGTCACAGACATTGTCCTTAACTCGCTGACTAGTTCATATGATCAGTTCATATCGGACTTCATTATATAGAACTTAAAAGGACCCTTTGAGAGATTACATAGCATGTTGAGGAAAGTAGAACTTGACATGGCTAGGAATCCAACACCACAGTTCCTAAAGAAGGTGTCAAATGAAAAGGAAAAACCCTACCAAGGGAATGATTTTCTTAAAGAAACCTCAATACTGAAATCCTGAGGAAGAATTTTGTTTCCACTGAAAGGAAAAGGGTAGGGAAGGCATAAATGCTCAACATATCTGAGCAGCAGAAGTAGTTGCAAGCCAAAGAGTATGCTGCTTCAGGTATATTTGTAATTCCATAAGTGCTTTGCTTATGACCAGTATTGCTATTTTTAATAGGCAAAGACTCGAATAAATCTGAGGCACAAACCATGGAGAGTTGGATCGAACCATGGACTACAAGCAGCTTGCTTTCATCCATAGGATTAGGAACCAACTTCTCTCTAGTGTTTTAGTTTATGCTTTTGAAATTGAAGATTGTTGATGTTAACATTATTTCATAAGATGGTTTCGACTTGGTTTAAACATAAAAGTTGTTTTAAATAAAAGTTATTTTGGAACAAAGTTATGGTCATTACATCTATGAGAATTGGTTCACAACAATAGTTCAAAGAAGATTGATTCAAGAATCCAAATGTTTGAATTAATGGTATGAGTGGAATTGTATGCTTTTATAAACTTGAAAGAAGCTACTAGAACTCCAGGTGGATAGGATTCTGGAAATCATTTGACTGAACGTCTTTTGATAATTGATATTCTTGTTTACATAGAAACATAACTTTGCACTACTCACAAGTTATTATGGGCAGAGGCTGGGAATCTGTTGGACCTTGTACATCTAATGTGTTTGGACCGTTCAGTTTATCTACTAAACCGTCTAAAATAATTTATTGAGTTTGAAACCTATATGGTGTTCAGTACTTGAAGAACAGAGTATAGGATCAAATAAGCGAAGGATAAGATTCTAAATCCAGGGGTGGATAAAGAGTTTCTTAGTCAAAGATCATACAATCATCTCATGGACTGTGAAAATTGTTTCAACATTCAACTCCACTTAGAACACCACGAGTATCGTATGGCGTGTCTGAGTTATAATCGAATATAAAGGTTCGAATTATGATGGGTTGTATTATGATTACAATCATCTCATGGACTGTGAAAATTGTTTCAACATTCTCTCAACACTGTCTAAGAATATGGAGTGTAGATGTTTTTTCACTAGCATAATTAGAAATCTGGGGTTTTGAGACATATGGTTTACCGTGAAGCTTAGAGAACACCGATTAACAGAAATGTTATACCATTGGAGTACTTGGATATAATAAGCATTTTGACAACGGTATAATGTTGTTTAAATGACAGTCTTCTATGATAGGAAGCTGGTATTCAAGAAATCAGTGGGAGCCAGATTGATCTTGATGAGACTCAAAGGATCAAAGAACCTGATGTTGACACTAGCACTCAACTAGAGGTAAAGAACCCTGTCAAGACTCAGTAAGAGTTTGTTGAGGAATCTGACATAACTCCATCTCCTATTCGAGAAATCGATAAAGGACATTATGCACCCGAGTTTTATGAATTACATGTTGATAAAGGTGATGAATGTCCGGTGGATCATTGTGACCCTACCAACTATCGGAAGTCGTGGCAAGCCCTTTGGGCTGCCTTAAAGAAAGAGGTTGTGGAGAGCAAGATGAAATCCATGAAGGATAACCAAATTTGAAACTTGGTTGATGACACTCCTGATCTTAAACAATCGTGTGTAAATGGGTCTTTAAGAAGAAGACATGCATGGATAAAGAATACACACATGAGAGCTAGAGTGGTGACGAAGAGTTACACTCATATTCAAAGCTTGATTATGAGGAAACCTTCTCATCAGTGGCAATAATCATGTCTATTTGGATATTGTGCGCCACATTAGCAGTCGGTGATTATAAAGTATGGCAAATGGATGTAAAAACCACTTTCATAAACGAAAAATATTAAAAGGATGTGTGTATGACACAACCATTCGGTTTTGTACGGTCTAAATATCCGAATAAGAGTGTGTAAGCTTGAAAAGTCTATTGATGGACTTGAACAAGAGTCTTGCAAATGGATCTTTGTGTCGATGAGAAAGTCAAGAGAGCTTGGGTGGTTGAGAAAAAAAGGGAACCATATACATGTCAAAGCTAGTGGGAGAACGGAAGTCTACCCTATGTTGTACACAGATAGCAAAGTTCTCATGTAACGTCCCTATCTCGAGATATATGAAGTAAATGAGAATCGCTATGCTAAAATGACACATGATAGACTTAGTGCATATGAAGCATCATGATCTATGGATATAGACTTTAGTGATTCATAGGGATTTGAGAAACAAAAGTGAACCATATACATGTTAGTGCTAGTGGGATCACTGAAGTCTACCCTATGTTGTAAGCAGATAGCAAAGTTCTCATGTAAACGTCCATATATCGAGAAATATGAAATAAATGAGAATTGCTATGCTACAAATGACACGAGAGTGACCTATTGCACATGAATCATTATGATCTATGTGGATAGAACTGAGTGCTTCACAGGGATAAGATAGAGTACATGAATAATCAGGATCTAAAGATACAAGACTCCTATAAGGTATTCAAGTTTCTGTATATGGGTTTAGGACTAAGTGAAACTCAGAGTCCTAGTTCCACTAAGATTCTGGATGAGATGACTTGAGTCACGTATGCACTTGCATATGGATCAATCGCATAATGTACGAGACCTAATGTATCATATGCCTTGAGCATAATGAGTTGACATTAGGCTAATCCTTGCAAAAGTCAAAGGATGGAAGTCATGAAATATCTTAAATGTTTAAGTTGTTCTTGATCCAGTATAGTATGGAAGAACTAAGTGTAAAGAAGCACACTGATACTAGCTTCCAAACAAATAGAGATGGTTTTCGTACGCATCAGGATCCGGGTTCTTACCAAACAAGACATCTTAGTTAATAAAGTTATATTAGAGGCAAGATAGCTTATCTGATCACTAAGTTAATGTCACGGACTAAGCAAGATCGTCGTGCTAAGTCCATTTGTATTAGATTTACAAATGAATTGGTTTTAAGCAATGTAAAACTCTATTTGTTTTGAAGATTATTATGTGGAGAACATAATATATGCATAAAGAGAGTCATTTCATTAGTTTATCATTGTGTTCCGATTTTGCGTGTCTTATTGACTTCCTGAATAATTTAATTATTATTCAAACAATCCATAGTCGGTCATACTTTTGGAAGTAAGTATTGATTCAAGGCTGACATGAGGAATTAGTGGATTGTCCATAGAGATGGACATAGCATAGAGATGCGCTAATTCTCATGTGTACTTAATATGGATTAAGTATTGGAGTAACCTGTACTTAGAGATTACTTCATGGAATCTGTCACGAGTAATTATAAGATGGTAATATCTTATATTCTTCAAGCGGAGATGCATTGATTCTTAGTCCTGCAGTCTGTTATGACTTGGTTTTCTCCAACGTTGTCTATAACTGGCAGCCATACAGGGAATGACCAGGTATGACATGATGAGTAGGCGAGATCCATGTATTTAAAGTTTATTTGTTCCTTCTTCCTAACAAGAGAAGCGATATCCATGGGCCCCTCGATTTTGGTGTTGACAGTAAGTGTACGGCCGTACCGAGACTGAATTGATATAGAATCAATAGTGTAGTTTGTTGTAGTCAACACAAATCTCTATCGGGAAACATGATCTTGAATGTTTGAGACTGACAAAATTCCATGTCAGACGGTCATATGGATATCTTGTAGAACAAAGGAATGTTTGATCACTTGCCTAAAGGCTGTTTCATTATATGAACACGACACTTATCTAGGATGGCATACACCTTACTAGGATAGGGAATATTAGACCATACAGTTGTTATAACAAGCGCAAGTGGGAGACTGTTGGTTATATTCCCATCATTATAACAAGTTGGAAATATTACTATAAATAGTAGGGTCCTTTTGGGTTACACGCAAGAGACAATTTAGCTAAAAGAGATCGAAAATAAACTTGAGCAGTTAAGTTTATTAATATATGACACGCCTAGGTCGTCATGCGGTCAAAAATAGTAAAATAAACCTCACTCATACTAGTAAAGTGGTAGTCAGGGTCGATCCACAGGAGTTTCGTGGTCAAGACAAGACGATAGCTTACCAACTGTAGTGTCACGCTACAGCCAGAGGGACTAACTTGCACTTTACCAAAACAATCCAAAAACACAATTCCAAACTCAAAGTCCAAATCAAACACAAACTAATTGAAACTAAACCAACTCCTAACACTAGATTGCTTACTGAAATCAGAAAGTATATTCAGAATCCAGAAAAAATAAAGGCAATCCAAAAGCATTCAAAGCATCCAAGCATAAATAAAGGTAAAAATTGCAAATAAACATAAACTGAATGATTAACTTTATTAAACTCCAATCTAGAACATCCCAAACAGTAAAATACGAAAATAAATAGCTTTCACCTACTGCTACTGGTTGTTACTATCCAGAAACACCAAGCTAAGAGCTAATAACTACTAAACTAATATTAAAAATAAAGTGAAAACATAAAAATACCACAATGGGTTGCTGAAATCTCGAAACTTCAGTCAAAGACGCCGTAATTCCACCTTAGGGTCTGATCTTCGTCTCCGGAATTCGACCTAAAAGCCTCTATTTATAGTTGTGAAAAATAAGAAGTCGTGACGCGTAAGACCTCTAGCCGCGTCGCGTGTAGAGCCTTATCCCCGTTTTTTCATCATTTGAATTTCTTCCACCGCCTTACTTTTGACGTGGCGCGTCGCGCATGCATGCACACCTGCGGCGCGCGTGTCCAGACGACTCTTTTCGACTTTATCTTCAAACATCTTCATTTTGTCTGCATTTAACCACTGTTTATAACATTTCTTTGCAAACAAGCACTAGCACAAAAAGTGAGAATACCAATGCTTATATGATATAATTTCACCAAGAATAGGGCCTAACAATGACTAAAATACTTGATATTACTAAGCGTTGTCAAACACCCCACACTTCTGCCTTGCTTGTCCCCAAGAAAGAGAGTTTTTAACCGATTTTAACTAAGACTCAAACAATTTTTGAATTTGTTCAATTTCAAAGTTTATTGTCCCCAGAGTTAGAGTCAAATCGTTTTTGCAAACATAACCAGAATATTCGTTGGAATTCATGACTTTCTAGAGAACCCTTGATTACAAATTTTCTGTTCACAGTGAAGTGTACGTACTCATTCAGATTCTAAAGGCCATTAAAGAACTATCTATGACTTTCGATGTTGTCCATGTAACAAGCTTTCAGAAATACCATCCCAGACCAGACGATCTTAGGTGGCAAGGTGCATAAGTCCCACCCATTTTAGACTTACCGGCTCGAACAACAAAGGCCACTGATTAATAGTCCCTTCCTAAATTCCAATCCTAAAATATTCCAATTTTCTAACTCCTAAAACTCAACTTATTTGACTAAACCATAGCATGATCACAACTAAATAGTATTTCTTGAAAAATACTGATGCTATAACATTCACAAACTATTCGTTTCAAAATTACAATCTATTAAAAAATTGTGAAAATGTTGCTAAAATTTTTGAAAATGACTCATTTCCCGCAAAAATTTAAGAAAACACTCTTTCGACCGTCCACACCCCACACTTAAAACCGTACAACGTCCCCGTTGTACAAAATTATTTTAAAACTAGGGAGAAAGAGTTACCCCTTAGACGGTTGACTGCTTGATGGTACTTGATTGTCACAGGTTACAAAAACACGAACTCTTCACGATTTAGATTCAGATTTCCAGGAGTTGTAGCGTAACAGTAAACACTCTGGTGATCATAGCAAGTGGAGGGGGGCACAATGACCCCACACTTTCCTGAAACAACTCCTCCACAAATTCCTCAATGGTATTCACATGCAACACTCATAAACAAATTAAATGCAAAAAGAAAACAAACAAATAACAAAAATATATAGCAAAAGATAGTAATAAGTTTTGTACAATGTTTTCAAAAAGTAGAAAATAAAATACATCAATCATCCTGGCATAGCCCAGATGGACCCGCCTCATCATCGTGAGCTCTGGATGGAAAGGGTCGTGGGCATCGTCCCTGCTGGGAAGCCATCTCTAGTAGTACCCCCCCCCATCCATACCTGCTGATCCTCCAGCCTCATCATCCTCTCTCTCACGTCATGTAATGCAACCATCACCTCTGATAGCTACGGCTGTGGCTGCTCAGCTGGTGCCTCAACCCTCCGGCATCACCTCGCTGGTCCCTTCTCCTGTGCATGGGCTGGTCGGGGTGCCCGTGGTGCCTTTATCGCCACCCTCATGTATGTACCCGTACGTGGCTGATGGATGAGCCCCATGATCTCAGCAGTAAGAATGCTATATGATCTGGCCAAGCAGGAAATGAAATGTCCGCCGGCCATGGGGCTGCTGCTAGATACACCCGCTGCTCATGTCGACAAGGAGATCGCCAGTGCATATAGCAAATGAAGGAACCTGGTGGGGTCGGAGATCGCCCACATGAAGGTCGTGTCGTCTCCAGACACCTTCTCACATCCTTGCTTCTGCATGACAGAAGTGGATATGATACGGTGCATAAGGCGGTGCAGCAGATTGCGGAGGTGGCTCTCCCTGGCCGACCCCGCCTCGAACTGGGCGTTGGACATTGTCCTCCAAATAACAGTGTTGCCCTCTCGATTGGGCTGTCCCGGAATGCATGCCCGAAGAAAAGGCACAAAATGGCGGCTCTCTAGCACCACTGTGTAAATCCCTACGCGTCTCCCAAACTCCTAGAGATTGCACTCCCTACTCTCTCCGCCCAACCTGAATCTAATCATCCAGGACCATGACTCTGGTGTATAAAGAATTGTCGAAAGGAACTCCAGAAGAAGCTCCGTGTAGACCACATCCTCATCGTTTCCCATCAGCCTCTCCCAGCCTGTGTCAAAATATCCCGGTCCAGCACGATCGCCTCAAGTACCCAGCGGGTACTCAACTCATTCCTCCGTGCCACGTTCTCTGGTGTATTGTCTAAAATCTCAGGAAACTGAAGGAATGGATGATCGCGCCTTATAAAGAGTTTTCTGATCGATCGAATTCCGCGGCGCGCCTGGATGCATTGCGCGTCGCGCGTGTCGCCAAATAACCCCTGCGCATCGGGTTACCGCACGATCCCGCGTCGTGCCCTTCTCCCTACCGCGTCGTGGCTTCCAAATTCCCCAAAGTTCCTCGTGTGACCCCACACTTGCCTCGTACTACCAATACCTGCAATGATGATGATAATATTGTAACATCCCAAAATTTTAGGGTAAAATTAAAAAAAAATTAAACGAACACTTTAATATAAGAAAAGCCACTTAATTAATTTTGACAAAATTCCATAACTTATAAGTTTAATGAAAACATCCCAGGATTAACAAAAGTTAATGAAATCACAACATAACGGAACATCCTTTCAAAAACAGTCCTCCAATGAACCAGCACAGTGTATACACCTCACGCCTTGCCATCCATGGTACCTGATGTACCTGAAACAGTAGTTTATATAGGGAAAGGGTAAGCACGGAGCTTAGTGAGTTCCTCAAAATACCATACGATCCATCACATATAACATACAACACATCATAACCATTCATATGTCTGTGAGACTCGCGGGCTATCCCTGTTCCGCTGAAGACTAATGGGCAGTTTCCGTTCTGTCTTATCGCTCGCAGGCTTTTCCCGTTCCGTCTAATGACTCCCAGGCTATTCCCGTTCCGCCTATTGGCTCGCGGGCTATCCCGTTCCATCCACAAACAATCATTATCATAGCAATCATTCATACAATTACCATACATGTAAGATCACCTTAGTCTAACATATCTTCCTTCCTATGCATGCAATATCACCTATAGTATAGTGAGAAGACTCACCTGATTATAGTTGACTATATCGTTTATCTTTCTCGGCTTTGTATTTCCTTCAACTTTAACTGTTAACATAATAAGAAATCTATCATTTCTTAATCCTTAACTATATTATAGTCGCATCATTAAACCCTTCAATAATTCCAATATGATACTCCATGATTTATCAAGTAAAGAACGGCCAGGTAGAAGATTCGATGGGGTGGCAGGATCCTTTCAGCATTTTAGCCTTTCGGAAAATCCAACAACCAGATCCCAAGTAATCGGCCTAGTCACCGTCCTCGTAAGTAAATCAATCGGTATTATTTTCGGAAATTACGAATTGTTATAATAACGACATTTTAAGGTTTTTGTTTACTATTGTTAGAAATGAGTATAATATAACATATGTTATACTTATTAAATATTCTACTTCTTAACAAAAACTATCTTACAATACCTAATTAAGCTATAGAAAGGTTTGTAGTTACCTTATGACCAGTCGTCGAGATCTATAACTCCTTCGTTAGGCTTTTGAGCTTCCTTCCGCTCACTTGCTTACACTCTAGTGCTAAGAAACCTCTATATATTGGATTGAGATTTAGTTGTGTGGTTTATGAGATGTTTTGAGGGGTATTTATACTTGAATTCTTGAATAAAAAATGGCATGACACTTTTGACAAAAGATTTTAATAATATAACTTTGTTGAAATTAATACCTTCTAGAATCAGTCTGTACAAGACTGGTTTATCCGACTTTAAACACATGAAATTAACGTTTTTATTTGATATTCCAAAAATTTATCTCAATGCCTTTCCAGGGATGTATTTTACGTATTTATATGATTTTTCTATGATTTATTATGAATTTTTGAAAACAGACTATCTAATCTGTCAATTCCGAACTAATCTGTAAAGATTGCATTTTTACGATAGATAATGTCATTTTCAAGCTTACTATTATTTTTGGTAATTATTCTAGACTCAATTTGTAAACTTTGTGCATTGGTTTGAGGTCCAAACGAGTTTCCTAGAATTAATTATGATTTTTCTAAAAACGACACAAAATGCTGATTTTCATATGAAATTGTAACTAAAGTTTTTCTTAGCTTTATAACTACCAACATCATATAATTCCTAACACTGTTATTTTAAGTATATGTTATAATCAGGATACGGGTCTTACAAGTCTCACCCACTTATTTGGATTTCGTCCCGAAATCCGCATTCTCGAACTCCTCTATGTATTTCCCATCGAGTCCTTATGTCCTTCAAAAATCGTCCTCGTCTTATTGCCGAACCTTTACAAGATTTAATTATCTTTCCCTTTCAACATTCACATACCTCTGTAATAATGCTTAAGTTCTTATTAGTCTCATTCACTCCATACTTCTTTTCTTCTAATTACTCTAGATGTACAAAAAAAACTCTAACTGTTTCTCACAGTCCCACACATCGACTTGACCGGCTACTATCTACAGTATATATTTAGTACTTTCTAATCTACTTATAAACATAGTTAACCTAGTTAACTTGCAACACCTAATTTTTAACACTATTTCGTATTTATATGAATTCGTCATATTTCAACACACATTTGCCTCAATTCAACATTTCTTTTAAATATTTTTTGGCTAAATAAGTCTATTTTTGTAGAATCTCCAAATTTTTATGTTCCACCGAAATATAAAATTTACATCATCTTTTGTAAGTTTTTTTTTTGTTTTGAAGTACTGAACACTCTTTAAACTATTTCCATTATATGGAGACATAAAATTTTGTTTTATTTCAAAAGTCTCTTTATTATCTCGTTCTCACCAGAGTCAAGCAGAGAATTTTGAAAAAATGTCACTTGGGGTAGTGGAAAGTCGCATCTACTGTAGTTAGTTTGAATTTCAGTAATTAAAACGTGAGGTGTCCTTTCAGTTCCGTGTGTCCTTTCGGTTCCAGCTACAAGATACTATATATACAGGTATGTAGTATCATTCATTTTCAGTCTCATCCTCTTTTATCACTAGTTTGTTCGTAAACAAACTCATATTTAAAGCCGAGTCATGGAAAACATATCTTCAATAGGCGATCTGTCGAACCCTGAACCTGGTTTTCCGCAAGGAGATGGTACTTCAAACCAAGAATTCTTAATAGAGTTCGGTGACTCTAACATTCTAGACATCTATCATCCATACTTCGATTACCTTTCTAATGTTTTGTTTGATTTTGAATTATGGTACAGTCTTCTAGATATACTACCAATAGAGCATCTCCACGATGAGCCGGAAATTTTTCCCGAGTTGAACATTAACTCAGATGATCCGGTGCATGCATCTGACTGTGCACTTGATCAGACTCCATGCCTTCTACCAGGTTAAATTCTTTTGAATGATCCATTTATAAGTATTTTATTTTGTTTTATCATTTGACATGTGTTATTTGTAGACCCATTTGTGGATGGTCTAACTGAGTACAATCCATTCATGGACGTGCACCCAACAAGCAGTGAGTTTGTCCCCATGAATCAAGAATTCATGGCTGGTATTCAGGATGAGAATCAATTACAGAGGACTCATAACACAAATATTGAATTGAATCCCGAGTTTGGGGTTGATTTTCAATATCAAGATCATCTTCGGTTGATTCAAAGGAATCTAGAAGGATTTCAGAATCCTGAGATTTTAGTTGAAAACCAACAATTATTACCGATAGAGGCCACTAATTTTGATGAATCAATGTCCATCTTTGGGTCAAAAAATCAGGATCATGTTCAAATGATCCAGAATGATAACAATACAATTGGATTTGAACCTTCTAGTTCAGAAAACATAGCAGGTGGCAGTGGAAGAGGTTTCAGGCACTTATTAAGGGAAATAATAGGTGAACACTTCAACGAACCAATTGAGAAAGCTGCGAAGGAACTCAACATTGGATCGACACAGTTAAAAAAACGCTGTAGAGATTTAGGTATCAATCGTTAGCCCCAACGATAACTTAAGAGTCTGCAAACTCTTATTGATCGTGCTGAGGTAAAGAATTACATTTTTGTTTTTAATTCCTTTATATCATAAAATTGTAATTATTAGATTTATTTGTGCCACAGGAATTTGGTAACGATTTTTGCGATGCATCAGAATTGTCTAGAGATTTAATACCCAACCTAAAGAAAGAAAAAGATGCGATAATTGAAGGGTCACAATCGGGTCTAACAGACGGTACAAAGAAACTAATACAAGCTGCTCATAAGGTTGTATTTAGGAAAAGAAAAATTCATGAAAAGGGGGAAACTTCATCAAGAACTCATACATAGCAGCAATCTCTACTATCTAATTCTGGTATGAGTAGTATTAACCCTGGTTTACTCGAGCCTACAAGTGAGGAGAATTTTAGAGGCTTTGTAGGTGACCTAGCCTGGTTTCCTCCTTCTTATAACTACCCCCAACTGGTTCCGAATTGGAACCCTTCCTCATCATTACCCTACTTACACACGCCCCAAATGGGTCAATATTTAGCCCCTAATCACGGGGTTACGAGTTCCAACCCTATCGAGACCCCATACCTTGGAGCTCCTCCTCCAATAACTGAAAGCATACCCATTCCAAATCCTCAAGAAGGTACAAGTCAACCTAATGATGACAAAGATTGGAGTGTAGAAGATCTTTTCTCGCTTCTTTCTGATTCTCCGGTTTAGGTTAGTAGTTCTGTAAACTTTTCTTAATATATTAATATAAAGTTGTAGTAATGAATTAAATACATCGACGTGTTACTATAGTTTTAATAATATAATATTCATGTTGTTCCCTTAATTTTGTATTCCTCCCCCACTTGGACAAAAGTCCAAGTCTATTTATTCGATTTATAAATTTTTTTTACGAGCCCTTACTCTCGAACGAAAACCAAGCCCACTCTGCTCAGCCAACAACTTGCATCAGGGGCAAACACCATCTCAATAAACATGTTTCGATAATGTAAAGACGTTTACATCAACCACCATATGTTACTCATCCGCTTGCGACCCTAGTCAACACCTCTATCGTCAGTTACCTCAATCATGAGCGAGTGATCCAGACTCTCAACCCACACGACCTGATCAATCACTCAAGCAAGATCAATACAAGGGTAGGTAGCCCCACTATTACATAGCACTAGGCATGTTCAGAGTTGACTCAAAAATACCCGCTATCACCTCAGGCGCCGCTTGCACCTCTTTGACCGTGAGTTGGAAAACTCACCCTTGCATCCTCTAGTCCCTGTCTGACTTGTGCGCCCATTAGTTGCATGAAAAATAGCTACCACAATAGCATTTTGGCATTCTCCTTTTCAACAGTCTTTAAGCTCAGTAATCAACTTAAGCATGATCGGTCCAACCAAACTGGTATGATCGCATCTTAATTGTTCCTACTGAACCTCACAATCAACATTCAAAAATCGAATGGATAAAAGTTTACCACATTACTCTAGCATTTAAGTTAATTATGCTAGACACTCACATACTCAGCTCCTTGGATCCTTCGTGACGAACTCCCGACTCGAACGTGGATCCTGTGCTTTCGATAGTAGGAGCTCTACTACTACCTTCCACACCTATCCATGTCCGTTCCAAGACCCGTCTCGAAATATCCAATTCGCTTCTCACCGATAATTTTAACACATATGCCCTTACAAGGCATATGTCAACCCTTCTAGGAATACTTGGAATCCCACCCCCACCCTGCTATTCTAACTAAGACGGAACTTCCTCCAGTGATGACAGGTTGTTTCGCAAACGTAGTTGTATACAATATCGAACTAAGCAGTCTTTCAAATAAGAGAATCTTCCCTAAGGCAACAACCAAACAAGGAACATGCAATAAGGCCAACTCACACATTCTATGACTATTCAGTCCATATTGTATACAACTTAGTGGAAATCTCTAAGCAACCTATCGGCACTAGCATACAGTTCTATTAGCAAATAGCAGATAATAATACAACAATGTGTGATTTCTACCAGGCATTTCGGAAAACATATACCATATGTTTTTTTTAACATCCACAATATTAAATACTTAACCCTTTTTCCCGTACTGGCGTCGGCTGGCGGTACACACTGTGTCTTCAGTTCACCCGTCATAAAACATCTTTCTTTCGTAAACATGTTCTAAGAAAACTCTTAAGCCTCAACTTGAGTCCAGAACTCACTAAGTGAGCCTGATTCTCTCAAGCTGTGCTCTGATACCAACTTGTAACATCCCAAAATTTTAGGGTAAAATTAAAAAAAAAAATTAAACGAACACTTTAATATAAGAAAAGCCACTTAATTAATTTTGACAAAATTTCATAACTTAAAAGTTTAATGAAAACATCCCAGGATTAACAAAAGTTAATGAAATCACAACATAACGGAACATCCTTTCAAAAACAGTCCTCCAATGAAGCAGCACAGTGTATACACCTCACGCCTTGCCATCCATGGTACCTGATGTACCTGAAACAGTAGTTTATATAGGGAAAGGGTAAGCACGGAGCTTAGTGAGTTCCTCAAAATACCATACGATCCATCACATATAACATACAACACATCATAACCATTCATATGTCTGTGAGACTCGCGGGCTATCCCTGTTCCGCTGAAGACTCACGGGCAGTTCCCGTTCTGTCTTATCGCTCGCAGGCTTTTCCCGTTCCGTCTAATGACTCCCAGGCTATTCTCGTTCCGCCTATTGGCTCGCGGGCTATCCCGTTCCATCCACAAACAATCATTATCATAGCAATCATTCATACAATTACCATACATGTAAGATCACCTTAGTCTAACATATCTTCCTTCCTATGCATGCAATATCACCTATAGTATAGTGAGAAGACTCACCTGATTATAGTTGACTATATCGTTTATCTTTCTCGGCTTTGTATTTCCTTCAACTTTAACTGTTAACATAATAAGAAATCTATCATTTCTTAATCCTTAACTATATTATAGTCGCATCATTAAACCCTTCAATAATTCCAATATGATACTCCATGATTTATCAAGTAAAGAACGGCCAGGTAGAAGATTGGATGGGGTGGCAGGATCCTTTCAGCATTTTAGCCTTTCGGAAAATCCAACAACCAGATCCCAAGTAATCGGCCTAGTCACCGTCCTCGTAAGTAAATCAATCGGTATTATTTTCGGAAATTACGAATTGTTATAATAACGACATTTTAAGGTTTTTGTTTACTATTGTTAGAAATGAGTATAATATAACATATGTTATACTTATTAAATATTCTACTTCTTAACAAAAACTATTTTACAATGCCTAATTAAGCTATAGAAAGGTTTGTAGTTACCTTATGACCAGTCGTCGAGATCTATAACTCCTTCGTTAGGCTTTTGAGCTTCCTTCCGCTCACTTGCTTACACTCTAGTGCTTAGAAACCTCTATATATTGGATTGAGATTTAGTTGTGTGGTTTATGAGATGTTTTGAGGGGTATTTATACTTGAATTCTTGAATAAAAAATGGCATGACACTTTTGACAAAAGATTTTAATAATATAACTTTGTTGAAATTAATACCTTCTAGAATCAGTCTGTTCAAGACTGGTTTATCCGACTTTAAACACATGAAATTCACGTTTTTATTTGATATTCCAGAAATTTATCTCAATACCTTTCCAGGGATGTATTTTACGTATTTATATGATTTTTCTATGATTTATTATGAATTTTTGAAAACAGACTATCTAATCTGTCAATTCCGAACTAATCAGTAAAGATTGCATTTTTTACCATAGATAATGTCATTTTCAAGCTTACTATTATTTTTGGTAATTATTCTCGACTCAATTTGTAAACTTTGTGCATTGGTTTGAGGTCCAAACGAGTTTCCTAGAATTAATTATGATTTTTCTAAAAACGACACAAAATGCTGATTTTCATATGAAATTGTAACTAAAGTTTTTCTTAGCTTTATAACTACCAACATCATATAATTCCTAACACTGTTATTTTAAGTATATGTTATAATCAGGATACGGGTCTGACAAATATTCTGCTAATTACTCCTAGGAAACACTATAACTTACCTATAAAGGATGGGTTGCCTCCCAACAAGCGCTAAGTTTAACGTCTTCAGCCAGACGTGGTTCCTCCTAATCTTCATGATCTTCTGGTGGCATCATCTTCTTCATCTCGGGTGCAAAGTTGTGAACCATCGTCGCCAGCAAAGATGTAAGTTATGTCATTTGATCGCTCACTTGACTAATCCATTGTTGCTGAGCATCCAGGAGCTGGAAGACCTTTGCCTCCCTGCACCATGTGTCCTTCTCATATTGTTGATGCTTTAACTCCATCATTTCCATCATATCGAGCAACTGCACCTTGTCCACTGTGAAAGGTTTTCTGCAACTATGAACTAAAAATCCTAAGTTCACATGCAACCTATATAGATCTAGGTTTTCTTCTAATTAAACATATAACATATCCTAGAAAGCCAGAAGAAATTAACTAAAAGAATAAAATAAGAAAAACTAACCTTTTAGGATTTCTTGGAAACCAAGCAGCACAAATGTCCTGCCTCAAATGAAGTCACACCCTTAGCTGAGGTCTTGGCCGAAAATTCCTTGGGAGAGAGAGTCAAATTTCGTGGCTTTAGGGTTAGGGAGAGCCTCCCTATTTATAGCCTCCATGTGGTGATCAGATAATCGTTACAGATAAGCCTTTTTGAATTCGAATTAAGATAAACTATTATTTTAATCATTCAAACACCATTTATCTATAATATATATATATATATTTCGAAAATATATATATCTATATATATAATTTCGTTCACCACATGGTTACTCACACTGCCACTTACTCAACTATCGAATAATTACAGTTTTAGTCCCTGCACCTTTAATTAATCAATTTAACTGCCAAATTAATTCCAATTAATTCCAGAAAAATTTCTAATTAATTATTATAGTTTCTAATTAATATATTATCACTTAAATATATTAATAAACTATTTATTTAATTTCTATTGATTTATTAATCACATAATAAATCAATCTTTCTCTCTACCGGACTTTCTGCCAATCCTCCAACTATGAGGGCAACCCAAATGGACTATGCTACTATTAATTAGGTAAATACTAATTATTAGTCATGGCTTAGACACCTAATCCAACAGTCTCCCACTTGGATAAGTCTATGACTAAAATTACCAATTTACCCTCTAATTAATTTAGCAACTGTAGCTTCCTAGAAACTGCTGCCGAACTCTGACCTAGTCAGTTCTGTCCAAAGATAAGTGATCATATGATCCTTCGTCCAACAAGATATTTTTAGACACGAGACATGGATTGAGATCAATCTCTGTCTGATACTCTGTTCCCCGATTTCCGATTCTGCTTATGACTTTAGAACTTCTAATTGAACACATCAATTTAGTCCAGGCTGGCCAGCACTTTAGTCAACTTCAAAATCATCGAGAGGCCTACAGATATCTGTTTCCCATCAGGGTCAAGGAACGAATAAGCTTCGACTCATATGCTTATATCTTTTACCAGTCAAATCATTCACAACAACACGTTTTATAACATCGAGTTACCGATGCGTTTTCGTATTATCAATGAACAACTGCCTTGTAAATTATAACTCATATCTCTCTACTTGAAGATCATAGGATATTATCGTCTCAATATTGCTTGTGATATAATCCATGAAGCAATCTATTGAGCGTGGGTTTATCCAATACTCAAATCTCTATTTCTAAGTACTCATGAATGTTGTAGCAATCCTATTGCTATGCCTAACTCCTTAGACAGTCTACAAATCAATTCACGACAGTCTTGATTCAATACTTACTTCCCAAAGTATGAGCGACTGTGGACCTTTCTGAATAATTAAATTATTCGGGAAGTAAAACATGCGAAAGCGAAACATAAAGATCTGACTGGCAGCTACTCCTGCTTATTACCAAGTCTCCACAAGGTAATCACCAAGTCTGGTCTTGTCATAAACTATTATCGGTTTCAAAAATTTCTTTTAAACTTTCAATTCTAATTTTGCATCTATGTCTTTATGAACCTTACACTCTTTCTATGTATCCAAAGTATCTTATACTTGTACACTTTATTGTAGATGATCCAATCGGATGCTCATCCGATAACATCTCAATATGTTATCCTGTCAATTTCTCTCCTAACTCCATTCTGGTAATGTGTACGGTGACTTACTATGGTTTTGGGGTCTTTAGTCTACTTGACTGCACCCTAAGACTATTTCGAGGTGCTATGATGTGCCGGTGAACCACACGCGCTCCATCAGAATACCATCGAGATTCTTTAACCATCATGTCCTTCAACATCATGTCCTGACGTTACCCATTTGAAAAACTTTCAAATTAACACTATCACCCCAATCATTTCCTAATGAATTCTCACTTGAGTTCAAACAATCCATCCAGTATACCTAGCCAGGCAATGTCCTGAATCCAACTTACTATGCCCTAAGCATTAAGTTATCAGGACATGTTCATGACTTTATGATCGATCCAAAACTTGTGGAACCCGATCTAATCCTATTCCAAACCCTTTCGGAGTCCAAGGATTATTTATAATCCTTTGTGTCATGATTTTCGAAAAACTATTTTCCTTTCGGAGACTTTTCTCGTGCATCTTGAATCTTATCAAGATCATGCTTACAATGGCTAGGTCTATGCTGGTGATTTCATCTTTCCAATAGATGACTGTGAATTACATGAGTATGTTGCACCTTCTTTATTTCTTTCATGCCAAGTCATCACACTTTGCAATGACAAAAAAAACTTTTCCTAAGTCTATGTATCTTGAATCTCATCAAGATCATCTTGGCAGAATCTGGATCTATCTCATAGACATTTACAACCACCTGAGTATGCCGTATTTCTATTAAGGCTTTCATAGCGATCCGTCTCTTAACACCAAGTCATTACACTTTGTAATGAAAAGAGACGTTTTCTAGAACCATTATTTATCCCACATGTGGGGATAGTGGATAACGGCGACTCCCACTGGCTTTGACACGGTTATAGGCTATTCACAAAATCCAGAACTTATGGCACATTTTGAGAATCCAAACCTTTCTGACATTTTAATGGAAATCTTTCAGCCCTTTCTCTAAATCCAATCCTATGACATATTTTGAGAATCTGAATATCCTTTCTTGCGAGATGCCCGTGGGACGAAACCCGGGACTATTCACCTTTGTACCGGGACTCTCTTTGTGAGTCTCTATTAGTGTGCCGGTGATCCACACGCGCTCTACTAACGATTCACAATGTACCGTACAGTATTCTTTCAGATTCCATCCTCTATTGAGATTACTTCTCCCGGAATCAATTACTTGACTCTGAGTATCGTCTCACTCAACCAGATGTTCTGAAGGTATGTATTTGTCCATGTTGCTTTCTTTTGATGATTCAGTTACTCCCACTGGTTTTTAGACCAGGTGTAGAATCAATCAAAATTTTCACATAGACTGTGTCTCGCCCTAAGGTTCTCTTGTTTGGTAGCAACCGGGCTCACCAATGCTTCCCAATAGTCGGATTGTGAATCCGTACTAACTATAGTGTTTTACCACCAATCGGTGTGTCACCCCAATCATAGCTACTTATGATGGTGATCAATACTACTGGTCAAGAGAAGATTATGTCAGTTGTAGAACAGAAATTTGATTTCTGCTCCAAGCCTAGTGATGACTAAAGGTTCTTCCACTTGGCTAATCCTGAACTCATTCAGGACTGTCCCAACTCCCACTGTTTCCTCAAAACATGAGTTCTTTCTAAAAGAGCTATTCTTTTAGAGTTGTAGCGGGATAGCCAACGAAACGACATTGCTGATCAGGTTCAGGCTAGTCATGAGGTTCAGACGAACACTACAGGACCCTGGAGTTTCACTGTACAAGTAGGATAATCCCAGCTTTACATATCAGACAGTGTCAGCAAGACCTACTTAGTCTAGGATGTGGTCGGAATATGGTTTATATAGACTGACTGGTATAGAGTTCAACTTATTTAAAACTAATTTGCAATGTATCTCATACATTGAGGATCGAACTGTTTCGACCAATGCTCCATTATCTTCCTCAAGACACATTATAACCATTAATGCTCTTGGAAGAGAATGAACTGTGAAACCTTTTTCTCAGTTTATGTTATCGCTCAGGTTCTGTGAAACTTGTACTTCCTTTGAAGTCCTTGGAATTTTCAAGGTTTCAATTCAATTTCTTATCCCGATAAGCAATGTCATATTCATCATATCGAATGATGAATATTGCGAAGTACAAACAATTGTGTTCTATGTCTTTTACATATCTATGTAGACTAATGACTTTGTTAACTTTGTTCAAGACTTGCAATCTTCAGTTGACTCTAAGTCAACTGATTCCAAAATCCTATCCTCTGGATCTTTGGGTGATTCGTTTCTTGCCACATGTGCTTTATAAAGAACTTAATCATCATCTGACTCCAAGTCAGATGATTCCAAAGTCCTGTCCAACTGGACCTTTGGTTGATTCATTTCTTGACACATTAAGAAATCAATTCATCAAGTGACTCTAAGTCAAATGATTCCAAGGTCCTGTCCAACTGGACCTATGGTTGAATTGATTCTTATAACTTTTGTATTAACAATCATAAATGACATAATTCTTGAATCCAAACACTTTGGATGCATCAACATTCAAGTTATTACTAATCATACATTCAACACATTCATATAACATTTCAAGGATAATTTCAGACAACAGGTGTTAAAAGAAAATATGACAATTTTATTAAAAATAAAATCCTTGAACAATGTAATAGACAATGTCAAAAATGTATCTAAAGACTAATAACAATATTTAATATCTATCTAAACTTCAAAACTGCACGAGCTGGATATCCAATCCATATGTGCTCCTATGCACCAGAGTCCCGTGCCTTCTTGATTCCCTGCATACAAACCAAAATGCGACTGTCACATTATGTATCAAGAAATCTTGGAACAGGAGTTTTGAGGTTTTTAGATATACCTGAGCTTTCAAAAGAGTTGGAGCGTCTTCCAATCTTTCCGTGACTGTATCCGATTTAGCGGATTCCCAGTTTGAGACATGTCCAGTCGATCTTGACCGTTTCTTGTTACGTCTCTTTACTGGACTTAATCCAGAAGTAGCTGAGCCATTGGAGCTATGCCTGTCCAAGAGTGACTCGTATAAAGTCAACAGTGGACGCATTTCCATGAGGGTCTTTTTCTGGTTTTCCTTTCTATACGTCTGAATGAACAGATCGTACTCATTTGTCAGCGAAGCGAGCAGGATGTTAACACTCTCCTCCTGACTCATGGGATGACCAAGTTTATATAACTCGCCTATGTACCCTTCAATCTGAAGAACATGCGAATTGATGCTACTTCCTCCCTTTAGCTTGCACTCTGCAAGTCTTCCGAGGATTCTAGCTTGTTCCTCTTCAACTGGTTTTTGGAACCTTTCCTCCACCAGTTGCATCAACTCATATGGCCCCAAGGATTCAAAATCCTTGCGGAACTCGGGGTTAATGGTTGATAGCATGAGGTCACGAATCTCTTCGGATTCATCATAAGGACCTTTTATGATGACTTGTTCCGGTGGAACTGGGATCGGATACTCGGTGAGATGTAGCTTGCCAGCAATGCCGAGACCCAGTCTCCAATTGCGAAGCCATTCTTTACAGTTGAGGCCAGTCAGCCTTTCCATATTAAGCAGGTGCAATCTGATGCTTTCAGAAATGGGTGAAGGAGGAGAAGGAGGAGAATTGACACTTGACATCTATAAAAGAAATAGAATTTATTAGTTTAACTGTTCCTTTTAAATAATTACCCAATATATTATTTATTAAGGCTAGGATCCAAAATACCCCAACTATGGTGTGAAGAGGGATGCCGTAATCACAACATAATGGTCATTAAGGTAGATAAACACTTATCAATTTCATCTTATGAAATTCCTAGTTCTGATGAGATTCATTAAACTTTTAAATGGCATGTTTAATCTCGGATGTGCCCCACTGTTTGTGACTGGGATGCCGAGGATCACAAACTGGATGTGAATAACCATGCAAATTAGCTTGGTACTCTCGGGTTAATTATCATCTCTAATTGATGTGCCGGTAAACCACACACGCTCCATCAACAATGATAATACTCGGGAAACCCATTGCAACTCTTTATGAACCCCTATTGGCGTGCCGGTAAACCACACACGCTCCACCAATGTTTCATAAAGTGCAATGTGCAATTTCATGGATTAGCACCAATTCACATTTTCCCTAAAGTAACTAGATTTGGGTTTTATTAAGTGTTCTAGTACTTTGAATCATTATACTTTTAGTGATTATTAGGCGGTCCTATCAAACCTGTTCGGCTAACGACCCTCCACTGATCAGGCGAGCGGTGGGCGAGAGTGTTCACCCATTAGACCGCCATTTTATAGGCAGTCTCCTTATACCCACTTTATAGACCAGCTTCGTGAATGAGGCCTACTAATGATTTGACTAACCATTTTAATCTTATACATATAATAATAACTCCCTAATTATAATATATATAAGATGTAATTTTTAAACCATTTAAAAATTGTTTCTGGTTTATCTTTTAATTTATTGCCAATTTAAACTATTAAATTTCAAATTAAATTAAACCTTAAAATGGATTTTAATTATCTTTTAATTAACCAATTAATTAAATTAATTAAATTTGATATTTTAAACATTTTAAAATATTTTAGGATTTATCTATTTAATTTTTGCCAGTTTAAAGCAATTAAATTTTAAATTAAATTAAATCCTTGAATTATCTTTTAATTACCAATTAATTAAATTAATTCAAAAGTAGATAGGTTTATCAAATTAATCAAATTAATTAAAACATATCCTTATCCCCTAATTTTCGATTTTTAGGATAAAGGGTTTTAAGGTTTATCTTTTAAACAATTTAAAGTTACCAAAAATAGAATACCTTCTAACCTAATCCACAAAAAAATCGCCAAATCATAGGGGAGGGGCTAGGGTTTCTAAAACAAACCCTAAATTTCGAAATTGGCCACATTAGGGTTTATAAACAATTAAACCCTAATTTTCAGGAAAGCAGTTATAGCAATTTAACAAGAAAACACACCAAATCTCTCTGATACCACTGAAAGGTTTTCTGCAACTATGAACTAAAAATCCTAAGTTCACATGCAACCTATATAGATCTAGGTTTTCTTCTAATTAAACATATAACATATCCTAGAAAGCCAGAAGAAATTAACTAAAAGAATAAAATAAGAAAAACTAACCTTTTAGGATTTCTTGGAAACCAAGCAGCACAAATGTCCTGCCTCAAATGAAGTCACACCCTTAGCTGAGGTCTTGGCCGAAAATTCCTTGGGAGAGAGAGTCAAATTTCGTGGCTTTAGGGTTAGGGAGAGCCTCCCTATTTATAGCCTCCATGTGGTGATCAGATAATCGTTACAGATAAGCCTTTTTGAATTCGAATTAAGATAAACTATTATTTTAATCATTCAAACACCATTTATCTATAATATATATATATATATATATTTCGAAAATATATATATCTATATATATAATTTCGTTCACCACATGGTTACTCACACTGCCACTTACTCAACTATCGAATAATTACAGTTTTAGTCCCTGCACCTTTAATTAATCAATTTAACTGCCAAATTAATTCCAATTAATTCCAGAAAAATTTCTAATTAATTATTATAGTTTCTAATTAATATATTATCACTTAAATATATTAATAAACTATTTATTTAATTTCTATTGATTTATTAATCACATAATAAATCAATCTTTCTCTCTACCGGACTTTCTGCCAATCCTCCAACTATGAGGGCAACCCAAATGGACTATGCTACTATTAATTAGGTAAATACTAATTATTAGTCATGGCTTAGACACCTAATCCAACACACTGTTGACAACGGATGTTGCTTTGCCTCCCATAAAATCTCTTCTCCTCCACCCTCACCTTCTTGTGTCCATATCTTTCCTTTATCATTTACCCCCGGTGCCATGAGTGGGTTGTTGCTTAAGTACTTGTCATTATACCCTGGCGGTAATGATATTGGACATCCAAACATATTCAGCCTGCGTTTCCTTGTTCCAAAGGAGATATCCAAGTCTCCAGTCTTACAATCCATTACAGCCCCAGCTGTGGCTAAAAATGGACGTCCCAAAATTAACGCAGGTGCATCTTCTAGGCTCTCGTACCCCATTACCAAGAAATCAACGGGATAAAAGAAGTCACCAACTTTGACGATCACATTTGTAAGCTTGCCCCGTCAAAACCTTCATTGACTGATTTGCCAGCTGCAATACCGTCTTTGTAGGTTCTAGCTCCTCATTCTTATACTTGTCATACAAGTATCCTGGCAACACATTAAAACTTGCTCCCAAATCTAGCAAGGTATTCCTAATGACAACATCTCCCACCGTCACTGTAATCAACAGCGATCTAGGATCTCTTTCTTTCTTAGGCAGTGTCCCCAACAAAGCCTCTTTTGCCTTAACCGCCAGTCTCACCATATCAGGTGTAGGCGCCTTGGATTTCCCATTCTTTTCACACATCTCCTGAAGAATCCCTGTATCTTCAGGAGCATTCTTCAGCTCATCCCATAAAGGCTGATTGATCGATGGCCCAATCGGCTTGCTAGGCTCCTCCTGCTTCTGGACTTCCTCGTCCTCCTTAACTTGATCCTCTTCGTTATCCTCTTCCTTACTCTCCTCAGTCTTAACTTCTTCTTCCTTCCCTAACAAATCTTCTTTAGTGATCTTTCTCCATTCTGCGTCAACTGCATTCACATGCTCTTTCCCAGCTCGTTGTGTATGATTTGGGTTAATTTCTGTAGTACTAGGCAACTTGCCACTGTCCCTTTTCCTTTGGTCCTCGGCCATCTGAGCTATTTGCCTCTCCATATTGGCAATGGCCTTGGCATTTGCTTGAGTTTTCTACTGACTGGCGTTGAACAAATCATACATCTTAGCAATCATGTTCTCTTGACTTTCTAGAGCATTGTTGCTAGCATTAGTCGGCCCTCTATTGTTGTTGTTGTTGCCACTCCCACTCGGTCTACTATTGTTGTTCCCAGGATGAAACTGTCTAGCTTGATTGGATGGCTGACCTTGGTAATATTTTGTCTATTTTTGTAGGAATTTTGGGTTCCGTGGTTGTAAGGTCTGTGAGATTGTCCATTATTGTACTGTCCTTGACATTGACCAAAAACTTGATTCACATCCTGGGTCCTTTGTCCTTGTTGGCCACCCTGTTGCTGACTTTGTGCCCCATTCTATAAAGTAGACATTAACCTATCGAACTTTCGGTTCAACTCACCAATTTCCTTTTTTACTTCTTTCTTTCGGTCCGCATCTGCTCCTACTGCTACGGCTGTACTCACAGGCTTCCTGGTGGAAAAATTCGCTTTCGATCCATTGGTGAGTTGCTCTAAAAATCGCCAGGCATCATCATGATCCTGCATCATAATGGTCCCACTGGATGATGCATTGATCATTGCTTGGTTCGTCAAGTCCAGACCTTCAAAGAACAGCTTCACCAGTTGCCACTTTGGAATGTCGTGATGAGGGCAAGAACCCATCAATTCCTTCAACCGCTCAAAAGCCTCGTGGAATGCCTCCCCAGGCTTCTACTGGAAATCTTGGATGGCCCGCCTGATCTCTGTAGTTTTACTTGCCGGATAGAACTCTTGTAAAAACTTGTCCTTTTGTTGCTCCCATGTGGTAATACTATTAGGCTGAAGCGAAGTAAATCAATACTTGGCTTTATCCTTCAAAGTGAATGGAAACAGTCTCAACCTAAAGATATTATTGTTGGTGTTCCTAGGGGTATTGGCATTAGCAATGGCTATGAACTCATACATGGCTTTATCTTGTTTGTAACCCTAAACTCAGCCAATATACCTTAAAGTTACGGCCTAATTTCTATTTGAGCATCTACATTTTCAAGAATATATATGGGTGATGCATCGTCATACTCCCGAGGTTGGAAGTGTGACGCAACCGATTACCCTCTCGGTTGTGCAAAATATAAAGGTTAAACTAAATTACCGTTATAGTGATCATTGTTGTAACCTGGTTGACCTTGCGGTTGCTGTGGTTGTTGCATTCTCCTTGGAGGTCCCCGACCTAGGTTCCATTGTTGTTGCTGCTGCTGTGGAGGAATTCATCCTTCATCCTCCTCGTCATATCCATGCTCGACCTCATGGTATTGATATTGTTGTGGAGGTTGTTGTGGTTGTAAATGTTGTTGGGTTTGCGGTGGTAGGTTTCAGAAAACAGGTTATGGTTTAAATATGGGTGCTTGGTATTGTGGTTGTAATGGTTGTGATTGTTGTGGTTGAGAAATGGTTGCTTGCTGACGTGGCGGTGGGTTGCCATCTCGGGTCGGCGCTCCCCAAGCCATCGCAGCGAAAAAAGGGTTGGTTGTGGTTTGTCCTAAAGGTGGAACTGAAGGCGGAGTGCATGATGGTATCGATGCGGGGGCTGAAATCGCACCACCAGTAGCACTCGTGCTACCAAAATGAAATTCTGACACTGGGGGTATAAATGGAATTTCCCCTGTTACCTCGCCCATGGGCTCATTGGTAACATCCTCTATACTAACACTACCAGGACTTATCTTACCCAAACGCTTATCCACACGGTTATTGCGTGCGGTTCGCTCGATTCAGAGTCAAAAAGCAAGGGGTGATGAATACCCACCCCGATGGGTACGCATGCACTAGTGAAAAACGCCCGTAAAAACCAAAACAAAAATTCTAACCAAAATTAAATCTCAAAACTAAAACTAAAAATCAGAAACACCTCCCTACAGATCGTCCTATCTTAAGCTCACAACTCCCCAGCAACGGCGCCAAAATTTGACACGCCTAGGTCGTCGTGCTGTCAAAAATAGTAAACTAAACCTCATTCACACTAGTACAATGGTAGTCAGGGTCGATCCACAAGAGTTTCGTGATCAAGACAAGATGATAGCTTACCAACTGTAGTGTCACACTACAGCCAGAGGGACTAACTTGCACTTTACCAAAACAATCCAAAAACACAAATCCAAACTCAAAGTCCAAATCAAACACAAACTAATTGAAACTAAACCAACTCCTAACACTAGATTGCTTACTGAAATCAGAAAGTATATTCAGAATCCAGAAACAATAAAGACAATCCAAAAGCATTTAAAGCATCCATGCATAAATAAAGGTAAAAAGTGTAAATAAACATAAATCGAATGATAAACTTTATTAAACTCCAATCCAGAACATCCCAAACAGTAAAATACGAAAATAAATAGCTTTAACCTACTGTTACTGGTTATTACTATCCAGAAACACCAAGCTTTGTGCTAAAAACTACTAAACTAATATTAAAAATAAAGTGAAAACATAAAAATACCATAATGGGTTGCTGAAATCTCGAAACTTGAGTGAAAGTCGACGTAAGTCCACCTTAGGGTCTGATCTTCGCCTCTGTAATTCGACCTAAAAGCCTCTATTTATAGTTGTGAAAAATAAGAAGTCGCGACGCGTAAGGCCTCTAGCCGCGTCGCGCGTAGAGCCTTATCCCTGTTTTTTCGTCATTTGAATTTCTTCCACCACCTTACTTTTGACGTGGCGCGTCGCGCACGCATGCATACCCGCGGCGTGCATGTCCAGTCGACTCTTTTTGACTTTATCTTCAAACTTCTTCATTTTGTCTGCATTTAACCCCTGTTTATAACATTTCTTTGCAAACAAGCACTAGCACAAAAAGTGAGAATACTAATGCTTATATGATATAATTTCACCAAGAATAGGGCCTAACAACGACTAAAATACTTGATATTACTAGGCGTTGTCAATATACCAAAGTAAAGGAATATTAATTAGAAACTAAAAAAGAGATAAAGGATTAAAGTGAAATTATCAACAGTTTGAATTTCAAAAAGTCATTATCCACAAGGGAGGAGATAATGATGAGATGCACTCTAAATATAACCCCAGATCTGAGTTGTAAGGCATCCCAGAACCCTAAAATTCGTCACCCTCCTTCCCACCCTCGGTATACGGCCGATTTCTTCATAAATCCTAATTATTACGTGTTAAAACTTCAAGCAAATGTATATTCTACATCAACAGGTGCTGGATCGTTGTATTGGGTGCGATTACATTAGAGGAGTTCTACTTTGAGCTCTCGTCATCCTAACAAGGTCAGATCTGATCTTAAAAGGTACTTCATGAACCCTCTTTCATTTACAGTTGCAAAAGTGTGTGTGATTCTGTGATCTGATCGTGGATGAATACGATTTTAAGTTTTGTTTCAGCTGCGTTGTTTTTATGCTATCATATTCCAACAATAATGAGGGTTTTGGGTAAGGAGTGTTTTGGTTTTAGTCATCAACAGTCTTAATTAAGGATCGATGAATACATGCTACTTTGTTAACTTTGGTTAATGTTACTTTAGTAGTTTGGTAAATGTTAGCTTGGTAAATGTTAATTGTTGAGTGGTTAATTGTTAAGAACTTATTTGCTAAGTGCTTAATTGTTAAGTACTTAATACTTTGTTACTCTACTAGTTTGCTAATATTTTGGTCTATATATGTTGATACTTTAGTAAATGTTAGTTTAGAAATCATTTTTTGTGATGTGGTATTTATCTTAATTGTTGAGTATTTAATTGTTAAGTACTTAATACCTTGTTAATTTAGTAGTTTGGTAATATGTTGGTTTATATATGATAATATTTTTGTAAATTATACTTTTATTTTAACTAACAATGTACACTTTTATTAATTTGAAGGATGAACTTGAGAAAATGTTTGCGGATGTGACTTATAAAGATATGTTGGCACAATTGATGCATCTGTATTCGGAATTTGTATTCAGCAGAATACAGAACATTGTAGAGGAAATAACAAGTGTTTCGGGAATTGGGAGGATGAAGATGACAACACATATTACTTTTTTGTGTATGCGATATTACTTTGTTTTATTTTAAGTTTTGGATATTATTATGTTTTGTTTTTTGGACAAACTGTTTCGGTCCATTCAAATACTTTTGTAATGTCTGCAGTTTTTCTGTAAAAGAAATATTTAGTATTTACTGCTTTAAAAAAAAAGCATTAGCGGCGACACATAGACACTATTACCGGCGACGCACATTGCTGGTGACACGTCATCACCTATGCAGTTAATCGCGTAGGGATAGCGGTGGTATCATAGTTAGTGGAGGTAGACAAAATAGCGGTCCATTTTAGCGGTAAATTATAGCGGTTCGGCAAATACCGCCGCAATTACCGAGATTTACCGCGATTTTAGATTGTGAAATACCGCGATTAACCGCGATAGCAGTGAAATGAAAGTTGCATCATGTAAGTAAAAAAAAATTTAACGTAATCACATGTTTTTTTATTTTTTTACTAGCTTAATATTTTTTTATAAAATGTGGATATATTCTATCGTTCATATGAGATTGATAAATATTTGTTGTAAAAATTTTGCTATCACAGTAAAATATTATATATTAAGCCTCATGTGATATTTTTTATATAACTTTTATCATACTAATTCTACTAGTAATAGTATAATATATCAATTCTACATATAATAAAAACCGATATACTACCGCTATACCACCCAAGAACCGCTAAATTAAATATCTGTATGTTACCGCTATTATAGTTTTGACCGCGATAAGTGTATAGACATGTACTAATGGTGGTGACATGTATTAGCGGCGACACTATTACTGGTGGCTTTAGAGCAATAACGACGTTATATTAGAGGCAACTTTTTATTGGCCACACGTCGCCGCTAATACTTATAACGGTGAAAAAACACCTCTTTGCTGGTGATTTTTGTCGTCGCCGATACGTGTAAACCTCGTAGTGGTTGTGGAGTAAAAAGTAATGATCGGTCCTACTAAAATCATTTAATTAACATAGTATTAATAAAAACACTAGGATTTTTCATTTATGGATCCTAAATTTAAGTCATTTTGTCTCTGGAATATGATTTTGTTTTGAAGTTTTAGATGACGTTTGGTTCACAGAAAGTTTTTGAAAGAAGTTGAATCTGTCAAGGTATTATTATATGTCGAATATTGGAATCAAATTTCATATTCTATTTGGTTGGCATGAAATAAAATTGAAATTCATGTAAATGACACGTTTTGTCCTTGTTTTTTTGCATACTTTTACTTTGATGGTAGGTGGTGTGGTGGTGGGTGGTGGTGACAGTGGGTTGTGATGGTGATGGAGGTGGTGGTGTGTGGTGGGTGACGGCGGTGCGTGGTGGTGGTGGCGGCGGTGGTGGTGTGTCGTGCGTGACGGTGGTGGTGGTGGTAGTGGCGGCGGTGGTGGTGGTGAGTCTAACAGCCCAACTCCGTACGTACCAGATATTGTCTG
This sequence comes from Cichorium intybus, assembly GCA_023525715.1. NCBI lineage: Eukaryota > Viridiplantae > Streptophyta > Magnoliopsida > Asterales > Asteraceae > Cichorium > Cichorium intybus. The sequence goes on from CM042012.1 coordinate 59,441,550, forward strand.
TTGTGGGCTTCCCGAACGAAAACTTCCCAGGGGTCACCCATCATGCAATTTCTATCGTCCGGGAACGCTTACTTGTAGAGTTCTTATGGGATCTGCAGCCCTCACGTCTTTAAAACGCGTCTGGTGAAGGAGGTATCCACATCCTTTATAAGGCATGTTTCGTTCCCCTCCCCAACCGATGTGGGATCTGGGTGCGCTAACCCTTCTCCTCCATCATCAGGGATTCGACCTCCTCGTCGAACACCATCGATCCGTGCCCTGGCTCTGATACCATTTGTAACAGCCCAAGTCTGCACGTACCGGTTATTGTCTGCTTTGGGCTTCCCGAACGAAAACTTCCCAGGGTGTCACCCATCATGGAATTTCCATCGTCCGGGCATGCTTAACTTTAGAGTTCTTATGGGATCTGCAGCCCTCACGACTTTAAAATGCATCTGGTAAGGGAGGTATCCACATCCTTTATAAGGCATGTTTCATTCCCCTCCCAACTGATGTCGGATTCGGGTGCGCTAACCCTTCTCTCTGTGGGTTGCGTTTGAAGCAGCAAGATGGAAAATCAAAAGCGAGAATGGAGCACGCGACAACTCCTCAACCAATGAGGATTAACGAGAGTAGCAGCACCGCCCTGGGCGGCAGAATTGGGTAGCCGATCATGACCTAGCGAGGGTGGCCCTCGTGGTTCGCGATTTTGGTATGGTTGGTGAGGCAAAAAACGAACGAGAAAGGTTTAGCGAACCCGGATCTCATATCGGTTGGGGAGGGGAACGAAACATGCCTTATAAAGGATGTGGATACCTCCCTTACCATACGCATTTTAAAGTCGTAAGGGCGGCATATCCCATAAGACTATAAAGTTAAGCATGCCCGGGCGAGAGAATTCCATGATGGGTAACTCCCTGGGAAGTTTTCATCCGATAAGCCGAAAACGGACAATATCTGGTACGTGCGGAGTTGGGCTGTTACAAATGGTATCAGAGCCATAGTTTAAGTGAACTAGGTGTCGAGACTCGAACCTAGGCTTAAACTGTGTGAGGCTTAAGTGAGAATTTGATCTTATGATAAGACCGCAAGGAAGGAAGTAAAGGCCATGATAAATGTATATTAAGATACGTTGATTAACCTAAGATCTTAAGATAGGTTGCAGACTTATAGGACGGTTAGACTGCTGAGTCGAAGATAAGGTCGGACTGTTAGGGAATTATGTGTAGATTTCCCGTAGTTGTTTATAACTATGAAAGTATTTTCTTATGAGCAATAAAATTCCATGATATATGTTAACAATATATATATATATATATATATATATATATATATATATATATATATATATATATATATATATATATATATATATATATATATATATATATATATATATATATATATATATATATATATATATTGTAATGTATTAAGCTAAATTAAACTAGTGAACCAGGAGACCTAGTGGTGATGCCAAAATCAAGTATGTATAGGTGGTTATGATAATATGGGCCCATATTATCATAATCACAGGATATGTGTATGAGATTGGTGGCATGACGAAGGAATCATGGGAATCTGGTAAAGGATACATGTGGAAATGTAGTAAAGAGAAGATAAAATTTTCGAATGACATAGGAATGTTATACATATGTAATAAGTATGCTTATTAGAATAATCATGGGAATCTGGTAAAGAATACTATAAGTATGCTTATTAAAATAATATGAAGTATGAACTAGAACATTTAAAGAAGTATGATGAATATGTGCCACCCAAATGGGAGTTATGAAGTAGTTTGCCTGAAATGTGGATAAGGAGTTGGGTTTTGTTATCCGATGACAAACCCTATGATTATATTATACAAGTAAGGAAGAAAGTCTTTAGGTAGCAACCATGAGTACCGTTCAGGGACTACCATGGGAATCAAGAATGGGAATCAAGAATAACTATTAATAGTTAAGATTATGCGTGTTGGTTAGAAAATGAAAGTAAAATGCCTAAGCAAGTACTAGGCAAAGAACCCAAGATGATAGTATAAGATAAAAAATAGTCAAGAAAGGGAGTTATGACTTCCAAACTTGGAGGACTATAATGAGTAAAAGTATCTGAAGGTTGGGCTAATGATAATGCCCTAAGTTTGATGACTTATTAGGTAAGATGGCAAGTGAAATGCCTAAAGGGGGGAATAAATGGAAACGGAAAAGTAGCGAAGGTACGAAATTTCAAGTACTATACTCTATTATAGCTTTGGTGTCTATATGAACTTAAGCTATGTGTAAGTGTACTAAATGTTTCATGTTCGAATAACTAAGTATGTCACGATGTATGCTTTAAGCTTAGTGTCAACGTTTGGCTGCTTAAAGCATTGAGGTTGAGAAGATAGAATATTTAAGCATGACTGGATATTATGCCTTGTTTGGGAATCACTACGAGATGGTAACTTGATTGCCATCTTAGCGTATCGGGACGAAAGTTGGTTGCCTAAACTAGTGTTCAGAGGAACCGACATTAAAATGGACACGTAAGTGTCATGACGCAACTGGGTGGAAGTCACAGTGCTATGATTGAGGGTAAGCCGATGTTCAGCAGGATTCTCCGTGGACGAGATGCTAAAATAAAGTGAGGGCATGATGCTTAGGTGGTCGCGATGCGACTTCAGAAGATAGTGACGCATTGGCTATACTGAGTTATGGTTGTGTATATATGGTGAATTTCTAAAGGCTTCATGGTTGTTTCCAAGGGACTTTTCGTCTCTCGAAGCTAGAGTTTAATATAAAGCTGATGCTTTAAGAAGTCTAGATAATGAAGGTGTGGCATGTCTACCCAACGGTTAATGGCAATAGTTTGAGATGTAAGTTGTTAATTCACAACCTAAAGAATAATACTGACATTGTCCTTAGATAAGTAAGATTTTCATGATTGTCGTTGATCGCAGTCGTTGATGCAATCAAAAATAAACCTTAAACGCACTAAATAGCTAGGGCAAGTAAGGGTCGAATCCATGAGGAGCTTATTGTTAACAACTAGTTCTAACAAACTTAAAAAGTAAACAAATTCATCCAAACGGATACTGCAAAAGGTTTAATTCAAGCCAAAAAAGAGGTGATCACTCCCGGTTTCAGTTTTGATTCCTAAACATTGTATTATGTCGGATTCTACTAATTTTGCATTTATTCAGATTACACAGACATAATCGTACTGTTACTGACTAAATCTGGGATCAAACTATGTAAAATTCACACCCTCCGTCCTACACACCACTTGGATGATTTGGCACGGTGGGGAAGATCATAATAGAGTTGTGATACACTTAATCAATCACAATTAAAGAACAAGTACTGGAAATCTAGTCATATGATTTAAAAGCAAACAATCCAAACATTGTGTTCATGAATCTAAAAGGTTCAAATCTGAATACAATACTGAAAAGAAAGTCAAAACCTACTCCCGGTTGTGATCATGGGATGATTTTTAGCTGCTTATAACTAGAACTGATGCAAACACTGTGCTGGAGTTGTTGAACATGGTTGGATCTTCAAAACTTTAGGAACTGTGGCTTGATCTTTATGCAAAAGATGTTGGATTTGTGAATGGGATTATTGGAATGTGTTTTAGGGATGTTTTGGACCTTGGAAAAGCACCAAAACCGTCTAGAGGCTGCCTTGGGTCGATGGGTGAAAGTATAATTAAATAGAGCAGCTTAAATAAGGCAGCTTAGGGCATTCCTTACGGCGGTGTCCTAGGTCAGCGTCTCAGACGCCCCTGGGACGCTGTGTGTATCTCTTCAGCTCTTTACGACGAGCAACGTTCCACGACGAGGCGTTCCAAAAATGCTGGGCATCCTAGGCCAGCGTCCCAAACACCACCTAGGACGTTGATGGGGCTTCCTCGCATACTTGGCTTGCTTTTTCCTTCAAAATGGGTCCAGAGTTCCAGGCCAGCGTCTGGGACGCTGCCAGACGCTGGCCTGGGACGCTGACCTTTTTCTTCCGCTTCCGATGTCCGTTTAATGTGCAATTTTCGCCCAAAATTCCGATTTTTAATCCCTGCATGTAATTCACTCAAGTCCATCAAAAGTAAGGTCATTTTTGGTTAAACAAACCTTAATTTATCATGTTAATCACATATTACGTTAAACCAAAATGGCCCTATCGGTCGTGCTATATTGAGCACTTGAATGATGAATTTTAGAAAAGCATTTCATGGATTATATTGAGGGTAGTATTTCGTCACCATGTAATGAATATCACAAAAGTGATATTTTTATTGGAAAGTTAAATAATTCAAATGAATATCATAGAAGTGAGATGGTGTCAGCAGGTTATCACGAGATTATGGAAAGTAAGAATAAGTAAAGGGAAATAGATTATTAACATGTGAAAATCATGTAGGGAATTGAACCTTAAACGAAAATACCCTTCATTTCCGTTTAAGGGGTAGATGGGAAGACCGTGAATGCCTAACCACATGAATGGTCATATTGATGGAATAATGCAAGATCAATAAAAGAATGCAATATATGATCAGGAGCCGATGAAATACATAATAAGTTACTTTCAGACACATATGTCATCAATGGAATAATGATACAAGGGATTGAATATTGATATTGAAATAGATTGTTGCACGATCAATGCAAGTATTACATGTTTAAGGGTGGATCCGACCGTAATCATTGACTAAAAATTGACTGTCGACTGTTGTTGACTTTACTTAATCGAAATGTCAAAGCAAGGTTACTGATCATCACAGATGCATTCAAGAGATGAAAGCTTGCTTGTGGATGTTACGAGTCAAACACTTGCTAATATTCGAGTTATGGAAGGGTATTATGAATGCTAAGGTCAAATATTGGTGTATAAGTCATAGGTAGTGAATGAACCATTATTACCCATAAAATAAAAGGAAACATATAATTCTCTAACCATCTACAATATTACCATGGCAGCGATACAAGAAACATGATGACCAATGGTCAAGGAGATTAGAACTTAGTAAAGTTTAAGGATTAAATGGGTGATTGACGAAAGCATGTAAGTGACATGCATATCAGGATGAACTGCTATTATGTGTGGCTGATCTATTAGTCAAAGACACTTAAGATAAAAGGATTTGAAGGAAAGAAATACTTGAGGAGATAAAAGTCTTATGACTGGCAGCTAAGTAGGAGTGACAAAGTAGAATATTACTTTTGGTAAACGATCAAAATTCCGTTACGTGAATATTGGTACACTCCATTGTGGGAGAATGATTATGTTAGGGAAGCAATTATGCTTCAGTGCCAAGTAATCTAGAGAAAGTAATTGGATAGCATATCGACTTTGAAAAGTCAAACTGATTTTGACATATACAAATGAGGAATCCCCAAAGATTCTAGTAGAAATACATTTTAGTGATGATGAGTTAAGTGAAAGGAGCATGAGAAGTAGGAAAGGATAACATCAAAGGGTTGACTACTAAAGGTACTTCTCAAAGCATTGGGAAATTCAAGTAAGAATTTCATCAAAGACTTGGTGATAGGTTCAAAATCATATGAGATCATGTTATTGCAAGTTAATCTCATTCCTATTTTAGTAATTCCGAGGACGGAATTCGTTTAAGGGGTAGATAATTGTGACAACCAAAAGTTGGATATATAAAAGATAAGAATTTGTTACAAGTATTCGATGTACGGAACTTGATACTTGAATAAATTAAACGTACTATGGAAGGACAGAATGGTCCAATAAGGTGAAAAAATGGAAAATTATGTGTTAAAATCTTTTATTAAGCTATGATGAAATAATAACTCAACTAGAATTTTGTTTTAGCGACCCAAGAGTAAAAAGGGGAATAAATGAGCAAAAGTGAAAACTTTATTGAACAGTCTTTAAAATTAATATCTCAAAATCTAAAAAGAATTGAGAAAAAAATCCTCAAGGAGACTTTGGTAATATTTGAGATAACAAAAATATAGGAAAAAGATTCAGGCCATTTGGACTTATAACGAAGGAGTTATGAAGGTTTCAAAATGGTCAAAAAGTGGCAAAAATGGCCAAGTGCCCATGTTCAAGGGACTGTAAAGAAAATTCTAGAAAGAATTGGCCTTAAGCCAATAATAGGAAATTTTAAAACTCGTTCCCACCTTTCTAAAGGTATAAAGTTTGTGAAATTTGGATATCGCATGTGAGAATTATGACCACGTAAAGTTTAGGAAAAACATTGATGCTAATGTTGAACAATATTCTAAGGCATTTAAAGGAGGGGTATTTTTGTAATTTTCCAATCTAACCCAACTTTAATTCACACGGTTTGGGGAAAACTGCGTGTGCGTGTTTATCGTCTGAAACACGCCATCACCCTCTCGAAAATCACAAACACGCAACCACATATCTAAAAAGCCAAAATCAAATTCGTATGTGTGCAATCAGATTCAAGAAACGCTAGAGAGGAGATGAGAAAGATAATTCTTAAGATCTCTGTAGGTTGCATTTCAAGTAGCAAGACGGAAAATCAGAAGCGGGAATGGAGCAGGCGAAAACCCCTCAACCGATGAGGATTAACGAGAGTAGCAGCGCCGCCCTGGGCGGCGGAATTGGGTGGCTGACGATGGCGTAGTAAGGGTGGCCCTCATGGTTCACGATTTTGGGATGGTTGGTGAAGCAGAAAACAAACGAGAAGGGTTAGCGCACCCGGATTGGGGAGGGAATGAAACATGACATATAAAGGATGTGGATACCTCCGTTACCAGATGCGTTTAAAAGTCGTGAGGGCGGCAGATCCCATAAGAACTCTGCAGTTAAGCGTGCCAGGGCGAGAGAAATTCCATGATGGGTGACCCCTGGGAAGTTTTCGTCCGGGAAGCTCAAAGTGGATAGTATCTGGTACGTGCGGTCTTGGGCTGTTACCGTGAGTTGTGGCGGCGGTGGTGATGGGTGGTGGTTAGTGGGTGGTAGTGTTGGTGGTGGTGGGTGGTGGTAAAGGATTTTAATTTGAGAGGTAATAGAAAAAGTATAATGGTAACCTTGCAATTTCCCTTATTCATTGCATTTCAATTCCATCCACCAAACTAAGGATTTCAATTCCCTCATTTTAGTGGAATTATATTCCAATTCTTTCAACCAAAACTTGAATCAGACACACGAATTTGAAAGAATTGGATTCTAATTCCCTCAGGGGGAGACGTCTGGTTCGTGGATTTCAAATTCAATGGAATTTCAAATCCTTGATAATTTGAAATCCTAGAATTTAAAATTTCATGCTCGTTTGGTTGGATATCAAAACCTTTATGAAACTGGAAAAAAACAAACATTAGAACCATCGACATTAAATCGTTTATTGTTAACCAAGGACGGAGAATCGATGAAAGAATAGTTGACACGGAATCTGCGGTGGAGCTAATGTCAGCGAAAGGGTGGCTGGAGGTGAAGGCGGCGTTGACGATGGGTGGCCGAAGGTTGAGACACATGCGGTGGTGGGGTGGTTGGAGGTGGAGGTGACATCAGTAGTAGGGGCCAAAGGTGGAGGCCACAGCGGTGGTGGGGTTGTCGGATGTGGAGGCGGCAGCGCCAACGGTCGGACGGGGGAGGTAAGGCATCGACGGTGGGGTTTTCGGAAATGAAGGCGATGATGGTAGGATGGAAAGAGGTGGACGCAATGGTGTCCAGAAATGGAAGACGCAACGACGACGGGGTTGTCGGAGGTGGAGGCGGCACCGTCAACGGTGGGATGGCGGGAGATAGGGCATCGACGGTGGGGTCGCCGGAGATAAAAGCGATGATGGTAGGCTGGCCAGAGGTGAAGGCAGTGATGTCCATGAGAAGGAGGCGGCGATGGGCTTATCGGAGGTGAAGGCGGCATCGTTAACGGTGGGATGGCGGGAGGTAGGGCATTGACGGTGGGGTCGTCGGAGATGAAGGTGACGATGGTAGGTTGGCGAGAGGTGGAGACAGTGGTGTCCAGGGATGGAGGAGGCGGCAATGATAGGGGGCTGGAGGTGGACGTGTCGGCGTCGGTGGGGTGACTGGAGGTGAGGCGGGGTGGGCGTTTAGGTGGTCGGATGTGGAAGTGGCGTCGGAGACGGTGGGGTAGCCGGATATCAAGGCGGTGGCGACAACAATAGTGGGGTGGCTGGAAGTACATGTAGCGGCGACGACATAGTGGCCAAAGGTGAGGCGTCGTAGTTGATAAGGTAGTCAGAAGTGGAGGCTGCGTCGGTAGTAGGGTGATCGGAGGTGGAGGCATCATCGACTGCAGGGTGGCAAGAGGTGGAAGTGGCATTAGTGATGTAGTGGTTTACGTAATATGTTTTGAAACAGAATACTTTCATACTTTGCAACTATGAGAATATCTTACCATTCACACTCGGTATATTTTTAGTTTTAGTTAGAGTATATTCTTATATAGTATTTAGTTAATATGTAAGATTTATTCATAAAGTTAAACACAAAATAAAATATTATATTTATATTATGAGCCCCACGCCCACCAGAAACTTATTAATTATTATTTTCTAATTTAAAAACACAATCTTGACTTCTACAAATCCACCAATTTACATCTAATTCTACAACTGTCGTTGACTTGTTGTATCTTAAGAACACAAAGGAGATTGCATGAGGTTTATATGGGAACTTCATTAACTCCCCAACCCCATTAATAACTTTATGATTTCCTTTTTCTCTTTAGATATTCAGTTTGAATGCTATAAATACCTTCTGATTTCCCAACTCCAATTTCATCACCAAAAAAATTTCAACAATGGCTTCCGGTACTCCTTTCTTCCTACAACTTCTCTTCGTATTCTCTATTTTCCAAGCCGCATTAGCTTCTAGGCGTCTCACTGAGTTAGCCCACGACTCGCCACCCGTTTTGCAATACCACAATGGTTCCCTTCTCACCGGCAACATTTCCGTCAACCTTATTTGGTACGGCAACTTCAAGCCCTCCCAAAAAGCCATCATCGCCGATTTCATCACCTCCCTCTCCTCCACATCCCAAATCCAACCATCTGTCGCCACGTGGTGGAAAACGATGGACAAATACTACTCCAAAACCAAGAAACCCTCACTTCGGCTCGGTAAACTAGTATCCGACCCGGGTTGCTCGCTTGGTAAATCCTTAACGGACAAACACTTACTCCAGTTGGCTGCAAAGGGTGAACCAAGAAACGCCGTGAACGTAGTTTTAACGGCAAGTGACGTGGCAGTTGCCGGATTTTGCTCCGGCAGGTGTGGCACCCATGGCCATGGCTCATCTTGGCATGTGAAAGGTAAAAACTACATGTTTGCGTACATCTGGGTTGGCAACTCGGTGACTCAGTGTCCCGGTCAATGTGCATGGCCGTTTCACCGACCCATGTACGGACCACAGGGTGCACCACTGATCGCACCAAACGACGACGTTGGTGTAGACGGAATGGTTATTAACCTGGCTAGCCTCATGGCTGCTACGGCTACGAACCCATTTGGGAATGGGTATTATCAGGGAGATGCCGGTGCACCGTTCGAAGCTGCATCCGCTTGTCCGGGGGTGTATGGTAAAGGGGCGTATCCAGGGTACCCAGGGAAATTGTTGGTGGACCCGACGACACGTGCAAGTTTTAATGCATATGGTACATACGGAAGAGAGTATTTGCTTCCAGCTTTGTTTGACCCATCTACTTCTACTTGCACTACTTTGGTGTAACCAACAAAGGAAATTGGTGTATAGTAGAAAGTAGAGTGATAGAGGAAGTAGTTCAAATGTATCGGTGTGCATGGGTCGGTTTGGATCAGTTTTGGGGTAAAAATCGAATCCAAACTGATCAATTCGGTTTTTTGGTTCTAGAACTCGTCAGTTTTGGTTTCTAAAATCGGTTTTGGGTGGGTTTCGGTTTCAACCCATGGATTCGTGGGTTTTGGGTTTCAACCCGTGGATTTTGCGTTGGAACCCAATTTCCAACAATTATAAACAAATTATGAAAATAATAAACACATTCTACCAATTATTTTTAGTCATCATTTACATGGAATAACAATATTTGATATATTTTTATACACTTAACTCTATAAAAAATAATGTACTGATGTAATATTTGACGTATTCAAGTGCATATTCTAGCGGTTATTAGAAACTCTGTAAGAGATATGGAAAAATAAATAAAAACACGTCAATTTACATAACCGATATATCTTACAAGTGTCATTAACTTGACATAATTAATACCCTAACATGCTACAATATATATATATATATATATATATATATATATATATATATATATATATATATATATATATATATATATATATATATATATATATATATATATATATCAAATATTAATAATATATTAAATATTTTTGGGTTTGTGTCGGTTTTAAGGCTTGGGTCATTTTCGGTTTTAGTGGGTCGGTTTTCGAGGTGAAACCTAACCTAAACCGAAATTTTCGGTTTTTAAAATTTCAAACCCAAACCGTCGGTTTTTGTTTTGGTTTCGGTTTTGTCGGTTCCTCGGTTTCCGGGTTCGGTTTTGCTCACCCCTACAAAATTGTATTCATGATTAGTATCAATTGATATATATATATATATATATATATATATATATATATATATATATATATATATATATATATATATATATATATATATATATATATATATATATATATATATATATATATATACATATATATATATATATATATATATATATATATATATATATATATATATATATATATATATATATATATATATATAAGGAGGATCGGGTAGGAACCCAAAATCCGGTAAGAACAGCGAGGACAAATCCTAGCCTTTTATCTAAAAAAATTAATGGTTAAAATTAAACTGAATTTTTGATTTAAATGTTAAAAAACGCGGTGGCATTTTTGAAATAAAATGGAACTTCAGTTTACTTTTCCCTGTAAGGGTAAATTATTTAGGGGCCTTTACGTCTTTTTGCTTTTCAAACCCACCGTCGTCTAAGAAACCCATGCTTCTCTCAGTTCTTGCGATTACGAGTCGTTAATGTCAGAGTGGTTTCATCAGGGTTTCTTCTTCGTTGCATGTGTGAAGTGAAATCGATCAAGGAAGGCTACGATTAGGTTTGTAAATGTTCGAAAACCTCTTTTATGTTTACCTAAATCGTTTATTATTTGTTTTTAGGGTTTTTTAGTTGATTAACTGTAAAATTTTGGTTTCGGTAATGTGAGTTTTGTAGTGTGATTTATGTCGATCGTTTTGGTTTCATTATACATTTTTCATCACATATAATGAATCAATTAGAGGGTTCTTCTATTTTTTCGTATTTTACTTCTATTTTAGGTTTAATGATTTTATTGTATTTCGTTTTAGTGAAGATCAGTAGTATTTAGCCTTGAAATGTTCTTTCATATATTATTAATTTGTGTTTGTTAATGTATTTCAGGTGTTTTTAAACTTGAGATTGAATCATTCACGTCATGAAGGAGGTAACTACATATATTTATTTTTTATGCTCTGTTTTTGTTTCAGCTGCATGTTTGCTGTTTAAAGTACATTGTTTTTGTTGATATGTTATAAGAGAAAGTTTTCCAAATGAGTTTACCTGAATACGGTGATTGTAAGAGAATCTAGTATTCTATTTTTCAGATCTGTGGTTTTTTGAGTTTCATTAATGGAGTGTCTTTGGATAAACCTGACATATGGATTATTTGTGTTACTATTGTTTGTAGATCAGAAATATTTAATTTAAATTGATGATTTACATTGTTTTCGATTTATATATTGTTATAGTTATTGTATATGTCCATGTTTTATTGTAATTTTTGTTTTGTTTATCTTAGTGTATGTTTGTAGATAATTGAATTGTTGTGGTTTATATGTTTATATGTGCAGATTCTAGTAAGAAAAGGAAGAGGCTGTCGCTTTCCAAAGCCAAAGAATCTAAGAGTGAAAGTAAGGAAGTTATAGTCGTGTCATCTGAAAAGAAAAAAAAATATTCAAACAACAAAGAAGAAGAGTAAGTTTTTAAAAGATTTTGATTAATATGTCTGTCAAGGATTTTGATTAATGTGGTTTTGTTATTGAATCATTGAAACAAAGCAAGATGAATTTCAAGATGGATCGTTCATCACAATTTGTTGGTCCGGTTGCATTTCTAGTTGTAAGTTTATATATATATATATATATATATATATATATATATATATATATATATATATATATATATATATATATATATATATATATATATATATATATATATATATATATATGTGTGTGTGTGTGTGTGTGTGTGTGTGTGTGTGTTTGTGTGTGTGTGTGTGTGCTTTTATTTAACAGTTTTTTAATATTTATTTGAATGTAATTAAATTTTTTTTATTTTAATGATGCAGTTACTATATCTACATTGTACCAAAGTTAATTTGAAAAGTGAAGTGAAAAAGTTCCCAGCTCTATGTTATTGGGATCCTGATAAGGTCAAGGTTAGGCTAAAAGATTGTATTAACAAAGGAGGGTATGACAAAGTTAAAGTTGTTGAAAGCTATGAAAGTTTTGTAGAATGTTCATTATCTTTTAAATTATATAGTTAATAATATTTACATTTTTTTATATTTTAGTTTTGTAAAATTTAGAAAATTTATTTTATTTTTGTTTAGGTGATAATGAGCATATGCCTCTTAGTGATATTATGACGCGGATTAAGAAAAGTAAGAAGTCAAATGATGAAGGTATATTTTGTAATTCTTAAATTTATATATTTGTTATTTTAAGTTTTATATATTGTTTAGTAGATCCAATAGTTGTTGGATGTGTTACAGGAGACAAAGTAAAAGAAAAAATGAATCAATGGAAAGGGAAACAGAAGATGGATGAGAATGTTCAAAATGAAGGTGAATTATGCATTATGTAGTATTTTTTATTTTAATTTATATCTCTTAATATTTTTGTATATTTTCTAACAACATATTTTGTTTTTTGTGTTATACAGGTAAAAATGTAAAGGTGAATGCTTCATTTGATGATGATTGGCTAGATAATGAAGTGTATTGTCCTTAGTTTGAAGAAGTTGCTGATAAAAAGAAATATTTGAAGGTAAATTTGAAGATTCAGATTTTTAAGATTCTTATTTTATATATTTGAATCATTTTGAAAATTAATTAAGATTCATTTTTTATAGTTTTTAATATGTTCCAGGTTTTAATATATGATTTGTTTTCTTTCAGGATTTTAAGTTGAAGATTGATTTTTTGTTTAAGAGCTTTGATGATGTTAAAGGAACAATAGATGATTGGATCAAACGTGCCTGGGTTCAATTTCCAGGAAATGAAGAATTATCTTATTATGCAAAAAGGCGGAATCTTGAGTTTAATAGGTTTTATGAGAATATTGTTTTGGATGGAGAATCAAATGCAGTTAAGGAAGTTGCAGATGATTGTGAAGTTGCTAATAATGTTTCAAATGGTGTAGAAGATGAAAATGTTGATGATGTTCCAATTGATGCAGAAGTAGATGAGGCGGTAGTTGATGGAAGTCCAAATGGTATACCACAATTGTTGAATGATCCTAATTTTTGTGATCAACTCGAGAAAGAAGCATATGCTCAAGTTGCATCTTGTTCCTTAGAAGTTTCTGGTGTTGGGGAAAATATGGAAAATAAATAATTGAAGATGGGGATGATGATGATTTTGAAGAAGAAGCAGTCAAGGCTTGTAAAGTTATAAGTCAGTTGCGGATTCTTGATCCAAATGTGGCTTGTGATGATGATTTCACAACACCAATCCCTGCAGTTCCTGTAAGTGTATCATCTGGAAAAGTTGGTGAAACTATTGTGTTTTCTCCTTTTCCAATTCAATCGTTTGATTTGGGTCCTAGTCGACCGAAAAGAATTATGAAGCCAGCTGCACCACTTCGTTCTCCTTATGATAAAATTCCTGTTGATGCAAGTCAAATGATTAAACGTAATGATGAAAGAGTTGCAGGATCTATATTTTTGGGTGTATGCGATCCTAGGTATTATTGTTTTTTTTAATATTTGTTTCATTTTATAAAATTGTTACTATTGTTTTATAATAACAATAATCTATTTTGTTTTTAGGGAGAAGGTTTATGAATCACAACATGGTTTTGTGGCCTTGAGGGCAGTTATGGAGTCATTGATCCCTGGTTGTAGGGTTCATGTTGGTGTTATTGATATTTGGTCTGCATTTCTTAATGATCTTGAAAAATTCAAAACACACACAAGTGCTTCAAGGTTCTTCATTCCTTGTTCCCTTATGGTATGATGCATTTTTTTATTTTGTATACTTTCTTTTTATGTTCTTTTGTGAATAATATATACTTTATGATGGATCTTTGTTTTGTTGTATATCAGAATAAAGTTGTTTTCAAGAAAAATGATATTTTCAATGCACGGTTTGTTGAAAGAATGCAAAGTCATCTACACAAATTTCCTTATGTAAAAAATATGCGTACTACTAATCTGGTATTGGTATTCCTTTTGTTTTATTTTTAAATTTTTTTTATTTTATTTGAATTATTATCTAATTTTTAAATTTTTTTGAACATGTTTTCTTTCCAATTCTTTGGAAGGAACATTACCTTTTAGTGGTTTTTGATTTGAAAAATCACAAGATGGAAGTTATTGACAATGACAAAAACAAGAGCGTCCCTGTGAAATTTATTGACAATTTGGTAATTACTTTAACTTTTTTTTTTGTCTTTTAATAATTTATTGTTGTAAAAGAATACTAATTATTTTGATATATTGTGTAGAAAACCATGTTCAAGCAGTTTCTTACAATTATTAATCATCCAAAAGTAAATGGCTTTGAAATTATGAAGATGGAAAAGATGGAATTGGATTGACAGACGAAAAATAATAGCATTGATTGTGGTTTATTTTTGATGCGTCATATGGAAGTCTATCGTGGTGGTGGAGCTGATAAAATGGAAGCATATTTAGAACCGGAGTCAGATGATCAGAAACCACAATTAGATGAGATGAGGAAGAAGTATGCTTCAAAAATCTTATTGTCAGATTTTAATATCTACAAATCTAGTTTTTTGGAAAGTATTGAAGACTATGACAAATTGAAAAACTACAAGAGGAAAAAGATTTATAATCAAGATCATGTTGATGAAATTCAAAGAAGTGTTGAAGGTTTTGATTAGTTTTTTGTGTTTTGAAGACTTTTGGTTTGTTAGAAACAAGTATAAGTCTTTGTTTGTTTGATGGTAGTTATGATTGGTTTGATTAGTTGCTTGTGTTTTGAAGACTTTTTTTTGTTAGAAACAAGTATAAGACTTTTGGTTGATGTGTTTTCAACTTGTTTTTAAGTTTGGATTATTGCTTTGTTGTGTAAGAACTTATTGTGGATATTTTAGTTGTTTTTAATCATTTATGATATGTTTTGTTCTGGTGTTAAGAACTCATTGTGGATACAAAAACTTGATTTATGATTTTAATGCTATTACTGAAAATTAACAATATCATCCATGATTCAAATTTCATCATATTATTTATGTGATGCATGATTCAAATGTAATATGATGATATTTATATTTGATTCGTGATTCAAATGTAACATGATAAAAATTTTCTTTATATTATTCAAAATTTATTCATGAACCATATAACAAATAGCATATATGATCCATATAATACTATATGATACATGATTCAAAAATTTATATGATCATATTTTAAATGTGATTTATGATTCAAATGTAACATGATACAAAATTTATCCATACAACATTTAACAAGTATCATATATGATTCAAAATTTCATATGATCATATTTTATATGTGATTCATGATTCAAATGTAACATGATACAAAATTTATTCATATGATCCATATAATACTAAATGATACATGATTCAAAATTTCATATCATCATATTTTATATGTCATTCATGATTCAAACGTAACACGATACAAAAACTTTATTTATGTGCCATATAATACTATATGATACATGATTCAAAATATTGTACGATCATATTGTATATGTGATTCATGATTCAAATGTAATATGATACAAAATTTATTCATGCACCATATAAACAAATAGCATATTATCCATCAAAGTTCAAGATATTAAACATTTGAAAAAAAAAACTACGAAAGCTATTAAACCATACAGAAGTTTACATACACATCATACCCACCAAAATAAGATCCATCATTTATCCGTCTACACTTAGACTAACCAAAATAACAAAAACCACCACCTACATTAACATAAAACCATACCTAAACCCTTCTATAACTCCATACACGAATGAAATCAACGAAATCTTCAAAATAAAATTCTTGATGCAAGCGAATATCTTCGAAACGATAGCTCTCATGACGCATACCCTCCACCATATAGTCAAAATAAACTCTATAAAATCTATCATCTTGACGATAAGCATCATAACGGCAGTACTTTCCTACCTACCAACCGTCATTGTGCCACACATCAACAGTGTCACCACGATGGAATTCCACATCCATAGCAGCTGGATAAGGACGAACATTGTTAACACTAATAATTTCCTCCAATGGCATTTCATCTTCATTATCAAACAATGTTTCGTAACGAACACCCAAGTAATTCAAAGACCGGCTGATAATGGTAGCAGCATAATGTGAATTCTCAAATCCATGTTAAGTACCAAGAACCTCAATACGTTCACCAAGGTGATACCCGTTTAATGCCATCCTACAAATACAAATAAACTATAAAGAGAGACGTAAACAAAGTCAAAAATCAATAATGATACATATGTTGTTCAAGAGACATTACAACATTAGAATAGAAACATGGTCATCCTTTTCCAAGCTTTTTGTCATTCAGTACTTAGTTAAGAGAACTGGGTATGCATGTAGTTTGCTTCAAATTCAAATTGATTAACTAAAACTTGGAGCACATAACTTATTCCTAGTCCCCTGTTTGAGAACCCTAAAACTTCCATGATATTGGGTTTTTAAACTGTAATAACTCACGTGGATGAGAGATACAACAAGAAAACCTAATTAACTAACTAAAAAAATAGAATGGGTACACTGTAAAAAACGTAAAGAACTGTAAGCGATGGAAATAATGCTTACCTTAAATATCTGTAAGCTGGAAAATAAAGAAGAAAGTGTCTTCAAAGAGGAGGATCGAGAGAACCGTTAATGTGTGAAAAATCAAGTTACAATGCTCTCTTTTTGGACTTATTTAGCAATGGAGTTTTGATAAGACAATGAACTGCATCGAACAGGTTGAAAAGAAATAAAGTTTGAAACACTATTCAAACACTGTAAAGCCTGTAAAAATGGTAAGGTCCCATCAGTTTAGTGTTTCGATATTACATTATATATATTTTACGGAAAAGGTTTCCAAATATTGAGGTTGGTGTGGTGGTATTGTGTGCGTATTTTAAACTTGAGGTCTCAAGTTCGAAGCCTGCAGGTGCAAGTGCAACTTGTTTTTATTTTTTTTAGGAAACGATGGGATTATAATGGATCAGTCTATATCAGCCCATATCAATAATTATGAAACAATGGATCAGCCCATATGTATGAAGTTCTATTACAATGTTGACCCACCCCATTTATTGCATTATAATTGAATTATGAAGTTTTTTTTATATAACAAATTGCATATGATCCACGATTCAAATTTCATTATATTACTTATGTGATGCATGATTCAAATGTAATATGATACAAAAACTTTATTTATGTACCATATAATATTATATTTATATGTGATCATACAAAACTTTATTTATGAACGATATAACAACTACCATAAAATGAGCACGCATTCAAGAAATTATGATCCAAAGTATATCATATGAAAACAAAATTTTTGCACCATTATTGGTTTTCCATTAAAGTATATGTCAAACTCAACTAAAAATATGCATCAATTCTGATTTTTGAACTTGTCATAGTTACGTGTATCGTGCTTTTCGCTTGTGCCATATTTTATGTATCTTCCACACTTGTGACATTTTCTTCCATCTTTCTTTGCTTTTTGTGCTGCAATTTCTTTTTTTCCTTTGATTCTTCTCTTAAATCTTCCTCCACCTTTGTTATTAATTAAAGGAGGAGGTAAGATGTTCACATTCTCTTTTTGTATAACACCCATAAAAGACTCTATAATTTCTTTGTTTTTCATTGGTCTTTCATTCCTCGTTTCTTTATCGACATTCTTCATCTTTTCATTCATTTCATCTCTGAATATAGTCAACTTTGTAAAATCATTTACCAGTCTATCGATGCAGAAATCCATTGAAAAATATAAGTCTCTGATAACTGATTGAATTTCTTCTTTCTTTTAAGTTGTACGGATATTTGTAATGTTATAAGCGTATCCAGATCGGGGTACAACATCCTTTGTCCATCTTCTTGATACATAATTTTTTGGATAATATTCGACATTTTCCATTCTTAGAACATAGAAACAGTGTCTGCATAAGTGACCTGTCAACTCGAATCGTAAGCATGAACAAAAAATTTGTGATTCTGATTTAACAAATGAAACCTGTAAAGAAAATATTTCAATCTCACAATGTTAGTTAAGTTGTTAACTAAGGTAATTAAATTTAAATATCATTGTAATAATTTCCATACCTCAAATTGTCCATGGTGTTTTGGATCTTTATTTGTATCTTTTATTGTGAATTTTGTCCTTTCTTCAGATTCTTCTAATTTGATTGACATGCATGTAGATATTGATGCCATGATCTCTGATTGTATATCAAAAAAGACATTTCTTGTGAAAAGTAGAGATGCTTCTACTTCAATATTTAATCCGGTTTTGAAGTCTGGATTTGTGTATCTTGAGTCATGATCATTCTTTTTTTGTACACATATTTGTGCTTCGAGAGCGGTGTCAAAATGTGTAACAAATTCTCATCAATCCTGAAAATGTAAATTCTTTAAAGTATGCTGGAATCCACATATTTATGATCTTATACATTTCATTAAACCACTTATTCCCATTCAAGTCAAACTTGTCCATTATGATCTTCCAACTTTTTTCAAAATCGTCTTTACTGATTCTTTCATTCCAAATCAGATTGTTTATCTCTTTTAAAATGTCTATTTTGTCTATTTTATTTACTAGCTGCAAATATAAAATCATAAAATTTTGAATTAGAGATGGATTAGTATGTTATATAAAAAATTGAATTAAATAAAAATTTGGATCATATATAAACATACTAACCTTATCCGTAAATTTCTGGGATATGTGCCATATTCATAATCTATGTCTTGTATTAGTGAATACAGACGATAATGCTTGTAAAATAGCAGGGTCTTGATCAGTTACAAATACATTTGGTTCTTTTCCAAATGATGATTTGAAAGCATGTAACAGCCATTTATAAGATTCAATTGACTCGCTTGAGAGTAATCCGGCCCCAAAAGTAACACATCGCTTATGATTATCTATACCAGTAAATGGTACAAAAATCATGTGATATCTGTTGGTTATACCATACAACATAATGCATGTTAGAGTATGATACAATTTATTTATATGATGCATTTTATGCAATTTATTACACGGTGCATTTTAATTATGATCCAAAAAATATATATTATGCAAAATAACATGATGCATGTTCCAATATGATACGAATTATTACATGATGTATTTTTATGATGCATGATTATGATGAAGTTTTGTATGATTCATATTGTTACATGATACAAATTATGACATGATATATAAACAAAAAAATATTTAAGATTCACTTACTTGTTAGTTCTGTATGTTGCATCAAATCCGACAACATCACCAAAAGCAAAATAATTGCGTTTTGCTTCTTCATCCGCCCAAAATAAACCGGTCAACTTTCCATCATTCCCAACACTATATTCAAAGAAAAATCTTGAAAGTATTCCTTCTTTTTATTTAACTTTTCTATGACCATATCTGCATCATTTTCTCCAATAAATGCATTCCAGTCCCTTTTAAAATTCTTTGCATCTATTTGTGCAGCTCCAGTTTTATCGAAACCACCTCTAGATTCTTTCATAATCTTGAACGCGGTATTTGGACCCATGTTTATGTTTGAAATGTCATGCACCATTCTTTTTTGCGAATACATCATTCTTCTTTCAGATTTTAAAAATAGTAGATCTTGTTCATGAACAAATGTGTGATTATGTGTCTTATTTATGTAGTATACCACCCACAAGTTCATCTGATTCAACTTCAACCACACACATGATTTACATCCTATCCTAAGTGAAGGTCTTTTACGTTTTTGTTTATTTGTGTCATTCAAAGTATCATATGCAGCTTTCTTTTTGAATCCTTCCCTGTTGCATAATATGTATCTTCTACCATATTCTTCTACTCCTTTTTTTTTTTTTTTTGTAGTTGCTAATCTGGTTTCAAAACCACATTTTCGTGCATATTCTTTGTAAAAAGCTAATGCATCTCCAAATGTTTGAAAAGTTTGTCCAATATAAGGTTCATTTTCTACATCTGGAGTCCAGAATGTTTTTCCATTTGAAATATGCTCAATAACAGATGTAGATGAAGATGAAGATGCAATATTTTCTGCAAAAATAACTAATTTAGTCAAAAATGTCTCAATCATAAATAAATTATTAACAAAGTATACCTTCATTTGAGTTTGTGGATTCTGTTCTTCTTTTTTTGTTTACAGTTGTTTCATCATCAATGTTCATCAGACTTTCAATCTATTCAGAAATCTGATCCATCACTGTTGATTTAGCTTTCAAATTAAGTTAATTATAAGAGAAATAACTAATTATAGTGTTATTTGGTAATGAATTCAATCTAATGTTATATGAGCTAAATTCTAAACCCTAAATTACAAAACATATACGTTTTGGACTTTTTTGATACAATGATGAAACATAAAACATATCAAAACCTGATCCTAATAACTTGAATTTGTTAAATCATAAATATAACTAACAGATGAATGATTTTTGATTCTATAACATTAACGTTTAACTGAAAAAATCGTGTTTTTACCCTAAAAGATGAAGATCATCTGTTTTGATCAATTTCGATTGGTAAATCAATTTTTCATTCATAAAATGCATTCAATTTGTAGTGATTAACACCAAAGAAGCTCTGCAATTTCATGAAAACAAACAAAATACGTTTTTGTTATGAAATTCAATTTGAATTTAGGTCAATTGTTCTTTTCGAAAACAGAGCATCAGAAATTTGTAATTTTGGAATCGATTTATTCAAATAAAACCGATTTTACTAAATAAAACAAATCAAATTGTATCAAAAATCACAAATTCATGAAGAATTGAAGGAAGAACATGAGTTTAGAATGAATGTTCAATCGATCTGAACGAATAAAATCACTTTAAAGTTTTATTTTTTTAATCGATTAATGCAAATTGATTCAATATATTCAAAGAAATCTAACCTGATTCGTATAAAAATCGCAAATTCAGGAAGAATCGAATGCAGAATATCTGTTCGTTCAAGAATTTTACGATGAATTTGATGAATTATCGAAGGCAACGTTGAACAGTGACGTAGAAGGCATGCAAAAAACCCAAATTTTTTAGCATTGCCTAAATTGCCCTTAATAAGGTTGATTGGACGAGAGGAGTCCTCGCGGTTCCTACCGGATTTTGGGTTCCTACCGGTTCCTAACCCTATATATATATATATATATATATATATATATATATATATATATATATATATATATATATATATATATATATATATATATATATATATATATATATATATATATATATATATATATATATATATATATACCTATTAGCATTTTCTATTAATAATATCTTATATGATGAAAGACAGGCTAATTATCGCTATTTACTCGTGTAGCTTTACTAGAGAAGATGTATATATAAAATGGTTATATAGAGTAGTTTTTACGTAGAAGATCTGTCTCAAATGGTTATACATGGGACTGTAAATGAATCCAACTTTCAACAAACAATTTAAAAGCAGTTTGATAGGGAATTTGTTTAGTTGGTTCATTTAATAAATGAACAAACATAAATAACGATTTTGGTTGTTTAGTTAAACGAGCAACTATGGACATCCATTTATGTTCATGAGCAGTCGTTCATGGTCATTCGTATATTCATGTTCGTTTGTATTTACTTATTTATGTGAGTTTGTTTACGTACAATTTTATGTCACATTCCATATCTATTGTATTAAAACCATTAATTACAAACAAAATGACATTTAGTGGCACATTTGTTTCGTATCAGTATAATATACTTTTAATGCCAGATTCTTTATGCCACAAATAGAATTAATGGATATATTGTTGTTTAATATTTATGATACTAATTTTAATATCTTTAAAAGATTTATATACATTATATTATAATATTTAAATAAATTCTAATAAATAAAACACGAAATCATTGACATGTCCATTTTTAAAACCTAAGAATAAAATTCTTTCACCCACATCCTTCAAACCTAGCGGGAAAACGAAAATCACCCCACCCCAAAATTAGAAAATCCTGCTTCCTTATCTTCCTAAAATCAATCATTTCATAATAACATGCCTTTAGCCTCCCTCATCGAGTTCTTATTCTCAAATCCAACTTCCATCTTCCTTGTGGCGTCGACATTTAATGATCAACAACAGAGACTTCGGTCTTCCATGAGTCTTACAAAACACAACATTCTCTCTCTCTCTCTCTCTCTCTCCCCCCACTGGTGCTCATCTCTAAGAAAAAGAACCCTAAATATGTTCACCTAGGATTAGTACACAATCGCCAGACTTCTTCAGTCATAATCTACACCACTCCCTTTTATAAAGCTGTGCATCCCTGTTAAGTATGTGGTACTAATCCGAACCGAGGAAGTCACTACGACTGAAGAAGATCAGCTGTGCGAAACAACCAAACTGAGGCGAGGAAAGCCAATGCAGTTGGAGGTTGTGCTTCATCCGGATCAGTTATCTTCTCCCGAGATTGTGAGTTCCGCTTCGGTTGATGATGCGATGCGAAGATCGATCAGGTGTAAAGTAGGTATCATGAATCCGGGGTGCTCCCCATTATCTTGTCTACTTTAGGATCGTCTGCAGGAGGTGTCATCCGAACCGAAGGAGCAGTCTTCACTCTGGTTCGGACTTTGTAGTAGAATCTCTACATGGATCATATGTAGAGATCAGTCGAGATGTCGGTAAAAGGGTAAAGCTACTTCAAAAGCGAAGTGTACTATTCAGAAAAGTTCCAAGGAGTGCTGTTGTTAGAAGTTGGTCTGCCACAGCATGTTCCACTGCCTTGTCCCATCAGCTGGCCTAGTGTAGAAAGTCAATGGCTAGAAGATTTACCGTCATCACTCTCAGATTCTATACCCGACTATATATATACATCTCCATGTAACCAATAGTATGTGTGTAGAAAATATAAAGTGCAGTTATACAGGTAAAGTTTGTATAACATTCATATAATAATATTCTCTATAGTTCCCAATGGACGTAGCTTGATCTCGTAATTGAGTAAACCACTTAAATTTCTCTGTGTTGATCTTTGATTGTCTGCTCATCTTGTATTTCTTACTGCAACGTTTTCGTGGTCAAGTGCTTATTGTTGAGAGTTAGTTTGACTGTTCTGGATCTTAGGAGATTTGAATGTTTTCGATATTGCTTGTAACTTACCCAACAAATTAGTATCAGAGCTATGGCTGAAGAATGGAAGATCAAGATCGACATGTTCAATGGCCATGATTTCGAATTCTGGAGAATGCAAATAGAAGCTTATATTTACCAGAAACAACTCCATTTCCCATTGACCAAAGAAAACCAGAAGGAATATCGTTGGAGGAGTGGGAACTGTTGGATCGACAGACGTTAGGTGTTGTCAGGTTGTCATCGTCGAAGTCCGTTGCTTACAACATCGTTAATGAGAAAACCACGTGTGGCTTACTTCAAGCGTTGTACAACATCCACCAAAAATCTTCAGCTGCGAACAAGGTTTTCTTGATTAGACACCTTGTGAACACAAAGATGAAAGAATGAGGTTTTGTGGCAGAGCATGTTAAAGAGTTCATTTCCATCATATCGAGACTAATATCGATGGACATTGGTTTTAATGATGAAGTTCAAGCCTTGTTGTTACTATCTTCACTTCCATATTTGGTCCTACAGTCACACAATACTTGTTGTTTGTATTTGATCCTAACTATATATATATATATATATATATATATATATATATATATATATATATATATATATATATATATATATATATATATATATATATATATATATATATATATGAAAATTGAATATATTGTTGCTATGTATATAAGCTTGCGTATTAAACCCCTGATACGACATACGTTATATGTATACCGCTTATTTCCTTATACTCTTGATCGTTTCTATGGACTTAACTCAACTAAAATCACGAGTAAAAGTTAATTTCATGGATCTAGACTTGATATTAGAACTACAACCATTGTAGAGGGGTTTTTAGAGAGACCTAATGTGTCAAACACCATGCTAGAGTCAACGGAAAGAAAAAGCCAAAAAATATCAATTAATCTTTGAGTGGAACAGAAAATCAATGAAGAAAGAATGCGAGAATAAGGAAATAAGTTGTATACATATAACACGCTGGGTAGTCAATCTCGCGCTATAGCGTTGCTATAGCGCCGAGATAGCGTTTCGTGGAGTTAGGCCGAGATAGAAATGAAAATCTCGGTTAGTAATCTCGCTGGCGCTATTATCGCCGCGACTTTCCGAGATTGTCCGAGATTTAGCACTATTTGGGACCGCTATAGCAGCGCTATGACCGCTATTTGGACGAGGTGATTATTTTTCCGGAATTTTTGAAAAATGTTGGGTTGTTAACTGTAATATGTGTTTAGGTCATTATTTTTTGTATATTTTCATTATGGGATATGATTCTTTGTATCGGATGATTTTGATTAACAAGAAATTCAAGTATTACTTATGAATATAGGAGTATAAATATTAATTGTATGTAATATAAAAAACCGTTATTCTGCTGCTATACCACCGCTAGAACCGCTATTTCAAATAGCGGCCAGTGACCGCTATTTTATTTTGGACCGCGATAACTGCATAGATAACACGATATCATATCAGGGGTATAATACGCAACTTGTATACATAACAGTATATTCACTTTTCCATATATATATATATATATATATATATATATATATATATATATATATATATATATATATATATATATATATATATATATATATATATATATATATATATATACATATATATATGAAAAAATATATCAAAATGGTAAAATGATGAATTCAAATCTAATGGATTTGATAAACACGATGACCAATATATAATTTAGTTAATATGTAAGATTATATATTTAGTTACAAACAAAACAAAATATTATACTTATATTCTGAGCTGCAAAAACCCCCCACCCCCACCAGAAACATTTATTTTATAATTTAAAACTCAATTTGACTTCCATAAATCCACCAATTTACATCTAATTCTACGACTGTCGTTGACTCGTTGTATCAGTAAGAACGCAGAAGGAGATTGCATGAGGTTTATATGGGAAGCTTCATTAACTCCCCAACCCCATCAATAACTTTTTGCGTATCCCTTTTATCTTTAAATATTCACTTTGAATGCTATAAATACCTCCCAATTCCCCAACTCCAATTTCATCACCTATTCCTTCAAAAACCTTCAACAATGGCTTCCATTACTGCTTTCTTCCTACATCTTCTCTTCATATTCTCCATTTTCCAAGCCGCATTAGCTTCTAGGCGACTCACTGAGTTACTCCACGACTCATCACCCGTTTTAGAATACCACAATGGTCCCCTTCTTACCGGCAACATTTCCGTCAACCTCATTTGGTACGGCAACTTCAAGCCATCCCAAAAAGCCATCATCGCCGATTTCATCACCTCCCTCTCCTCCAAACACCAAATCCAACCATCTGTCGCCACGTGGTGGAAGACGACGGACGAATACTACTCCAAAACCAAGAAACCCTCACTCCGGCTCGGTAAACAAGTATCCGACCCAGGTTGCTCGCTTGGTAAATCCTTAACGGACAAACATTTACTCCAGTTGGCTGCAAAGGGTGAACCAAGAAACGCTGTGAACGTTGTTTTAACGGCGAATGACGTGGCAGTCGCCGGATTTTGCTCCAGTAAGTGTGGCAGCCACGGCCACGGGTCATCTTTACAAGTGAAAGGTGAACACTACATGTTTGCGTATATCTGGGTTGGCAACTCGGTGACTCAGTGTCCTGATCAATGTGCATGGCCGTTTCACCGACCCATGTACGGATCACAGGGTGCACCACTGATCGCACCAAACGACGACGTGGGTGTAGATGGGATGGTTATAAACGTGGCTAGCCTTTTGGCTGGTACGGCTACGAACCCGTTTGGAAATGGGTATTATCAGGGGGATGCTGGTGCACCGTTAGAAGCTGGAACCGCTTGTGCGGGGGTGTTCGGTAAAGGGGCGTATCCAGGGTACCCTGGGGATTTATTGGTGGACTCGACGACACGTGCAAGTTATAATGCATATGGTACAAATGGAAGAGAGTATTTGCTTCCAGCTTTGTTTGATCCATCGACTTCTACTTGCTCTACTTTGGTGTAACCAATAAGGAAAATTGGTGTACGGTAGAAAGAAGAGTAATAGAGGAAGAAGTCAAAAATGTATTCATTGATTAGTATCAATTAATTAATATACATTACTTATAAACATTTTCTATTGATATTATCTTATATGATGAAAGACAGGCTGATTATCGCTATTTACTCGTATAGCTTTTACCGTAGAATATGTATATCTCAATTGGTTGTATTGAGTAGTTTTTACCGTAGAAGATCTGTCTCAAATGGTTAATCCAACTTTCAACAAACAATTTATAAACCGTTTGATAGGAAATTTGTTTAGTTGGTTCATTTAATAAATGAACAAAAATAAATAACGGTTTTGTTTATTTAGTTAAACGAGCGACTATGAACATTTGTTTATGTTTGTTTGGATATTCATGTTCGTTTATATTTGCTTTATATACAATTTTATGTCATATTTCTATATCTATTGTAATAAAAACCATTTATTTCAATTATTTATCTGAAGCTCAACTCTTCAACCTATCTCTTATCTACTATAATTGAAAAAGGTTTTTTACTTATATTAAGGTATCTCCAACCCTACTCTATAAATATAGTTACTTTATTTTTTACTCTATTTTGCTTCAACCCAACACTATAACCAACTCTATATTTAGGTATTTGAATAGTATTACTTCAAATAAAGAGTAATACTATTCATTTACACCAAATATAGAGTTAATATTTCACTTGTCATTTTTAGTCCTCCAGTTTTTATTTTTATACATTTCTAGTTTATTTAAACATAATAACAAATATTTAGAATCATATTATATATATTAAATGATATTAATTAATTATAATTATCAAAATTGAATATTTATATATCGAATTCGTATAAAAATTTACGTATATTTAAAAAAATTTAAAACACGATAACATATTTTATAAAAAAACGTAGAATATATATATATATATATATATATATATATATATATATATATATATATATATATATATATATATATATATATATAATATGAATATTTTAGTAATAATATGTTAAAAGTTAATAAGTAGAATGGGAGATTTTGACAATTTTTGTAAATAAAGAAAAAAAATATGCTAGAAATATACATTTTAAAGTAAAAATAGTGTGAAAAATAGAGGTGGGTTGGAGATGATCCACTTTTTACACCATTTTTTACTTCAAAAATAGAATAAAAAATAGAGGTGAGTTGGAGATGGTCTAAGTATTAACTAGGCGAATCCTCGTGTGTTATGTAGAAACAAAATTATGTAGTTAAAATTATAACAACGGTGTTTTGTTAAAAAAATATCTAAGTCATTGTCATTAACTATGAAATAACAACTTTATACAAGAAATCAAAAAGTTGATGTATCATAATAAATAAACAATAAATAAATAATTAGTTGATTAATATCATAATAAATAAACGTTTATCAGATAATTGTTAAAATAAAAAGGAATACATAGTATAGTTGGAATATTTATTGTGAAATTTTTTTGTAAACTTATTTTTAATGAAATAACATAAGTAAAAGGTATTTTAATTACAAATAGTTGTTGCTTAAATATTATAAATTTTCAACTTCCTACAAAAACTTTAACCAACTACAACTGAAAAAACATAAGTAAAAAAAATTGATTAACTGCATTAAGTTATTATTTCATTTAATATTACAAATGTTAAACATTCTGCTAAGATCAATAAACATTTACACCAAATTTTAAAGTTGGTTAATTATATTGAAATATTTTTTTTAATGTCAAATTCGTCATATTCCATCTGAAAGCTATTTAACTATTATAATTAAACATACTTTGTTAACTTATGTTACTCAATTAATACTTATAATAGTTAGTATTGCTATTCTCTAGCATTATGTATTAATAGATGAGAAAACAATAATGTTCTTTGTAAAATAATAAGAGTTGTTATGAAAGAATACACATTAACATCAAAGATTAGGTAGTTGACTTGATTTAATAATTTTAATTTAACAGTTCATCAATATACATTAACATTAAATATTAATGAACTACCTTAAATGAGTAAAAAAATTGTTAACTTTAATGAATTATTATTTAATATTTCTACATTAAAAACCTACGTGAGTAGTAAAGCGAAAAATATATTTAACCAATTAGTTTATTAATCTTCATACTTTTAAATCATTGGTCATGTATCTCATGTATTTATAATTTTATTGAACGTTCTAAGTTATGTCAAACATCATTTCAATTCTAAATAAATCAAGATATTCCTTTTTTCTATATTCAAAACTGCTTCGAAAGTAAATAACTTCATGTGGTTGTTTGGTTAAAACATCTAAAGAGTTATTTGTATTTTTTTGTTTGCAAATAAGGAATATAATTGAAACATTGCATTTTTTTCATTTCTTGATTGTCATATGTATAAACAAATCTTTTTTATTCTCTCACTTTCTCTCTCTATCTCTCTCTCTCTCTTTTTGTGTGTGTGTATATATATATATATATATATATATATATATATATATATATATATATATATATATATATATATATATATATATATATATATATATATATATATATATATATATATATATATATATATATATATATATATATATATGGATTACAAGTATTGTGTGAGTGTATGATCAATTCTGGTCCATTGGATTAAAATAATGAAGAGTTATGATCTTAAGGTACATGATATTAACATGGGATGACATGTACTACATAATTACACATAATTAATTATAAGGATAAATATGATATTTTATTGAGAGAGAAAATTGGAAATTACCTATATTTTAGATAACTAATTCAAATTAATTAATACAAATAAAACAAAATCTCTAATTTTATTATACACTTAAATTAAATAAAAAAAAAATTAGAATACGTTTCAACACATTCAAATATGTTTTGTAGTTCATTATCACATATTTTGTTGTTATTCTTAAATAATACGAATTGATTCTTTTTATTCGCATATATTTTGATTTTATTCTTAAAGAATACGACTTAATTCTTGATAATTCTTTTTCTTTTTATTTGCAATTAGATTTAATTCCTTAAAATTGTGTTTATTGATAAATGTTTTTCGAACAATTAGACCATTATTATCATGTTAGATAGACCTGGCGATTCGTGTATTCGTGTCGTAAATTCGTGTCACACACGAATTTCACACAATACGAATACACAAAGAGAAATAAGCTTTATCTCTATTTTTAAAATGTATTTGTGTCGTGTATTCGTGTCGTGTCGTGTCTCTCACGAACTCGTGTATTTGTGTCTCAAATTGTCAAGTCTAATGTTAGAATGAAAGAGAAAAAAAAACCTAAAGTACATATTAAAATTTTAACATTCTCATAAGAATGAAAAAGAAATTACAATTTCAAATACGCTGCTATACGTCATTCTTACAAGAATGACCACAGAATACAAGTACACATTTGGTATTCTCTTGAGAATGAAATAATTGAAAGAAAAAAACATAAATTACAAGTGTAATTATGAAATTTTCATGAAGATAAATATAAATCACATGTGTGATATAACATTCTGGAAGAATATGTGGTTGGAGAATAAAAAAAATTCATTCTTGAAGAATAGACAAGTTTCCCCTTCTTCCATTCTTTTCTGATTCACACCGGATCCCACCTATCCGAATACATGGACCATATTGATTTTGAACGAGAGTTTGTATAATTTGTACAGCCGCACGCTCCTAAAACAAATACTACAACTTTTAATAACATGAAACCATAGAAGTGTCTATTATAACATATTTATTTGAAAAACACTCACATATCATACACAAAACGCATAAAAACAATTTCATGATTTTACAAATCAAAATCAAAAGAATAACAAAAAGTATAAAAATAATAATAACATAAAAACATCGAAACATCTATTATAACATTTATATTCATAAACCACATCAAACACTCCAAAATTGTGACAATTGTCAATTTGGTCAACAAAAGTCAACCTAAGTCGACTGAAGCGTACGTTAAGTCAATATGTTGAAATATAATTTTTCAAAACTCTTACGATGTATTGTTAGATATTATAATACTATGTACGTTAATTCAAACCATTATCGAGTAAATGTTGAAAATACGGATAACAAACTACTGTAGCGTAAAAATTCGATAATCACACAATTATTATTTTGAGAATAATAATATTCATAAAACGATGTATTCGTGAATATGAATCCATGGATATATGGAACGTCGAAAACAGAGTTCGTATGTGAAAGTTACAACAATTAAATAGCTGTGAACGAATAAATGTACACGATGTTTGGACCCAAAATACAAAAATTGGTGCCTTAAACATCAAATATGGGATAACGAATCATATATTATGAAGCGTAATACTATCTAGTATTTAATTTCATAGCCAAATATATTTTCCGGTAAAATGCTGAAAATCGCGTATTCGGAAGAATACTGCGCTTAAATGCGTATATCATCATCTAACGAGTTATGACTCAATCTAAATAAATGTTTAGCAATGTTTTTATACATAATATTTATTTACAAGATCATTTCTCCGAAAACTTACAAAAATACGCTAAAACGCTTTACGATTTTACAAAAACCACTTATTTTTATAAAAGAATGACATTATTTATAAAAACTAACCCACGCCACCCCTACCCCCCCCCCCCCCCAATCGGCTGATCACAACATTCTCCAACACAATCTTCCTAGTTACTATTCATGAATCTAGGCTAGAATTAAAATATACAAAGAAATCAAGTTTCAAATCTAATAAACTAACACTACATCTCATTTGAAGCATTCACCCAACACACACTCTCATCTCTCTCTCTCAAACTCACGGCTCACCACCACCACTCCACCACCCTCACTAATTTCGGCCACCACCACTCCCCACCACAAACCACCGCCGACCACCACCTTCCACCACCACCATCCACCATTTTCAAGTGTTTTTCAAAACTACTTGGTAAGTTAGCTTCATCTAGTGATTTTAAGACCTATTACACCACTTTCATCTCTTTTACACACACTAACATCTACGGAAATCCATTGGGTAATAGCTTTGTCCAAGGGTCATCCGAGCTCCAAGGCTTGGATCTTCGTTTCTACCGTTAATCTCTCGAGACCAACCTTGTTTCCAGTCAAAGCACGCATCAAGGGTGAGTTCATACCCCTCATTTTCATCTTTTTCCAAGCTTTTAGGGGAGAATACAAGTTTACACACTAAAAACGACTATTTACACAAGTTTTTAACGAAATTTTGTGTAAAAATGTTTTTGACATGAAATATGGTTAGATTTAAGTATTATGAACACTATGAGGTGATATGTTTAAATAAAAGTTACAAAACTATAATCATATTGTGTGTAAAAATGCTAGATCTTTAAAAGAAAAGTTACAAAAACGGAAACTAGTATAAACTACGTTTTTGTGACCGAAAATACGACTTTTCTAGCAAAAAAAGTTATAACCAAGTTATCACACCATTTTTATGAGAAATATCTTAAAAGATG
Source organism: Cichorium intybus (assembly GCA_023525715.1). Taxonomy (NCBI): domain Eukaryota; kingdom Viridiplantae; phylum Streptophyta; class Magnoliopsida; order Asterales; family Asteraceae; genus Cichorium; species Cichorium intybus. The sequence continues at coordinate 59,473,636 of CM042012.1, forward strand.
TTTTTTATAACCATCTAAATAAGTTATTTCATATATATTCGTAAATATATGCTTATTACGACGGAATACTAAAATATTAACTATTATAGGAATAGTTTATGGACACAATGGTTAATATGGCATTTGAACAATACAAAATAATTATATAAAAATATATAATTATTATACATTAGTATTTTAACATGAGAAAAATGATAAAGGTGAAAACAAAGGTTTTCTTAACAAATATACGTAAACGAGTTTATATACATACATTTTTGTGAGACGGGTCTGAGGTGACAAATGTCTAACAGTCCGACACCTGAAGAACGTCGAAGCAGGCATACATGGTCTCCGTATGGTTATAGGGCGTCTCGCATGGGAAAATCAACTATATAAATTGTTTATGTGGAAATATACATTTTTACCGGTTTTATACTACAAACTACGTTATACATTTTAGTCTTTGGGTTTTTAAAAGACTTGGACACTTTTATAAGAAAATATTGGATTTTATTGGGTTACAATACTACCGCTTACAATAGTTTTATACTATGATGAAAAGTACGTTATACATTTTTAGTCTTTGGGTTTTAAAACTTGAACACTTTTATAAAAAAAATATTAGATTTTCTTGGGTTACAATACTACCGCTCACAATAGTTTTATACTATGATAAAAACTACATTATACCTTTTTAGTCTTTAGGTTTTTAAGACTTGAATACAATTATAAAAAAATATTGGGTTTTCTTGGTCCAAATACTATCTTTTACAAGGAAAAATGATACATACGAGTTTTATGGAAATTAAAACTACACTTATTCAAGATATAAATATAAGTATTGTATTACTTATGCGTACGAGTTTTATGAAAATTAAAACTATATTTTAACAAGTTATAAATATAAGTATAGTTTTACTCATACGTACGAGTTTTATAGAAATTAAAACTACATTTACTCAAGATATAAATATAAGTATGATTTTACTTATACATACGGGTTTTATGGAAATTAAAACTACATTTTGACAACATACAGATAAGTACGGTTTTACTTTCAAGAGTTTTCTGGTTTTAAAACTACAATAACGTTAAAGAAAATACTGTTTTCTTGGTACATACACTATTGGCTTTCACAAAGGAATTACTAAATTTCTCACTACAAATATCTTATGAACTCACCAACATTACTTGTATTTCAGGTAACAATTAGTCAAGTCCGACTAAACTTTTGGGATGAGACGCGAAGACGTCTCTTTTACTTATTTCGTTATCATACTGTAATTGGGTTGAAACAATACCGTTTGAACAATGCAACTTTCCAATTATAATGTATGATGGTTGTTTATCTACTTATGTTTCAATGTATGCAATGGTTGTGATACTATGTCCCGTTCCGCCCTCAGACGATTCCGCCATCGTCGTTTGGGGGTGTGACAAAAATCATAAAAACAATTTATAGAAATAATTTCATGATTTTATATATCATAACCTTATGAACAATAAATATTATGGAAAATTAAATATTACAACTTTTACTAATAAAAAGTATCAAAAGAACTATTATAATATTTTCTTAGAGAAATAAATCAAGCAATCCTAAATCATACAAAAAATGTAAAACAATTTCAAGAATATATAAAATAAACATACATTTGGTGTATTTTCTCATTTCTTCTACTGTTCATATTTTAATCACTAACACTTGAAATATATGAATATTTTTTATGAGAAAACTATACTTATATAGCAATAACCTATGTAAATTAGATTAATAGAAAATGCTTTTAGTAAATGTTATTGATTATATGAAGAGTCATTTAGATTTCAAATAATTATGGTTTGAGATAACATTATATTCTCTAACCATATCAGTTTGAAACGCCTCTATTATTGTATAAATTACATATAGATAGATTACAAAAAATACTTATTGGTTATTCTTTTTGTTAATTTTTCATTTCTATTTAGATGTTATGTTCAATATTATTATGTTAATCAAGTTAGATAGTCATCTTTTAACTTAATCATAAACTAACTTATTTGATTAGTTTTAATATTGAAAATCATTATTATTACAATATTAGTTGTTATTCAAAGTAACTTGATAAAAATTTAGTTTTATGTTATCTATAACTATTATTATTTTTAATGAATAGAAAACTATCTCTTTTGTGAATTTTCATTGTTAGAGAAAAATAGTTATGGTAATATTTTTTGTTAATTTGATAATACAATTTAGAGTTTTCTTGCACGTTATAAAGGGCTTTATGGGGAAGGGGAGTCAAAAAGTCGTGATTACTTCAAGTTACTACTTGCTAGCAGCTTCTCTTTGGCCATCTAGCATTCTAGTGGAAATCCACATCTTCATGTTAATTCAAGCATCATTAAAGATATAATAAGATACTAGATAATTATATTCTCATATGATTATTTTATATCTTGCAGCTTGCTATATTGGCTACCTATTCAAAAGATGAATTGATGGCTGTATATTGTTATTTTAGAAGTTTGGCAGCTAAAAATCCCTTCTCTTTTGCAAGGGTTAACTTGATAGTAGCCTTTGAGAAGGTATGTGGTCAAATATGTCATTGTATGTTATAAAAGTTGAACTTTGTTTTTGTTAAAAAATAGCATAGAGGAAATAAGCATTATATCTTTTTAGTTAAGAAAAGTTGTTTATATTTAACTTTGTAAACTTAAAGTCGTTTCTGGTTTGGCATATACGTTCTGAGTTTTTCTATAAGGAGTTGTTTATATTTAACTTTGTAAACTTGATAGTGGGTTGGACAAAAAAGTGCACTTTTTGTCCTTTTGACATCGGTCACACTATTTGAAATGAAAGTTAGGGCCAATCAAGTGAAATATAGAGTAATATATGCTTTATTATACTTTATATATGTATATGCTTCTTGTCTTCCAAACATGAAAAAGCATTAATTTGGGCCTCACTGCACCTTGCAAAAATCACCATATGTCATTCCCAAACCACTTGAATGCAGTTTATGAGTGTTCATGCATGATATAAGCCAAAGATATTATGTAAACAAATATTTTCACATACTTGGAGCAATCAGTGCTTGACTGATCTTGTATGGAATGTTGACACCACATTTGCCAGGGAGGCTGGCAGCATTGCTGGGATTGATGGCAGAGTTTGCTGTGTAAGCACTCTTTAAGTAGCCACAAGCCGTTTGGCGATCTCGAGTTAATTTTGTAGCTTCATTGAGTTCGTTAACACCACTGCAGCATCATGATGGCACACCATCGCCTGTTGCTAGGTAGCTAATGCATGGCACTAATTTGCATACCACCGGACCACAGGTAATAGCTGTGTATAGGGTGGTGCCATCTAGGGATGAGCATGTGGACCGAAAAATCGAACCGAACAGAAATCGACCAAAACTGAACCAAACTGGACCAAATATACATATTTAGTTCGGTTTCCGGTATTTAAAAATGCTAATTCAATTTCGGTCCGGTCCTTGGACCATGCTTACCCCTAACACTACTCTTGATCATAAAAATCGAATTGAATCGAAAACCGATATAACCGAACCGAACTGGAAGCAAATATACATATTCAGTTCGGTCTTTGGTTTTTAAAAAATCCTAATTCGGTTTCGGTTTGGTTTGGTTCGGTTCGGTTTTCGGACCACGCTCATCCCTAGGCCGCCATCACGATGCAAGTCACCACTATGCATAAGACCATCATCACCATTATTGCCATTTTTCAAGTATACCAGCACTACTAAAGTCCAAGGAAACTTTAATTTTGTTTTATATTCTGTGGGAGCTTATTGGTGGAAGGGAATGTTCTGCAAGGTTTCAATATTTACAGTGGTTCTTGTCCATACCTATGTGTGTATTATCAATGGAGTGTTAGTTGGAAGTTGGTTTTGATATTAATCGAGTCTATAACCCCTTTGATGTGTAATTTACACCAATTAACTTTAATTGTCCCTGTTGAGTTCATAACACTCATGGAAGTCCGAATTTAATTCGACCTCAAACAACTTAACAACTACAAACGCTAATTATAAATCTGGAGTAAAATATAAGCAAAGTAATATGTGTAAAAGGTTTGTGGTTACAAGAAAACGACCATTTGAAATAATCACATTAAATAGTCAGCAATAAATGCCCAAAAGGAAGAATGTGAAAATAAATAACTTGACCACATCCAAAAGGTCTGGTTGCATATAATAATTGTACTTCTTTTTCCATATATGTACGTATCTAGGACAAAATACTCTAAAATTCTGTATATTTGACGCGTTATGCAAAATTAAAGTCATTAACGTCAACCATTCACCGAAAAGGTCATTCAATTGTAAGCAAACATCGGGTTTTTAATCTTAATGAGAATATGTTAATGGTACGCAATTTTCTCCTATTAATTTAATGAGAATATTATAAAAGCGATGTACTTACAATTCTTTACCCATCATAGCAATGTACTTATATCTTTTACTCATAAAAGCATCATACTTGAATTTTGCTACCATGTGCAGATTTACATTGCTATTAAAAACATAAAAACATAAAACTATGCATTTATACTTCTAAAATACGTATTTGTATTTATAATTTTAAAATGAAGATTTATGCACTTCGAAAAATGTGATCACAAATTATTTTTTTGCATATAAACATATTAAAGACATAAATACATATTTTATATTTTGAGAATTACAAATACGTATTTTCCATTTTGAGAAGTATAAATGCGGTTTAAAAAGTATAAATGCGCATTTTACGTATTTAGAAGTATAAATACATTTTTTGAGGTATATATATACCTATTTTACGTTTTTAGAACTATATAATGTTTTTATAACTATAAATACCTATTTTTATACTTTTAGAAGTGAAAATATGTTTTTAAGAAATATAAATATGTATTTTGACGTTTTTAGAAATATAAATATATTTTTTGAAGTATGCATATGTATTTTTACATTTTTAGAAGTATAATTATGTTTCTATAAGTATAAATATGTATATTTAGATGTTTGAAAGTATAAATAAGTATTTTTAGAAGTGTAAACACATAAATACGAATAATAATAATAATAATAAATATCATATTATATATAAAAGTTAGCAAGGTATACACAAAATATGGTACAACTCAATGGTTATGCATTAGGCCTTCTTTGTGTGAAACAAGAAGAAACATGACTACCAAAAAAAAGCCATTTAGTGGCACATATTTTTAGTGACATTTTATTTTTGTGCCACTAATTTACATTTTTAGTGGCACTTTACATATGCCATAAAAGAAGTAAATAGTTTTAGTGGCATATTATATTTTATGCCATTAATATACAAAATTAATAACGATACCAGCTACAACAGAAAATCATCTTATATATTAGAAAAAAAAGTATAAGTATATATGTGCCATTAAAACATAATCGTCTTTCATGTAAAATTTTTCCGCTTAAATAAAGAATGTGCCATTAATTTAGACCCTCAATAATTTATCCATCAAAAAGTGATATACGCTCGTTCCCTTTCCCTCCAACGCTCCAGCGAAATTTTTTGGATTCCCTCCAACGAAAGTTGAAATTGACCGCCATTGAAGATTCACATCCCTCTATTGAATGTCCCCGCTCTAAAATCATAGTAACATTCATGCTCCCTCACCTTCTACCGATTTCAGCAAACCTAATTTTACCCTCACCGGCCAAACTCCAGGTACGGGTCGTCACCAGGTGACCAATTGATCTCCGATCGATGACTACTAATTGTTCATTTGACTTCAAGTTGTTTTTATAGATCTCGAAACGATCTCCTGGTGCGATTTTCTTTTGTGGCTGTGGGTTTTTTGTCTACTTGCTGTTTTTTTCTGCAGCTGAGTTATCTTCTTCATCAGGTGTGCATTACTTTTTCTGTTTTCACTGTTGGTTTTTTATATAGGTTTGTATTCTAGAAATTTTGGTTCTCAAAGTGAGGCCTGATTAAAACTTCTCATTATGGGGCCTGATGAAAATTATTCTTAGTTTGTGTTATACTAATTCCATTTTTATTATTATACTCAAATTTCTGTTTCTAACTATGAAGCCTGATTAAAATTTTTTATTATACACACACATTTATATATAAGTATATAATATGTGTGTTAGTGATGCTCTCTGTAGCCATATGTATGATGGTTTGTCTGCTCCTGCTATTGTCTTTTTATATGTATTACTTCTACTGATTTAAATAAGTCTATTGAAGACCATGTGATGTGGCTAGTGAACAAGGTACGTTGTAACCAAATCTACAATATAGCTCCAACTTTTAAGTCATTTTTTGTGATTTTTACTTGTTCACCGTTCATGGCAATCCTCTCTTGATACCCTTGTTTTTTCTTTTTACCAGTTCTTTTTTTTTTACATACAAATTACTGCAACAGGGGTATAATTGTCAAAAAAGATACAAGGCTATGACGGTAATTATAAAAAAACAGGGGTATAATGGTAAAAAATATATTAAAGTTGGTTTGAAATTATAAGGTTAATAACAATGTACTTTGTTAATACGAAAATGTTTTGGGAAATAGGGTGTAGAAAACCTCAATTCAGTTATTAAAGTCTGCTTATTATTATAAGGAGTGAGCATAAAAAACTGCATTGATTTTACAGAATAGGTCCCTATTGCAGAATTGGTTTTACAGATTTGGTTCATGTACATAGTTGATTTTACAGAAATGGTCCCCAGTGCAAACTTGTCAGCGGTTCTTAGCAATATGAACATAGAGGTATTTACATGTTATACTATTTTATCTTTTATGATTACATATCTCTGTATTAACAACATTTTTCATTAATATGTTTTAGGTCCCGAGTATTTCTGCGGTCTCTACCAATTATGTATCAGTTAAGTAAGTGTCACCTTCAAGAATTCATGATAATAATGGTAATAACTTTTATGTTTCCACTTTTCACATATGTAGTGAAAATATTATATTACTTGCATCTTGAATAGTGTCTTCATTGTTTGCAAATTGAAAGGTCTGAATGTCTTTAACATGCAACTGCTTTATCATTTTTCAGAAAGAGTTAACACGGGGATCATTTTACTCGCATGAAGGTTTTAAGAGGTTCATGAGCGTAATGAAGTTTGGAGTTTTTATTCAAACATTTCTTATTTTTGTGTTTTATATGTTTGATTTGTAGACATAATTTGACATTTATGAGACACCTATTTCCGAACATTTGGAATATTTTTGTAAGATGATTGAACATTTATTTGAAGTGGTGATATTATGATTTCCACATTTTATAGTTATAATTTAGTTTATATTGTGAATAAATAATGAATTTAATTGATAAATGTCTATAGTGGTATAAGCATTTGATTGATAATACGGTTTTGTGGTATAAATTATGTGCCACTAAAAGTATTATAATGATAGTTTTACCAATACAAAACTTGTGCCACAAAAGCTATAGTTGATATTGTGGCAAAAAAGAAAGTGCCATTAAAAACCTAAATAATTTGTAGCGGCATACCAAAAATGTGCCACTAAAAGGCTTTAGTGGTAGCGTTTTTAGTGGCACTTTTTGTGTGTGCTGCTGATTTCCAGAGGAGTCTTTAGGGGCACTTTTTTAGTTTTTTGTGGCACTTTTTGTATGCCATTAAATGGCTTTTATTTTGTAGTGAGGGGCAATACAGGGAACGTTGGAATAAAACATGGGACGAAGGTAGGTACAGTTGGGTCCATAAATATGGGAAGAGTAGTAGTGGTGAACACTGGGACACCCATGTCCAACAAGACACGTGGTTGAAAAATACCCTCATTATGGTTTTTACCATTGCTATCAAAACTTCGTGCCTCTACGTCAAGTCAAAAAATCATCTAAGAGTCAATAGTGCTCAGCGATGCAATGGTGACAGTACGTAGCGGTTTCGTTGAAGCAGTGTTTCTCAGTCCACTTAATGTTCAAGCCTCGACGAGTCAGTAGTGTTGCGGTGCTGGTACGTTGCGGTTTCGTTGAAGTGGTGGTTCTCAGCCCGCTCAAAAGCATCAGCGAGTCAGGGACGTAGCGATGCTCAATAGTGCAACGATGGGTGTACGTAGCGGTTTCGTTTAAGCGGTGTTTCTTAGGTCGCTTAATGTTTAGGCCTCTACGAGTTAGCGGCGAAGCGATGCAACAGTGGCGGTTTGTTGTGGTTTCGTTTAAGCGGTGGTTCTCAGCGGCATAGCGGTGCGCCAGTGGCTGGTGTCGGCGAAGTAATGTTTGAGGAAGAAGATGAAGGTGTGGCATGCGATGTAAGGTTTGAGGGAGGAGATGAGGGTGATCGAGGTTTGCATACTATACGCTAAATCCGTTGGTAATTGTTTAATATGTATTTATTTTCATGTTTTTGTAAAGACTATTGAGAGCTGCATTATACATCCAAAAATATTATAATGTATGAAGTAAATGATGTTATGTTGATATTTACTCGGTTGGTGTTGATATAGCACTTTAAATTGACTTTGTATCCTATTTTATGAGATTGCAAGCTACACTGTCCCATATTACATACATACGGACTTCAGATTGTCTTTAAAGAATTTGAAGATGTTTAAACATTACGATTAAAGTTAAAAGTTTTTGGTCAAGATTATTAGCCCATGATACCCATCACTTAGGGTGGACGGAGTAAACGCGACTTCTAGGCGATAAGGGGTGCGGCCCCGCCGGTGGCGTTGCCCAGCCTTTGCGGGTTCGTGATAGTTCGATCTTGGCGGCTTGGGGTGAGTGTTCATGAACCTGTGTGGTTTATATATATATATATATATATATATATATATATATATATATATATATATATATATATATATGTAGGTTCATATGTGGAGGCTAAATATTGTGTGAGTGTATGAGTGATTCTGAGCCAATCATTTGATAAGGGTATCAATGTAATTTTGTAAATTGAATTAATTAATTATCCAACTTAAAATGCTATATTTATGGAAGTTCATTAAAATTTCAAAATTAGATCCCTGTTTTTATGGAAGGTAACAATAAATCTGACCACAAATACGGCATATACATCATCTCCATTACACTGGATGCAACACACCCATCATCTCCATTCTAATCGTGAACGACATTCAATCCTCTCGTCTGAACCTTTCACGCATCACTGCCATCCCCTCCACCACTACCATCTTTCTTGCCACCCACACCAGCACCATCGTGACCACCACCGTAACCCTCGCAGACCAGCCCGACGTCAATACAGGGAAATACTTACCTGTCGATCTACTCAAAACAGGCAGAGGGAAGCGACTTAGAGGGAGGAGGAAGCGATTTAGAGAGAGAGAGAGAGAGAAGGAAACGAGGGGTACAGGGAAACACCTACCTGCCGATCTGTTCATTTACGATGCAATTTTTTCAGATTGGGTTTATTTGATGGTTACCCTCTAATCAGGTAATTACTGATTTCTTGTAATTTTCACTTTTTGGTATAATGTTCTTCACCCTCTGATGACATTGTGTTGTATTTTAGCATTGAAGATTCACTGGACGTTTATGTCGGCCTTCGAATCGCAATCTACAATTTGTCTTCGAGTTACTTCATCAAATCGACCTTCACATAAGGTATGTAATTTTTCTGTTAGGTTTGCTTGTTCTTCACCTTATATGATATAATTTTGATTTTTTTTGCTTTAAATTTCAAGTTTTCTGATACGGGTTTGAAGGTCATAATGAGGTTATATTATTTGTTTACATGTTATATATGTGTTCCTGATTAGTATCCTACTATCTTTGATGTTTGAGTTAGATTTTGGCCTCCACTAACAAACAACCATATTCTTGAAGAATTCTTCCAGAATGTATCAACCAGAAATTTTTTCCAGAATGTATCAACAGCAAATTCTTCAAGAATGGATCTGACTCATACATGATTGAGGAAGAAGACAATGGGTTTTATTCTTCAAGAATTCCTTCGGAATGTATCAATTCTTTCAGAATGCATCAATTCTTTTAGATGGATCATACTGTACTAAATTGGGGAAGAGCACCACGTTTTTTTTATTTTTTTAAAAATGTTGTTTATTCAATTCTTATACCTGTAATAAACTTGTTATTCTGCATGAATGTTGTTTCTTTTTCAATAATATATTCAGCCGTATTCTTTAAGAATGAAGCCTAACAGTCATAATGTATAGTCTATTCTTTAAGAATATACTTGTCATTATGTATATTTTTTTATATATATGGACTGGTATTCTTTAAGAACGTTAATTTAAAAAAAATCCAAAAAACGAGTTTAATATATATTAAATCAAAATCTCACAAAATTAGAAGATAAATATGTATTAAATCAAATTCCATCAAATTAGGAGATAAATAGGGAATTTCCTTTTTTAAATACTGATCAATAGACTAAAATACCCTCTACAAGGGCTTAATTGTAAAAACTGATTGATTAATTCTTATAATTTTACGTTTAGACCCCTGAATCTAAAACCGTAGATTATTTCGATCTGACGCTCTACATCTTCTCACACATTCACACAATACTTGCATTCCACATTTGATCCTAACTCTATATATATATATATATATATATATATATATATATATATATATATATAAACGATATGGTGAGAACTCTTCCTAAAGTATGGACTCGTGAGAACACCTTAAAAAATTGAAAAAAAATAAAAAAAATATAAATAATAAAATGGATCATAGCACTATATTGGAGAAAAAAAATTCGAAAAAAAACTTTTGGATAATTATTTTTTTTATAATGAAACAATGATCTACAAAATAATTTTTTTTTGGATCATTACTGTTTCTCAATGATTCAAATTTTTTTTCCAATTTTTTATAATGATATAGTACTATTCTTGATTTTATGATTTGTATTTTTTATATTTTTTTTCAATTTTTTAAAGGTGTCTTTACGAGTCCTCACCGAAACGGGACCATATATATATATATATATATATATATATATATATATATATATATATATATATATATATATATATATATATATATATATATATATATATATATATATATATATATATATATATGTGTGTGTGTGTGTGTGTATATATATATATAGACTCGCACACACACACTCGGTTTCTCAGTCCTTTTTAGTTTTCAATTTGTTTTTTAAAATATTATTTTCTAATTTCAATAGTTTATTTAACTTATTGTATTTAGGTTTTAATTGTCGTATTTAGTTTTTAATTTGTCATATTTAGGATATTTTTAATTTTGTAATGATGTGTTTTTTAATTAAATGTTATTTGCTTTTTATATTTTATTTTTGACTTTTTAATATTATTTTAAATATTAAATTAAATGATATTTTCTTTTTATTTTTTTGATATCTTTAAATAATTTAATTTAAAAAATCTAATGTGACATTGAGGGTTGAAAAAAATCTGTTTCTATAGTTGAAAGATAAAAGTAAGAAAAAATAAAAAGCTGATATGATAAGAGCGTTGAAAGAGTTCTACTCTCCCGTAAATTTACCAAGTTTGGTAACAATTGTCATGATAGCACTCACATAGGCCGCTAAACATTGTCTAATTGTCATCTTATAAATATAAGGTTTTACAATTATATATATATATATATATATATATATATATATATATATATATATATATATATATATATATATATATATATATATATATATTAATTACCAACTTCCGTTTCCCTCACAGAAATCAATGTTCATTTCATTTTTACTTTTTCTAAAACCATACCTAATAAATTAAGATTATAGTATAATTGTTAAAGTATTTGATACAAAAATAAAAAAGTTTCTATTTAGAAATAGTAATTTTGATTCTTTTTATAGCAAAGTTTTATATTTACGTTTTTTTCTTCTCAACAAATTTCAAATTAATTGTTCTCATCATTATTTATTATAATGTTATATTATTGGTATTTCGTAAGTTACAATTTCGGTTCCTTATTATATTTCAAAGTTATATTTTTCGTCCCTTACATAATTTGTTCTTTTGTCGAGCTGCGTTTTTCAATATATCGGGCTTCTGTAGCATCGCACGAATAGTCCAAAAACTAGTTTTATTATATTTGGTAAAATAAAATATGTTTTTTTATTTTTATCCGTCGGGTACCAAGCTAGTTTATATAAAGATATCAAAGCAACAATTCCAGTTTATATCACTCATCTCGTTGTCACAACGAGTCAACGACTCTCTTCCCCGACACACAGACGTCGGACCAATAATGCCGGCGTCGGCATCGGTGGTAGTCACACTAAAGACGCTGTTTAGCGTATTGGCTTGTGTGATGGTAGCTACGCTTCTTTGGGCAATCGCCACCGACGGGCTCGTTTCTTGTGTCGAACTTCGCGCACGGTAACTTACAAACTTAAATTACAAATTTGTATATCGAGATTGCCTGTTTTGATCTTAGATTGTGTTTCATTTAAATATAAAATGAAGTGTTTCATCTGTATTTTGAATTTTGATGGTTGTTTGCTATCTGCATCACATCATAGTTATATCAATTGCTCTGTCTGTTCCCAAATTAGATTCCATTTTCTCTGAAACAATCTCCTCTTTGAGTTTATTGTCAAACGTATGATACAGATTTTGAAGATACGAGTTAATTATCAATGATTTATCTCTAAATCAAAGAGGAAACAGTTTCGTTTTCGTCTGTAATTAGTTTATCGTCAAACAATTGCAGATGGCTGGCAGTGGCACTGATAAACTTTTACATAAATGTTGCTTTCATAGGGGTAAGAAATTTCATTTCATTTCAGCTACAAGCTAAGTTGTTATCCGGTTAACAATTTAACATTTGGACTCATGTGATTTTTATACTTGTAATCTTTAGGCTTGGTTTGTATACAAGGAATCAAGCTGGATAAAAGCAGCTATTTTAATAATTTTAGAAATTGTGTTTGGAAGGTACTCTTCTTGTTTAAAGCATACATTTTAAAATTTGTAGATATTATATAATTTTGTTTCCATGTGCAGCATTATTACCTTTGGATATATCGTTATGCAATTGTTCAAGTTTTCAAGGGATGAATCTTCAAAGGATCCGTTATACTTTGTGTTTGTGAGACATGAAAAAAGGTAATAATAGATTAAATTATATATATTTACAATAAACTTGTAACTTTATTTATATATTTGTTTTAGGGATGTCATCGAACGAAAGAGAGGACCTTCTGTTGTAACTTCAAGAGTAATCATTTCTTCACTTGGCTGCTTCATGTTGGGAAGTATTATTTATATAACTATTGTTGATGGATCTCCATTCCGTACCCAAGTATTCTCACCGTAAATTTCCTTTTTTACCCTTCTATTTCTAAAAAAGTGAATTGAGTGACATAAAGTTGACAATAGTAAATGATTGTAGGTGCATGGTAGGCACATTAACAGACTTCTATTTCAATGTACTGGCTTTATCGGTATGTCTCCATTCATGATATACTTTACAACTCTTTTGTTTCAATAAATAGTTTTATTTTGGACATGTATTTTAATTTTAGAATATATTACAAATTTGGTCCCCGAGTATTTAGTTAGTTTTTCAATTACGTCCCAAAAGGTTTCTCTTGCATTTTGGGTCCTCATTGAGGTTCTTGTAACGTTATTAGTTTCTGTTCCAAGTAAAATGACTATTTTCAGTCCTTCAATATAGCTGATTTTTACATTTTTTTAGGGAAATTTCCAATAAAGTCCTAATATTTTGATATCCCTTTTTTTATCCCAAAAATATATTCATTTTCTTGGAATAAGGATAAAAAACGTAACAAAAAACTCAAATAAGGACCAAAATTGTAAGAGAAAACTTTTTGGGAGAAAAAATGTAAAAATCAGCTATACTCAGGGACCAAAAATGTAATTTACTCTACGGACATGGAATATTTGAGTACTTTTCTTCAGGTGTGGGTAGCATATAAGGAATCAAGTTGGATAAGTGCTTTCTTGTGGATACTTTCACTTGTATGTTTTGGGAGGTAATCATTTATTCAAACATGATTTTCTTTATAGCAAAATTATCTTCTTAAAATTTTTTAGGTTCCGAATATTTATATCATTTTCTTTTAGATTTATATTTCTTGATTATGTGGGTACCGTTGATTTATTTTCTTTAACAGCATCGGTACATGTGTATACATAGTACGACAGTTGTTCTACCTCTCACCTCATCAACATGTTTCCCTTGTACTTCTCAACAACAAAAATATGTAAGTGTCTTTTGATATTTTATAAACAAGCACTCATATTACATCATATTGTTGTAATTTTGTGGTTAAAGTTTTGATTTCTATTTTTCTTGATAGTTTTTTGAATTTTGTAGGGACTTCTCGTCAAGTGATCCACTATTGGTGGTGCATGCCGATGTATAAGTATAGTTTATAGCGGTTTGTTTTTTCCTAATAATAGTGGCATTTAAAATCGGTATTTAGGACTGAAGACACGAAATTATGTTATGTAACTCTATTATTAAGTAATTATTTTGCGAGCAACATGGGTAACATAATTGGGAATTGAGATGTGAGACGTGACTCGACAAGCTTTTTAAGGTTATTTCTGATGATGAGAAGGGTATTCACGTCTTTTGCACATAGCAGAGGTGAGAGTGAGTAAAAAAAATTGTGATTTTTTCTAATTGGCATTGGTCTTAGTCTAATATATGAAAAAAAAATCAATAATAGATTTTATATTTTGTTTTATAAACATGGAAATATATTGTTAGAAGTGGGAAATCTCGGTTTTATGCAAATGAAAATATATTTTTCGAAAAAGGACAATCTCGTTAACAAATGGGACCAAAAGGATTCTTTTCTTCATGAAACTTTCAAAGATAGCATACATGCATGATATCATGTATGCATATTCTAACTATGTAGGTAAGTCAAGCTTATAAGCTTGCTTGCCTATCTTTGTCATCATTAGGCCTGGAAAACGTGTAGTGTCATGTTGGGTTCGTATCGAGTTGAAAATTAAATGGGTCGAGATAGCTTAACACTAACCTGACCTGTTTAATTATTGTATCGTGTAGTCTCGTTTCAAATTGTTTATTTTCGTGTAGAGTTTGTATCAGGTTGGCGGGTTTAGGATTAAGACCTTGTAAATGTGTAATGTCACTGTATTGAAATACTAAATAGGTTGAAAGAGTAGGAGTTAGAGAGTTTGGAAAAGAAAATGTGAAAAACTAAAAGGAGTAGTAGTTTGAGAATTGGAGGGGAGAAATTCACAATAAGTTTAGAGGAGTGAAGTCACGGTAAGAGGAAAGTGGTTGTGTGTGACTGTGGAATCTTGAATATGAATGAAAAAATGAAAAACTAAAAATAAGTGGTTGTGTGTGATTGTCGAGTCTTGGATATTAATGAAAAGGAAAAACTGAAAATAAATCTCAGTCTGAGAATTAATGGCTACCTGTTGAGTCCTAAATAAAGATTGAGTCAAAGATGCTAATCGGATTTATCGCCAGATTTAGTGCCTTTAGTTTAGCTATCGGTTATGGAATGAGCCTGTCCTTCCATACTTAGTTTTTGTATAAATAGCATGCTCGTACCCTAATTAGGGTTAACTTTGGTAATCTTTTACGGCACTCATACAGAATAGTTCACATCGAATTGTTCTTGAGTTGCATATAAATCATTTGACATCAGTTCTTCATATTGTTTGTTCCTGTTCTTGTTTATCTTTCTTATTCCGCATTGTTTGAATCTTGATCCAACACTTTTGTTTCAACAATTGGTATCAGAGCAGGAGTTAGTGTTATTCACAGATCTGTCTTTGATTATCTTCATCGTTTTGATCGATTTTGGATATCAGACTTTGATCTTTACGTTAGATTCTTCTTTTGATCTATTATTACACTTCTGATTCAAACCATAAACAAGTTTCAATGGCTTTTGACGACTCACATACTCAGTTATTCAATCTTTCAAGCAGCATTAGATCCACCACCAGGACTCCAATTCTATTTACTCAAGAATATGAGGTTTGGGCGTTGCACTTTGAAGATTATGTTCTTGGCATTGAAGAACTTGGAGCAACGATTTGGCAAGCTATTACTGAAGAAACTTATGCCCATACGGCTACAAGGAGGGTTATCAAAACCCTAAAAGAATACAACAATCTGCTTGTTACTCACACAGACATTCCTCAAGACGAGAAGGATAAACTGATGTGCAACATTAAAGCATTCAGAATTATCAGATTCGCTCTCCAAGCAGACACTCTTTGCCTGGTTAGTTCATGCGAGACGGCAAAAGAGATCTGGGATAGACTTAAAGAGTTGTACTCTGGAGATGCTGACCTCGAGCACTCAATTCAGACCACTCTTCTTTCCGATTTCGGATCTTTTGTACAAGGTCCAGAAGAAACTCTAACCCAGACATTCAATCGCTACAACCATCTTCTTAGTCGATTGTTAAAGTACAAAATTGCTCGTACTGTAATTGAGCAGAAGGTCACTTTTCTAGATGGTCTTCGTTCTGAATGGAAGGCCATTGTTTCAATAATAAAAGCGCATGAACAGTTTAAAACTTACACTCTGGCTAAAGTTGTGGGAATCCTTAAGTCCCATGAAAAAGAAGTTACTTCGGAAGCTAAAGCGACTATTGGTCTTGGTTCGCTTGCTTTAGTTGCCGCTGGGAAGAAATCTGCTGAAATCGATTCTGATTCAGATTTCTCCGACGATGATCTGACCAGAGAAGATAAAGCTTTGATGGTCTCAAATCCCAAGAAGTTCTTCAAGAAAAACTTCTCTAAATATAAAAACCGAAGCCGACAGGAGGTTTTAATTCCAAAAATACATCGGAAGAAAACCAGAAAAAGAAAGGTGATGAAGAAAAGAAGCTTGTTGGTGACTCGGGTTATGATTGCCATTACTGCAAAGGCAAGAACCACTTCGTGAAAGACTGCTTGCTCCGAAAGCAAACTGAGAAGAATGAGCAAGTAAAAGATGAAGCATATTACGCAAAGAAGATTGCGGAACTGAAAAAGAACGATGCTTCAATTACCAAAGCAGCTTTTGTGGTCAAGGAGGATAGCGAGTTCGGTGCCGTTGAGGTCTGGTCAACGGATTCGGAAGATGAGGAGGTAAGAAATCCGACGCACGGACGATGTCTGATGGTGAAGACTGACCATTCCGAAAGCAGAGGGTACTCTACTGATGGGTGCCAAACTTCAGCAAGTTGCTTTGCTGCGAAACCTGTTTCGGAACAGATAGAGGAGTGCGAGGCTGTGGTCAACAAGGTACGCTCTATCCTTAAGTCTTTAAATATTTGCTCTTCCAATTATGATAACGAATTAGATGATCTTAGATTTACTGTTTCCAGTTTGACTGATAGCTTAAAAAGAACACGTCTAAGTAATTCTAACTTAAATGATCAATTGAGCAGGGTATCGAATAAGAATGAGGAGAGGCGAATGAGAATCGAGGCGTTGGATAGTGAATTAGTTAGAGCACGAGACGATATCATTTATGTTAAAAGGGATAATTTAATTCTTGTCAAACAGAGGAATATTTTTTGTTTAATCGCAAAACGTCTTTACAATAATATTACTCAATTGCATCTTGACTGTGATATAGGCAGGGGTTTACACAAAATGATTTTGCCCTTTCTTGAATTAAAAGAGGACGAAATTGATGCTGAATGCTACAGGTGTGAAACCATTGTTTCATCTGATGATGTTTCGGAAGCATATCGTATTGGACTTGACAAAATTGAAAGTTACATTCAGTCCAAAGAACATAAAAACATGGTTAAAGAATATTTTTCTGAAAATGATCATGAGGAAATTAAAACATCAACCTTGAAAAACTTTCACTCATTATGCTCTAAATTAAATTCTGATAGTACTCCCTTTAATGAGAATATTTCTGATTTTGATGAAAGTGAAATGAGTGAGATATCAGTTGAGGATGAAATTGACTGTTCGGAATTCATAAACAATTCTACTGATACTAAGAAAAATCTCATTTCTGAAAATTCAGTCGCTTTTGCGAGGATTGTTGAAAATAAAGGATCACAAGCCTTAAACGAACAAGCCACTATTTTTTCCAAAGATTCAGACCATACCAAACCAAGTTTTTGTTAAACCAGGTCTGAATTCTAAAGATGTAACTGAACTTAAAGTCCTGGTTGATAACGATAATTCCGATGTCTGTGATACTTTCTTTTGGTCGGAACCAATTGACAATTCGGATGAAACCAAAGGTCTTTCCGAAATGACCTCTTGGAAGTCTCGTGGTAAATACATCTCTGGATCGTTGAATAGCAAAAACTTTGTTTCACAAAATAAATCATGGGGCACAAAGGTTCTTTCAAACTCTAAGTCAAGTAATTTCAAATCTGATTCTAATCACTGCTCAACATCTCGTACTCATAAGTCTCCTGAAGAGCTGATTGCCAAAAGGAAACAGATGAATGCGAGGTACAAAAAGAATTTGAAAGAAAGAAAACAATTATGGAGAAACAAAAACGACTTAAACCCAACCCAGAAAGCCAATTCAATTCCGATTCCGAAATTTGTGAAAACTCCAAACTCTGAGCAAAATCCAATTCCTATTCATAAAGCCTCATCTTCAACAGAAACAAAGTATCCCACTCATATCCTCAGCTCAAGTGATTCAAAAGGGAAAGCCAAGCTTTACCCTGAACCTGAAACCAGACAGAATCTCAAAACCAACAAGATTCACCCAACAACTATTTCTAAACAAAACTCCTCATCTCAATCAATCAAACTTCCAAATCCTACTCATAACTCTCGCAGTCAGAAAACTCATTATTATCAAGGAACCAACACGTTCATTCCTACGAAATTTCGTTTTGCTAACGAAAGATGGCAATCCACAAAAAGGAAAGTGTTCCGAATTGAAAATAAGAAAAATCAACCATCTGTGAGAAAATCATTTTGGGTTGAAAAGTCATGCATATTTCCTACTTTTCGTAAATTCTCACATGGGCCCACATTGGTTTGGGTTCCTAAATCTCTCTAATTTGTGCAGGTACTACGTGACGAACAGTATGATCCAGAATGGTATGGCTGTTCGCGTCACATGACAGGGAGGAAGGAAGAATTACGAGAATATCGATCGCTAACGAATGAAGGAAAAGTCAGCTATGGAAACAATACAACTGGGAAAATCAAAGGCTATGGCATGATCACAAATGGTGAAATTTCGATCCGAAAAGTGGCATATGTTGAAGGACTTCAGCACAACCTAATCAGCGTTTCACAACTTGTTGTTGGAACTGGTCTTAGAGTTTCATTTGATGAAGATGGTTCCGAACTAGTTGAAAAGGAATCTAAAAAGCTCGTTCTGAAGTCAAAACGAAAAGGAGAGATGTTTCCTTTGGACATGAGACCCATTCAAGGAAAACCCGCCATTTGCTTACTCACAAAAGATGCGAACGATGATAGTTGGCTATGGCATAGGCGTTTATCTCACATGAACTTTCCTGATATTAATAAACTGGTGCTTGGTGATCTTGTGCGAGGATTACCGCTACTCAAATATGACAAAGACCGATTATGTGATGCGTGTGAGCTGGGAAAACAAAGCCGAAAGAGTCATTCTACAATCATCAACACAAGGATAATCGAACCATTGGAACTTCTGCACATTGATCTTTGCGGTCCGTCTGCTATCGAAAGCGTTGCTCACAACAAATACATTATGGTTGTGGTAGACGACTTCTCTCACTTCACATGGGTGTTCTTTCTCAAGCAAAAATCTGAAGCAGCGATCAACATGATTAACTTCATCAGGCAGATAGAAGCTCTTCTCCGAAAGCAAGTTCGGATGATAAGAAGTGATAACGGCACAGAATTCAATAATAAAGTTCTAGATGATTTTCTTTCAATAAAGGAATCTCGCATAACTTCTCTGCCCCCTACACTCCTCAACAAAATGGAGTGGTAGAAAGACGCAATCGTTCTCTCTGTGAAGCTGCTCGCACCATGCTCTCTTTTGCGAAACTTCCTCTATACTTCTGGGCCGATACCATCGCAACTGCATGTTACACTCAGAACCGTTCAAACATCAACAAACGATTTAATCTCACTCCCTATGAAATCATCAACAAAATAAAACCGAACGTGAAATTCTTTCATGTCTTCGGATCTAAGTGTTTTATTTTTAACTCAAAAGAGAAACGAGTTAAATGAGATGAAAAAGCTGATGAATGTATTTTTCTGGGATACTCTCTTACCTCAAAGGCCTATCGTGTTCTGAACAAACGATCTCGGAAGATTGAAGAAACGTACTACATCACCTTTGATGATAGATACAATTCAAGAGCAAAGTACTCTACTACGAAGACTCAGGAAATCTTTCCCAAAACAAATAAAACAACAATTCCTCTTATGGATCTATATGAGGAATTCATGAATTTGTTCGATGAACCAGAAAACGCAAAATTAGCAGAAGCAAAAGCAAGAGACAACCAAGGAGATGAGCTGTTGAAGATTATAGACAGTACCGTCAGCAAAAACGAAACTTCACACGACAACTGCACATATGTTCCGATTCTGAACACTACTCCCACTCCTAATGCTCCAACTCCTATTTCCGATGCACCCATCCAGGGGGAGAGTTCAGCACCTATTCAGGGGGAGGGTATTTCTTCTGAATCAGAGACAAGCACTCCTTTGGTTGGACAAGGTAACTCCGATCTTGCTGATAAAAGAAACGATGCAAACTTCCTGGGGGAGAATGAAATTGAAAACAATGACCTTGACACACAATCAGAGGTACAATCGGAAGCAGAAGAAATTATTCCAGAGATTAATCCTGAATATGATCCAAATTATCCTCCAATGATAAAATGGACAAAAGATCATCCACAATCTCAAATCATCGGAGAGACATCTGCTGGCGTTCTCACTCGAGCTCAAGCTAAAGAAAAGCAAGCTGCATTATTTTCAAAGGTGGAATTTTGCATGTTTCACTCGTTCATCTCCAAGATCGAACCTAAAACAGTTAAAGTTGCACTCGATCATGCTGACTGGGTCCAAGCAATGCAAGATGAGCTAAATGAATTTGAACGCAACAAGGTCTGGAGATTAGTTTCGACTCCGGAGAAGGCATCAGTTCTCAGAATGAAGTGGGTATTCCGAAACAAATTAGACACAGAAGGGAATGTCATTCGGAACAAAGCAAGACTGGTAGTTAAAGGCTACTGTCAAGAAGAAGGAATTGATTATGAAGAAACGTTTTCACCAGTGGCCAGACTGGAGTCCGTTCGGATTTTTCTTGCTTATGCAGCACACAAGG
Source organism: Cichorium intybus (assembly GCA_023525715.1). Classification (NCBI taxonomy): domain Eukaryota; kingdom Viridiplantae; phylum Streptophyta; class Magnoliopsida; order Asterales; family Asteraceae; genus Cichorium; species Cichorium intybus. The sequence continues at coordinate 59,494,869 of CM042012.1, forward strand.
GTTTCGACGTCTATCAGATGGATGTTAAGTGTGCATTTCTGAATGGAGAATTAGAAGAAACAGTCTATGTTGAACAGCCGCTTTGTGAGCAGCAAACATCCCGATCATTGCTATGTGTTAGATAAAGCTGTTTACGGTCTGAAGCAAGCTCCAAGAGCATGGTATGAAACTTTGACTTGGTTTCTCAAGCAATCCAAGTTCAAGCAAGGTTCTGTCGACCCAAACTTCTTTCGCAAAAAGGAAGGAAGTCATCTGATGATTGTTCAAATCTATGTCGATGATATCATTTTCGGATCTACACATCCAAGCCTAACGGCTGAATTCCGAAAACTGATGGAGACAAAATTTGAAATGAGCTCAATGGGTAAAATCAACTTCTTCCTAGGCCTTAATATCAGACAAAGCTCGGAAGGCATTTTCATCAATCAAGAAGCTTATACCAAGTCGCTCTTACAGAAATTCGGAATGAAGGGAGATTCTAAAGTCAAAGTTCTGATGGCATTCGGAACCAAACTCACTCCTTCACTAGACAAACCTGCAACAGATATCACTCTCTACCGTCAAAGGATAGGTTCACTTCTCTACCTTACTTCAAGTAGACCTGACATCATGTTTGCTGTATGTTATTGTGCTAGATTTCAGGCTAATCCCATAGAGCCACATCACAATGCTGTGAAGAACATATTCCGATATCTCAAAAGAACAACCTCACTTGGGCTATGGTATCCGTCAGGATCTGGGTTCTTTGTTCAAGCATTTTCCGATGCAGATCTTGGTGGTTGTGGATTGGATCGCAAAAAGCACTTCGGGAGGATGTCAACTCCTCTATGGAAAACTCGTGAGCTGGCAATCAAGGAAACAAACTTGTGTGTCACTCTCAACAGCTGAAGCTGAGTACATTGCTGCTGCTTCATGCACCTCTCAGATTATATGGATTCAAAACCAACTGAGAGACTATGGAGTCAGTATGAAACGTATTCCACTTTACTGTGATTCCGAAAGTGCGATTCGGATCTACCACAATCCAGTGCAACACTCAAAGACTAAACACATTGCACTCAGATCAGATATCACTTTATCAAAGATCATGTTGAAGATGGCAACATCGAGATTCATGTTGTTCGCTCAAATGATCAACTGGCAGACATCTTCACCAAGGCACTTCCCGAGCTAGCATTTAACAGAATTCTTCAAGGCCTTGGAATGATGGAAGCTGAATCTGTTCCGAAATCCAACTGATTTTCCGATTGATTCCGAAATTCGGAATGTCTTGGAATCGGACTTTAGACAAGAATGATTAAGAGCGAATGTATCCTTTCTGTATATTTATTTTCCTCTATTTTTATTTTTATTTTTTTCTTTTTCTCAACAAAACATCAAAAATACTTTCTTTATATATATCAAAAATATCAAAAATATTTTCTAGTTCCTTAAAAATTTTCTTTGTTTTCGTGTGTTGTGTGTTTTATTTTGTTTTTTTTATTTTACCTTGAGTTTTTAATTCTTATTTTTCCCTGTTCTTCTTGTTGTCAACTGTACTTGAGAATGCAGATACAGAATCCAAAGAGAAATCCATAAACAAAAGAAAGGCACATTTTATTTAAACTGAAGGAAGGTAGTTCGATACATCAAAAGGCAAAAGAAAAACTACTTCTTCCTACAACTTGTAGTAGTGCCACATCGGAGGATCACCCAGATGGAAGGCCTGGTAGATGCGCAGCTCACTCTCGTCGACGAAGAGGCGCGTCCCATCTGCCAGTCCCACATGGAACTGTGGGGTTGTATGGGTGATCACTGCCGGCCACCACCCTCTCCTGTGCCAGACCTCCACGAGGTCGAACTGTTTATACTCCACCAAGATCTTTGGTGGGACAGGCTGCAGGTAGGGGTAGCTAGTCTGAATTGTCAGTGGTCCACCGCCCTCACCGTCGTTGAGAGTTGTCATCCTCACCTCGTATCGGTGATTCCAGACTCCCAAAACGACACCTCCATAGATGCCACCGGCGTACTCGCCTTCCTGCATCTTCACCTCAACTTTGTCAAAGCGGTTGTAGGGACGACGAGCCATGCGATATCTCTTCTAAGGGTAATTTGTTCTTGAAGTGTAGGTTGTGCTACTAACAATGCTTCCTTTTATAGGCGGAAATGACACCGGTTCAGCTCCCAATCGTGGATATTTAATTACTTTTTGAAGTAATGATGGAGTCTGCAGTAATTATTACGCGTCATCAAAGCAAAGACGGCTGATTAGCATTTGATTGGACATTTTCCACTCTTTTCGCCTGAGCATTTAATGAGTTCTCATAATAGCCTTATTCGTCAGCAAACAACATTCTAGTAACTATTTGTTAAATTAACGGATTTTCTCTTACCATATTTTCTAAGTACCTATAACGAATATCTATGATTATTGAAATAAAAACCAATTTCAATATATGATTTCGGAAAGTCTAGTCAAAGATCGCAACTCATTTTCACCATGAGGAGCTGTGAGACTCAATCGACCTCTCTTAACCCTTCTATTACTTCTCCACATTCAAACACATTTCCATATAACTGTAACCCTTATGAAGGTTTTCAGCGTTACCACTGAAAACTGATGGTTACACAAAATCTGTGTTCATGATTTCGGAATTGTCTCTACCACAATTCCGAATGAAACCCAAAAATCCGATTACACTAGGAATTGACGAAAACTTCAAAGGAAATCTCAAAATTTTTTTGCGTGATCTTTATGAAATCTACTCCACCAAAGTAATTTCTATCCAAAGAGATCCAATTTTTCATTTTTTTCGAGATTTCAAAATATTTCCTAAGTCAGATAAAATACTCCTTACCCTCACTTGTTCTTATGACTATACTGGTCAAACAAATCCTTTCTTCCGATTTCGGACATTTCTCACGTTTCAGAATTCGAAAGAAAGTTAAACCTACCACATAAAGCTAAAATCTTAAAAGATACCTTTCAATGATTCTTATCAATCAATTGATCGTAATTCAACGGGAAACCACAAAATCACTTCCGATTCTCTCTTGATTCCGAAGGAAGAGATCATTGCCCGGGATCAATCAGTTTTATGTCATTCCAACATCACACATTACCAGATAAATTTTGATTTTCTTCTTTATCTTTGGCACACTCTTGCACAAAAATCATTATTGATTTTTCTAACTCTGTTTATTTTGTGATAAGGGTTCAATTTGATGACCTGGCAATAACTACTCATCGAGTTTTTGAAATTTGAATGAGGTCATCAAGACGTGTCAGTTACAACGTCATCTCAATGACAGCTATTTTCTAGCTTTTCAGGCGCCTGACAAGCGACTCTTGAGGGCTACTCATGATCATAAAGCGAGATTTTTGGAAAACGGAATCGACTAAAGCGAGATTATTGGAAAACGGAATCGACTGAAGCGGGATTTCCTTTTTCAAACAATCTCCAAAAGATATTTAAAGGGATTCTTGGGTTATTCTCTCTCTTATCCGCACTTCATTTCTCACGCAAGAACTCTCCATCTTTAAAGCTCTCTCTTTCTCAAGAACTCTCAAATGGCTGGTTCATCTTCTGCAAACGACAACACTTCTTCAACCCTGATGTTGAAGATCAAAGCCAATCAAAACTTGATCATCGATCTCAACTCTTCCCACTACAGCGAATCAATTCGCCCGATGATTGAGTGTCTGAAGTATTCTCCAATCGCATATGCCTTAACTGCATCTGCTACGGTACCCATCTCGCTTCTCTCCGCCGCCTACTCCACCGCCTTCTACAACAAAGCGGAGGAGTTTGTTTCTTTTGAAGTGGGTTCTGTCAAGACAAAAATTTCAAAATCGAGATTCAGTAAACTTCTAGGGTTTACTGAAACCAAAGACCTAATTGACCCAGAGACGCTTCAACCTGTAACCCTTCTTCGTCTGTTCTATCAAATGGGTTACAAAACCGACATTACCCAGTTGTCTAAATTTACCAAGAAGGGTTTACCACCATAGTGGAATGCCCTTTTCACCATTCTCTTCAAAAGTTCTCAGAACGTACTACTGGAACTGACAGTGCGAGTAAGCTCTTTTACTCCTTTTTCTATGGTCTTTACAATGCTTTCAATCTTGACTATGGGTCAATACTTTGGAGTCAATTTGTCGAAAGTGTGAAATACAGACTCCGACATCAAGAAATTTCATGTGCTCGCTTTTGGTCCCTCGTTGTTCAACGAACAATCGAGAAGCATGATATTCATATCATCAAGGATTCTGTGATGTCCGTTATTCCAACCTTGCCAACAGCGACCTTCGTCACCAGCAAGGCGGAGGAATTCGATTTTATTGGTGCCATTCCGATGGCAATGCTCAATCGTGTTCCGAAAGATGTTAAATGCATTGTCGATTACTGCAAAAAGACAACTTTCGCTGTTCGGAACCTGGACGACAAAATTCAACTAGCTTTTGACAAGCTTGAGAATCCAAGGAAAGTAACCAAGAGGAAGGGCAGGGGTGCCGCTTCCGACACCGAAAAACAATCAAACCGATCCCGAAGGCTTCGGAAGATGGTCATACAACCTCAATCGGAGGATGAAAACTCTGACGACCAAATTGTCACCAATCCTTTAGATGACGATCTGGATGACAATGAAGGAACAAATCAAAGGCCTCCAACACCTACTCCCAAAAACACTCCCAAACCCACACCTCCTGTCTCTCCAAAACATCAAACACCACCAAAATCACCACCACCTAAATCTCCAACTCTACATCAAACACCACCAAAATCACCACCACCTAAATCTCGAACTCTCCATCAAACACCACCTAAATCTCCACCCCAACAACAGACACCACCAAACTCTCCATCACAGAAATCCCCTTCACGAAAATCCCCAACACCAGAAGCCACTACCCACAAATCTCCGAAATTCCTAGAGCCGACTTCCGAACAAGAAGATGAAGACGTCCTGATTTACAATGATCAGGATGACCTGGCTGATTACATTGAGTCTCCATTCAATGTACACTTTCATGATTCGGAACCTTCTGCTCCCATGACTCAGGAGCAATTTCAAGAACTGTCTACGAAATTGGACAAACTTCTTGAAACACAGTAGGGCCCTTCCACTTTCGACTGGCAATCCCAGTTGGACACTCACAAAACTCAAGTAGAGACATTAATCTCGGCAAATGTCAAACTTGTGGAAGAATTCTCCTCCAACATGGAGAAGGCCAACGGCCGCCTGGAGGAGAATGCCAAGAAGGTTGCCACCTTGGAATCCGAAATTCTGGATTTCATGAAGGCCTACAATGAATCCACTCAGTCCTACAATGATAAAATGCAAAAGGTCATTCATGGGTTTGCGGCGACCCTAAAAGCTGAAAAGGAAGCGATTGCAACGCTTCGCTCCGATCTTCGGAAAGAAAATTCTGATCTGGCGTCTGCTTTACAGTCTAAGATTGATAAGCTGCGAGACAATCTGGCATCGGAAAACGAGTTGATGGATCTCGTGGCCTCTAAAACTACGAAGATCCAACTTCTGAAGGCCGAACTGAAGAACACTACAGAGGTCTTGTCATCCGCTGTCTCTCAAACACAGGTAGTTTGTAACTGTGTCACCAAGATTGACATATATATTCGTCGGATGGTAGAAGAAGACGATCCAGTCCTAACTCCTTACCTTCGTGGTCACATCACGAATAAACTCCATCCGGTCCTTTTGTTGCTAAGCAAAATCCAAGGTGTTTCGGAAGACGTTGCCACTCCGAAATAAGGGGGAGATGAGGACAAAGAGGATAAATCCGATAAGGATGAATCCGATGACAATGATGGAGACGATGGGCCCAAAAAGCCAAATGAAAAAGAAGAGGAGAAGGAGAATAGAGACGATACTGCTGATGTCTCTAAAAACGACAAGGGCGAAGGAAAGAAAAAGGCCACAGAAAGCCCAGTTCAGAAACCAAAATTCTCTACGATCACTAACCTGAAGAAACAAGGGACTCAAGAGTCTGCTGATGACATTCAAAAACCAAAAGCTGATTGGTTTGAGAAGATGAATGTTGGTGATACATCTACCGGTCCTTCGAAAGGAAAGGCCAAGAATGGGACTACGAAATTGAAATGAAAGCTCGTAGGACTCTGTTTACTGATTGGGACTACGAAACCATGAAGTCGGAAGCTATCACACAACCCATAGAGAATTGGTTGCAGCCAATTTGCTCTTACGATGTCGGAAATCATGTCGATTCTCAAATGGACTTTCCGATTACAGCAAGAGTATTTATTATCCGCTGCTTCGATGAACTGAAATCGAACACAGAACCTCGGGCTGTGGTAAATGATAAGTTGTTCAACTTCTACTTGGAGCACTCCAAACCGCAGTACATGTCTTGGAGCCTGAAGAATATTGTGAAGCTCACTCCAAGAATGTCTCATGGAACTTCTCCGTTCCGAAACACTATCTTTCTTGCTCGCAGAGGGTCAGATGATGAGAAAGATGAATTCACCATGGCTGATCTTCCCTTCATGAATCCATTTGACTGGGTGTCTCTGTTTAACATCCTTTCAAAGAGGGAAGACCATGAGATTCTTCATGAGCACGTCAAGAAACTTCTCATGGGCTATATTCTGGAAGTGTCCAATCTTGATGTTGAAGTGGCTTCTGTTCTGAACACCGTTCTGAAATGTTCAGCTGAAAAACCTCCTTCTGATCTGAAGAGACACCGTCTCGGAAAGATCAAAAAGGGTGTCTGGAATGTGGCGTATCCGTCCAAGGAGGGAAAGGATTCGGTGAAAAAGATTTTCTATCTGCGAGACAAACATCTTTACCGAACTCCTTCATTGAAGAAAATTCTCGATCTCATCAACAAGACAAAACTGAATACCGAGAATGACAAGAGATGCTTCAATGATATGCTGACCTGGTACATCGCCTTTCGGAAAAGAATCTTGCTCTTAATTCCGAAGATATTCGAGAAGGTTGTGAAGCCAGAGACTGAAGAATGAAATCTGTTCGCATTTTGACTCAAAGGGGGAGATTGTTGAGTCATAAATAAAGATTGAGTCAAAGATGCTGATCGGATTTATCACCAGATTTAGTGCCTTTAGTTTAGCTATTGGTTATGGAATGGGCCTGTCCTTCCATACTTAGTTTTTGTATAAATAGCATGCTCGTACCCTAATTAGGGTTAACTTTGGTAATCTTTTACGGCACTCATACAGAATAGTTCACATCGAATTGTTCTTGAGTTGCATATAAATCATTCGACATCAGTTCTTCATATTGTTTGTTCCAGTTCTTGTTTATCTTTCTTATTCCGCGTTGTTTGAATCTTGATCCAACACTTTTGTTTCAACACTACCACGTTACAAAACAACTCAATCTAAAGTTTTCTTTTAGGTTGATTTGGTTGACATTCTCGATTTTCAATCGATTTGTGTTTGAAAATTCATTATCGTCCTAATTCTGTTCGAATCAATTTGCTCACTTGATTCATTGTAATCGATGAAGATTATAGGTTTGATTGTCGATAATATTGATCACCTGATATGATTCGATTAACAATGGCGGTGAGATGTTGATGAATTGGTATGTCCATGTTGGCTTAAGAATTGGGCCTCTAATTGGGGATTCAAGTTCTTTTACTGGGCCTATTATAGAAATGGATACTTTTAGCATTCAGTCAACACTTTCGTCAACAATGCCATGCATATTTTCAGTCATATGATTTCCGAAGGAAATACTTCAATGGTATTTCAGAAGTCAAAGTTTACATGCCTATATACAATTGCTTTCTATTCTTCCGAAATGAAACTTTATCAAATGAAGTGTTTCTCTATATTCGTCTCACATGGGCTTGGAAGTAATATGTTTTTTTTAATTGGCGAGGTGGGCTAATGATCAAGGATTACCGAAACTAGTTAATTGCTGCGATGACCGTAAGCGTAATTGATGCGGCCATGATTTTTCTTAATCTTGTTTGATTGAAAATTTGGATTTTGATTTGTTACATGACGTTTTTGGGTGTTCTTGCCATTAGCAAATGTTTTTTCATGAATTATTTGAGGACCATCATGACATCAAGATTAAAGAGAAACAGAGCAACAAAAACAGAGTACAAAACCATAAAAATACGTAAGTTCTTTATTGGAGAAATATTACTCAAAAACTCCAAAATCCAATCCGTAAGTCTACCCACACGGTTTCTAATATATATACTAATCTAACTCTTCAGTATATATCTAACAATTCAAAAGCCTTAGTAATTATCCCAAACTAACAAACTAGATAACTACATGTTTGAATTGGGTTACAGATAAGATTTCTTGGATTGTGTTCCAATCCAGTTAGCTGAGCCGATCCACGCGTCTCGCCTTAACCGAGCTCAGATAATTCACCAACAATCACCCCCTGAATTTCTGAGACGGTAACTCCTGCACACCGAGTAACGGTCTCATCTCCATAAACCTTAGTCGAGCTAAAGCTTTCGTCAGAGGATCTGCCACTTGTTCATTTCCTGCCACGTGTTCAACTTCAACTTGCTCGTTTTCCACACGCTCTCGAATGAAGTGGAAACGAGTGTGAATATGCTTGCTTCTCCCTTGGAACACCTGATTTTTAGACAAAGCAATCGCCGACTTATTGTCAATACGGATCACCACCTTTTGCTTCTCTAATCCGGTGACCTCCGCGAGCAACTCCCTTAGCCAATTTGCTTGACATGCTGCCGAAGTAGTTGCCATGAATTCGGCTTCAAAAGAAGATAAGGCAACTGTATCTTGTTTTTGCGAACACCATGTGACTGGAGATTTTCCAAGAAAAAATATGTGACCAGTAGTGCTTCGACCCTCATCCACGTCTACATTATGGCTACTGTCACTATAGCCCAAAAGCTCGTCACCTTTCTCATATTTTATTCCAAGCGAGATTGTTCCCCGTAGATAACGAAGGATCTACTTGATCGCACGCGCATGAGATTCTCTGGGACTCTGCATGTAACAGCTTACTACACCAACTGAGTAAGACAAATTCGTGTGAAGGAGGTAGCGCAGACATTCTACAATCCTTCGAAAATGAGTGACTTCAATTTCTGGTTCAGTTTCGGCTTTTGACAACTTTAGACCCGGTTCCATAAGACATTGTGTTGCATTGCTATTTTCCATTCCCGCCTCTTTTAAGATTTTCATGGCATAGTTCTCTTGCTTGATCATGAAAAAACCTTCCTCTTGAGCAACTTCTATACCCAAGTAGTAGGTTAGTAAACCCAGGTCAGACATTTCAAATTTTGATGACAACTTTCTTTTGAATTGATTTGTAATTTCGTGACATGTTCCGGTTACGAATAAATCATCTACGTACACAGCCACGATGATATATTCGCCTTTTGATTCCTCTTTGTAGACTGTTGTTTCTTGCAAACATCGTCGAAAGCCCATTCCTTGTAGTATGCCGTCAAGTTTTATGTTCCAATCTCTTGGTGCTTGTCTTAATCCGTACAACACTTTTGCTAGCTTGTAAACTTTTCCTTCCTGTCCCGGTTGTTCAAAGCCTTCGGGTTGGCTTACGTACACTTCTTCTTTTAATTCACCGTACAAGAAGGCCGTTTTCACGTCTAAGTGATAAATCTTCCATCCTTTCCCGGCTGCGAGAGCAATCAAAAGTCGTATTGTCTCGAGCCGAGCTACTGGCGCAAAGACTTCATCAAAGTCAACTCCGGGTTCTTGTACATAGCCTTTTGCCACTAATCGCGCCTTGTACCTTGATATGGAGCCGTCCGCATTTCTTTGTATTTTAAACAACCACTTCAGACCAATCGGTTTTGCAGTCTTCGGTAGAGGCACCAGTTTCCAAGTGTTATTCTTTTCAATTGATTCGATCTCGGTTTTCATTGCCTTATGCCATTCGGGTATCGCAATGGCTTCTTTAAAATTCATTGGTTCCTCATCACAAGTCAACATTAATTCATAAATTTTTAATTCATAATCATTTAGATGGATTGGTAAAACAGAGACACGGTTTGATCGATGTATCGGGGCAATTAAGGCTTCACCGAGTAACGGTCTCATCTCCATAAACCTTAGTCGAGCTAAAGCTTTCGTCAGAGGATCTGCCACTTGTTCATTTCCTGCCACGTGTTCAACTTCAACTTGCTCGTTTTCCACACGCTCTCGAATGAAGTGGAAACGAGTGTGACTGTGCTTGCTTCTCCCGTGGAACACCTGATTTTTAGACAAAGCAATCGCCGACTTGTTGTCAATACGGATCACCACCTTTTGCTTCTCTAATCCGGTCACCTCCGCAAGAAACTCCCTTAGCCAATTTGCTTGACATGCTGCCGAAGTAGTTGCCATGAATTCGACTTTAGAAGAAGATAAGGCAAATGTATCTTGTTTTTGCGAACACCATGTGACTGGAGATATTCTAAGAAAAAATATGTGACCAGTAGTGCTTCGACCATCATCCACGTCTACATTATGGCTACTGTCACTATAGCCCAAAAGCCTCAGCTCGTCACCTTTCTTATATTTTATTCCAAGCGAGATTGTTCCCCGTAGATAACGAAGGATCTACTTGATCGCACGCGCATGAGATTCTCTGGGACTCTGCATGTAACAGCTTACTACCCCAACTGAGTAAGACAAATCCGGGCGGGTGTGAAGGAGGTAGCGCAGACATCCTACAATCCTTCGAAAAGTTACTTCAATTTCTGGTTCAGTTTCGGCTTTTGACAACTTTAGACCCGGTTCCATAGGACATTGTGTTGCATTGCTATTTTCCATTCCCACCTCTTTCAAGATTTTCATGGCATAGTTCTCCTGCTTGATCATGACAAAACCTTCCTCTTGAGCAACTTCTATACCCAAGTAGTAGGTTAGTAAACCCAGGTCAGACATTTCAAATTTTGATGACAACTTTCTTTTGAATTGATTTGTAATTTCGTGACACGTTCCGGTTACGAATAAATTGTTGGATTAGGTGTCTAAGCCATGACTAATAATTTGTATTTACCTAATTAATAGAAGCAAAGTCCATTTGGGTTGCCCTCATAGCTGGAGGTTTGGTAGAAAGTTCGGTAGAGAGAAAGGTTGGTTTATTATGGGATTAATAAATCAATAGAAATAAAAGATATGGTTTGTTAATATATTAAAGTGATGATATATTAATTAGAAACTATGTTGATTGATTAATAATTAATCAGAAATTAATTGGATTAATTTCTGTGGCATTAATTAGATTAATCAGGAGGTCAGGGATTAAAGTCGTACAAATTCAATAGTTGAATTGCGGCGCGCGGCGCGCTAATGTAAAGGCCGCGACGCGCGTACATATCCGTACGAATTCAATATTTGAATTGGGGCGCGCGGCGCGCCAATGTAAAGGCCGCGGCGCGCGTACACATAATCCGGAAAATGGGCTGCGGCTAGGGTTTCTAGCTTTACCCTTTGGTTCCCTATAAATAGGGACCCCTAGACCTCATTATCAGTTGCTCATTCTTTTATTCTCTCTGGAATTTTCAGTCCACCCTCTGGCTCCCTGGGTGTGATCTCATTTGAGGCAGGACACTTGTGCTGCTTAGCTTCAAGATTAAAACTAAAGGTTAGTTTTTCTGATTTATTCTTTTAGTTATTTTTTTTGTTTGGCCTTTAGGAATTAGTTACATGTTCAAAGTAAGAAAACATAGATCTTTTCTAGGTTGCATGTGAACTTAGGTTATTTAGTTCATGGTTGCGGAAAACCTTTCAGTGGTATCAGAGCGTTTGGTTGTTTTCTTATTGAATGGCTATAATAGTTTTCCTAATTAGGGTTTATTGTTTATAAATCTTTTGGGCCTGATTTCGATTTTGGGGTTTAGGGTTTTTGTAACCCTAGCCCCTCCCCCCTTCTTTTTCGATTTTCTTGGTTAGGGTTTTAGGAGGTTTTCTATTTTTGGTAACTTTAATTGGTTAATTAAATGGATAACCTTAAACCCAGTTTGTTTGAATTCGATAATTAAGGGTTTAAGATAGGTTTAAATTGATTTGATTAATTTGGAAAACCTATCTACATTTGAATTAATTTAATTGATTGTTTAATTAAAAGATAATTCAAAGGATTTAATTTAATTTTGATTTAATGGTTAAATTTCGAAAATTAAAGGATAAATCCTAAAATATTTTAAAAGGTTTAAAATATTTAGATTTAATTAATTTAATTAAAAGATAAATTAAATCAAATTAAAGGTTTAATTTAATTTGAAGTTTAATAGTTAAATTTCAGGAAATTAAAAGATAAACCAGGAATATTTTAAAAGATTTAAAATACATCTTATATATATTATTAAAAGTTAATACTATATGTATAAGATAAAATTGGTTAGTCAAATCATTAGTAGGCCTCATTCACGAAGCTGGTCTATAAAGTGGGTATAAGGAGACTGCCTATAAAATGGCGGTCTAATGGGTGTTCACTCTCACCCACCGCTCGCCTGATCAGTGGAGGGTCGTTAGCCAAACAGTTTTGATAGGACCGCTTAATCATTAAAAGTATAATGATCAAAGTACTAGAACCCTTACAAGAATTCCCAATCTAGTTACTTTAGAAAAAATGTGAATTTGATGCTAACCCATGAAATTGCACATTGCACTTTATGAAACGTTGGTGGAGCATGTGTGGGTTACCGGCACACCAATGGGGGTTCATAAAGAGTGGCAATGGGTTTCTCGGGTGTTATCATTGTTGATGGAGCGTGTGTGGTTAACCGGCACATCAATTTGAGATGATAATGGACCCCGAGAGTACCAAGCTAATTTGCATGGTTATTCACACCCGGTTTGTGATCCTCGGCATCCCAGTCACAAACGGTGGGGCATATCCGAGATTAAACATGCCATTGAACAGTTCAATGAGTCTCACAGATCTAGGAATTTCATAAGACTGAAATTGATAAAAGTTATCTACCTTAATGACCACTGTGTTGTGACTACGGCATCCCTCTTCACAGCATAGTTGGGGTATTTTGGGTCCTAGCCTTGTTAAATAATAAATTGGGTAATTATTTAAAAGGATTAATTAAACTAATAAATTCTATTTCCTTTTATAGATGTCTGAATCGAGTGTATATTCTCATCCTCCTCCTCATTCACCCATTTCTGAGGGCATCAGAAAGCGCCTGCTAAATATGGAAAGGCTGACTGGCCTTAACCATGTGGAATGGCTTTGCAATTGGAGAATGGTTCTTGTTATTGCTGGAAAGCTACACCTCATTGAGTACCCGATCCTAGTTTCACCAAAACATGTCATCACAAAAGGTCTTTATGATGAGCATGACCTATTATTTGATGAATCCGAGGAAGTTCGTGACCTCATGCTATTGACCATTGAGCCCGAGTTCCGCAGGGATTTTGGATCCCTAGGGCCGTATGAGTTAATACAACTGGTTGAGGAAAAGTTCCAAGAACCGGTTGAAGAGGAACGAGCTAGGATCTTCAAAAGACTTGCAGAGTGCAAGCTAAAAGAAGGAAGTAGCATCGATTCGCATGTTCTCAAGATTGAGAGATACATAGGCGAATTGTACAAACTTGGTCATCCAATTAGTCAGGAAATGAGTGTTAAGATCCTGCTTGATTCGCTGACTAATAGGTACGATCTGTTCATTCAGACGTATAGAAAGGAAGACCGGAAAAAGACTTTTGTGGAAATGCGTTCTCTGTTGACCCTATACGAGTCACTCATGGACAGGCATTGCTCCACTGGTTCAGCTACTTCTGGATTGAGTCCAGTGAAGAGACGCAGCAAGAAACGTTCCAGATCGTCTGGACATGTTCTGAGATGTCTTAGACTGGGAATCCATAGGATCGGATACAGTCACGGAAAGATTGGAAAATGCTCCAAGGTAAAATCTCTAGAAACTCAGGTTTATCTAAAAACTTCGAAACTCCTGATCCATAATTCCTTGATACATAATGTGATAGTCACGTTTGGTTTGTATGCAGGGAATCAGTAGGGTACATGGCTTTGACACATAGGAGCACTTTTGGATTGGATCTCCAGCTCATGCAGTTTTGAAGTTTAGTTAGATATTACAATCTTGTTATTAGATTATTAGATGCAAACGACATTGTTTTCACACAGTACATTGTTCGAGGGTTTTTGTGTTTTAATAAAATGTTGATTTTCTTTTGATTGTTTTAATTATCCTCGAAATGTTTGTGTGAATGTGTTAATGGCATAAATGGTAATAACTTGAATGTTGATACATCCAATGGGATTGGATTTATAAATTGGTTTCCTTATGATTGTTAAAGTGAATTTTATGAGAATCACTTCAACCAAAGGTCCAGTTGGACAGGACTTTGGAATCATTTGACTTAGAGTCACATGATGAATTGAGTGCTTAATAAAATTAATTGTGGCAAGAAAGGAATCGCCCAAAGATCCAATGGATAGGATTTTGGAATCAGTTGACTTGGAGTCAGGTGATGATTGCATGTCTTGAACAATATTAACAAAGTCATAAATTTACATGGAACTGTAAAGGTATTAAGATTTTGAGCAACAGACACATAAGTTACTGTGTATTGCTCGAATCTTCGAATAGAACACGATTAGTTATGCTTCAAAATATTTGCCAAATAGTTTGACAAATATGGCTTCGCTTATCGGAATAAGCGATTGATTGGAACCTTGAAGTGTTCAAGGATTTCAAAGGAAGCATAAGATCAACAGAACCTGAGTAACAACATAGACTGAGAAAAAGTTTCGCAGTTTATCCTCTTCCAAGAACACTAATGGTTATAATGTGTCTTAGGGAAGATGATGGAGCATTGATCGAAATAGTTTTGATCCTCGGTGTATAAGATACACCGGATACATTTCCGACTAATATTTCAATGAATTGAATGTTCAACCAGTCAGACCGCAGAAACCATATTCCGACCACATCTTAGACTAAGTAGGTTATGTTGACACTGTCTGAAATGTAAAGCTGGGATCGTCCCACTAGTACATAGAAAGTCCAGGGTCATGTAGCATTCGTTTGAATCTCATGACAAGCCTAAAACTGATCAGCAATGTCGTTTTCATTGGCCACTCCGGTTATCCTTTGAAAGAAGAGTACTTTTAGAAAGAACTCAAGTTCTAAGGAAACAGTGGGAGTAAGAATAATTCTGAATGAGTTCAGGGATTAGCCAAGTGAAAGAACCTTTAGTCGCCACTGGGACTTGACCAGGAATTAGATTCCTGTTAAACCTGACATACCCTCTCTTCGCTTGACCAGTAGTTCTTGTCACTATCATAAGGAGTTATGATTTGGATGATATACCGGGTAGTGGTAAAACACTAAAGATGGTACGGATAAGTAATCCGACTGCTGGAAGCATTGGCGAGCCCGGTTGCTGCCAAATAAGAGAACCTTAGCGCGAGACACAGTCTATGTGACAGTTTGATTGATCTTTACAACTGGTCTAGGAACCTGTGGGAGTAATCGAATCATCAAAAGAAGGGAACATAGAAATGTACTTACAGAACATCTGGTTGATTGAGTCATCACTTGGAGTCAAGTAATTGATTCCGAATGAAGCACTCTCAATAGAAGATGAAATCCGAAAGGATTCTGCGTGGCATAGTGTGAGTCGTTAGTGGAGCGTGTGTGGTTTACCGGCACACTAATATGGACTCACAAAGAACATGCCATTACAAAAGGTACATGGCCCCGGGATTCGTCCCATGGGCATCTCGCAAGAAAGGATATTCAGATTCTCAAAATAGGCCAAAAGGTTTGGATTTTGTGAATAGCCTGAAAGATTTCCTTTAATATGTCGGAAAGGTTTGGATTTCGGTTTCGCAAAATGTGCCATAAGTTCTGGATTTTGTGAATAGTCCGAAAGAGTCATATAACGGTGTCAAAGCCAGTGGGAGTATCGTTGTTATCTGCTATCATTGTATGTGGGTTACATACTGGTTCTAGGAAACGTCTCTTATCATTACAAAGTGTAATGACTTGGTGTTAAGAAACGGTTCGCTATGAAAAACTTTAAGAGATACAACATACTCAGGTGGTTGTGAACATCTATTAGATAGATCAGAATTCTGCCAATATGATCTTGATGAGATTCAAGATGCATAACCCCAGGAATGAATTTTCCTGTCATTGCAAAGTGTAATGAATTGGCATGAAAGAAACAAAGTAGGTGCAGCATGCTCACGTAGTTCATAGACATCTATCAAATAGATGAAACTGACAGTATTGACTTAGCCGTTGAAAATATGATCTTGATGGGATTCAAGATGCATAAGAAAAAGTCCCCGAAAGGAAATGGTTTCCGGAAATCATGACACAAGGATTATTGGTAATCTTAGGATTTCGAAAGTGCTTGGAATGAGATTACATCAAGTTCCTCGAGCCTCTTGGACAAATCAAAAGTGTTATGAACATATCCTGATGACTTAATGCTTAGAGCATTGTAAGTTGGATTCAGGATATGGCCTGGCTGAGAATACTGAATGGATTTTTGAACAGACGTGAGAAATCATTGGGAAATGATTAGGGTGATTGATTTGAAAGGGTTTTTCAAATCGGTAATTGTTTACACCAGAACGTGGTGCTGTAGGACTTCATGGTTAAAGAATTTCGTTGGTTCCTGATGGAGCGCGTGTGGGTCACCGGCACATCATGACACCTCGAAATTGTCTTAGGGTGTAGTCATGTGGACTAAAGACCCGAGAACCATGGGCAGTCACGGTACACATCACCGGAATGGAGTTGTGAGAGAGAATGACAAAATGACAAAAATGACAAATTGAGATATCATCGGAAGAGTATCCGATAGGATCATCTGCAATAAAGTGTATAAGTGTTAGACACTTGGATACATAGAAAGATTGAAAAGGTCATAGACATAGATATAAAAGGCTTGAATTGAAAGTTTAAAAAAGAATAAGAAACCGATAATAGTTATGATAAATCCGACTTGGTGATTACCTCGTGGAGACTTGGTAATAAGCAGGAGTAGCTGCCAGTCAGATTTTATGTTTCGCTTTTGCATGTTTACTTCCTGAATAATTGGATTATTCAAACATCCACAGTCGTTCATACTCTTAGGGAGTAAGTATGAAGGAAGACTGTCATGAATTGGTTTGTAGATTGTCTAAGGAGTTAGACATAGCAATAAGATTGCTGCAACGTTCATGAGTACTTGGAAATGGAGATTTGAGTATTGGATAAACCCGCGCTCAATGGATTGCTTCATGGATTATATCACGAGCAATGTTGAGACGATAATATCTTTTGGTCTTAAAGTGGAGAGATATGAGTTATAATTTGCAAGGCGGTTGTTCATTGATAGTACGAAAACGCATCGGTAACTCGATGTTATAAAACGTGCTGTTGTGAGTGATTTGTCGGGTAAAAGATATAACATATTAGTCAAAGCTTATTCGTCCCTTGACCCAGACGGGAAACAGATATCTGTTGGCCACTCGATGATTTTGAAGTTGACTGAAGCGCTGGCCAGCCAGGACTGAATTGATTCGTTCAATTAGAAGTCTAAAAGTCATAAGCAAAATCGGAAATCGGGAAACAGTGTGTCAGACAGAGATTGATCTCAATCCATGTCTCATGTCTGAAAATATCTTGTTGGACGGAGGATCATCTGATCACTTATCTATGGACAAAACTGACTAGGTCAGAGTTCGGCAGCAGTTTCTAGGAAGCTGCAAGTTGCTGATTAATCAGAGGTTAAATTGGTAATTATAGTCATAGACTTATCCAAGTGGGAGACTGTTGGATTAGGTGTCTAAGCCATGACTAATAATTTGTATTTACCTAATTAATAGAAGCAAAGTCCATTTGGGTTGCCCTCATAGCTGGAGGTTTGGTAGAAAGTTCGGTAGAGAGAAAGGTTGGTTTATTATGGGATTAATAAATCAATAGAAATAAAAGATATGGTTTGTTAATATATTAAAGTGATGATATATTAATTAGAAACTATGTTGATTGATTAATAATTAATCAGAAATTAATTGGATTAATTTCTGTGGCATTAATTAGATCAATCAGGAGGTCAGGGATTAAAGTCGTACAAATTCAATAGTTGAATTGCGGCGCGCGGCGCGCCAATGTAAAGGCCGCGACGCGCGTACATATCCGTACGAATTCAATATTTGAATTGGGGCGCGCGGCGCGCCAATATAAAGGCCGCGGCGCGCGTACACATAATCCAGAAAATGGGCTGCGGCTAGGGTTTCTAGCTTTACCCTTTGGTTCCCTATAAATAGGGACCCCTAGACCTCATTATCAGTTGCTCATTCTTTTATTCTCTCTGGAAATTTCAGTCCACCCTCTGGCCCCCTGGGTGTGATCTCATTTGAGGCAGGACACTTGTGCTGCTTAGCTTCAAGATTAAAACTAAAGGTTAGTTTTTCTGATTTATTCTTTTAGTTATTTTTTTTGTTTGGCCTTTAGGAATTAGTTACATGTTCAAAGTAAGAAAACATAGATCTTTTCTAGGTTGCATGTGAACTTAGGTTATTTAGTTCATGGTTGCGGAAAACCTTTCATAAATCATCTATGTACACAGCCACGATGATATATTCGCCTTTTGATTCCTCTTTCTAGACTGTTGTTTCTTGCAAACATCGTCGAAAGCCCATTCCTTGTAGTATGCCGTCAAGTTTTATGTTCCAAGCTCTTGGTGCTTGTCTTAATCCGTACAACGCTTTTGCTAGCTTATAAACTTTTCCTTCCTGTCCCGGTTGTTCAAAAGCTTCGGGTTGGATTACGTACACTTATTCTTTTAATTCACCGTGCAAGAAGGCCGTTTTCACGTCTAAGTGATAAATCTTCCATCCTTTCCCGGCTGCGAGAGCAATCAAAAGTCGTATTGTCTCGAGCCGAGCTACTGGCGCAAAGACTTCATCAAAGTCAACTCCGGGTTCTTGTACATAGCCTTTTGCCACTAATCGCGCCTTGTACCTTGATATGGAGCCGTCCGCATTTCTTTGTATTTTAAACAACCACTTCAGACCAATCGGTTTTGCAGTCTTCGCTAGAGACACCAGTTTCCAAGTGTTGTTCTTTTCAATTGATTCGATCTCGGTTTTCATTGCCTTATGTCATTCGGGTATCGCAATGGCTTCTTTAAAGTTCCTTGGTTCCTCGTCACAAGTCAACATTAA
This sequence comes from Cichorium intybus, assembly GCA_023525715.1. Classification (NCBI taxonomy): domain Eukaryota; kingdom Viridiplantae; phylum Streptophyta; class Magnoliopsida; order Asterales; family Asteraceae; genus Cichorium; species Cichorium intybus. The sequence goes on from CM042012.1 coordinate 59,514,003, forward strand.
TTCATGAATTTTTAATTCATAATCATTTAGATGGATTGGTAAAACAGAGACACGATTTGATCGATGTACCGGGGCAATTTCGGCTTCACCGTGGTCGTTGGAGTGTTCATGCTCATTGTTCACTTCACTGTTTTCCTGTCTTTGGGCTGCTCGCATCAGCCTGTTGGGTCTGATTTGTGGGCTGAATTGGCCCAACAATAGCTGGGTTTAATTGGTCGGGTCTTGAGTCCTTGGCCCAATGCACAATAAAAGTTCCTGATTTCGGATTCGCAGCGACTGTGCTCGAGTTGTTTTCAGAATTCCACTTCCATGCTGATTTTTCATCATAAGATACGTTGTGACTTATAATTATTTTATTTTCATTCGGGTTGAAGAGCCGTACACCTCCCGAACCTGGTTCTTTTCCGAAGTATACCAAAGATCTCGATCTATCATCGAGTTTTTTCAAATGCTTCGAGACGATTCTTTCGAAAGCGATACACCCAAACACTTTTAAGTCTTGGAGGTTTGGTTTGTAATTATAGAATTTCTCGAACGGAGTGACTCCTACCAATGCACGTGTAGGGGTTCGATTTATAATAAATGTTGCATGTCGCACGGCTTCACCCCAAAATTGGTTTGTAACATCTTTCGCTTTCATGAGGCAGCGTGTCATCTCGATTAGTGTTCGGTTTCGGCGTTCTACAATGTCGTTTTGTTGAGGTGAGTATGGAGTCGTTAACATTCTAGCAACACCTTCTTCGCTCCAAGAACAATTAAAGTCATTAGAGGTGAATTCACCGCCTCTGTCCGTGTGGAACGTTTTAATCTCTTTACCCATTCGATTTTCGATTGACTTTTTGAATCTTTTGATTACATCCGGTGCATCGTTCTTGTGCTTTAACAAAAAAGACCACATATATCTAGAAAAGTCATCAATAAGTACCAATATATAAGTGTTACCAGCTTGGGTTGGGGGATCGATTGGTCCACAGATGTCACCATGTAACATCTCGAGAACATCTTTTGCTTTATAAGTAGACTTCTTTGGGAACGCGTGTCTGTTTTGCTTGCCAATCATACAAATTTCGCATATATGATCTTGGTGCTTTATCGTCGGTACTCCGATGGTTAACTTGTGCATCATATTCACTGCACCAAAGTTAACATGGCCAAGGCGTGTGTGCCATAACCAAGACACATCATCGATTTTTGCTTGCAAGCAATAAGGCTTTCCAACACTTAGGCGTGTTTTATAAAGACGATTCTCGCTTCGCAGGACTTTCATAAGCAGCCTTCCATATTTGTCTTTCATTGTTAGATAATCACCATGGAGCCGAATGTCACAGCCGAGCAGAGTTGTTTGACCGAGACTTATTACATTGGTTCGGAGTGATGGAATGTAATCGATGTCTCTCATCAATTTTTGTTCTCCTTTTTACCTTCAAACAAAATTGAACCTTTTCCTTGTATGCGAACGCACGAACCATCTCCAAACCTTACTCTACCAGTTATTCGCGTATTTAATTCAGAAAAGTATGAGTGATTACCAGTCATGTGATTGCTGACACCATTGTCGAGGTACCGCACATCGTCTTCATCTCGGTTCGGCTCGACTTTGGGAGGAACACAATTGTATTTGTTTAGAAAAATCGTCTCTTCCTGCATCATAAAGAATGTCCCTTCCTCATGGTTTGCACCTCCTTCCTGTGCATCGTGTAGGTTTGCTTCGTGGTTGTTGATTCAATCTGGGCACTTCGAGGCAAAGTGTCCGTATTTGTCGCAGCGAAAGCATTGGATGTTTGAAAGATCTCTTTTTTCATTATTATTGCCATTTTTCTTCCCATCTTCACGGTGTTTTGACGAGTCCTTTTGGTCATAGTTTTGGGTGTTACCCTGAGCACGACCTTGTCCCCCACGGTTTGTTCCATGCCCTCTCCCACGGCCCGAGTCTTGGTTTCTCGTAGTGTTTTCTGTTCTGGAATAAAGTATTCACCGGGCTCGACTGCTTTGTCAGAGTCTTTTATTCGTTCCTCCTATGCTTTCAACCTCCCAACAACATCTTCAAAGGAGATTGTTTTAAGGTCCAGAACCTGTTCGAGTGCAGCCACGATGTGAATGAAGTGTTGTGGAAGACTCGTGAGGAATTTCTTTACTAACTTCTCCTGCGGGATTGTTTCTCGATCTATGAAGACAACATTTGTAATCGTGCTTCTTTGACTCGGTCTGCCCCTAAGTTGCGAGTTTTAATGGCTTCCCACATCTCCTTCCCAGTTTTCATATTGCCGATTTGCAAGATCACATCCTCCGGTACCGATTGAAACAACAAGCCTTTCACGATGTTGTTTCTTTTGACGTCCGTTGAACCCGGATCAATCAAGTCCCATACGCCGTGAATCCCGAGCAGAGCTTCCATCCGCATGCGGCAAATTGTGTAATTTATCGAAGTCAATTGAGGGAATTGAAACGATAAAGAATGAGATTCTTTTGGTTGCGGTTCTGAGTTTGCACCTCCCGTCATCTTTGATTGCTCTGAAAAGTTGCGAATTTGATTGAACCGATCATCCAACTGATCGAGTCCGCTGAGGTTGAATCGACCACAACTCTGATCGGGTTCCCCTCCTTCTGATTCGGATCAATTGCCTTCCTTGCTCTGATACCAATTAAAGAGAAACAGACCAACAAAAACAGAGTACAAAACCAGAAAAATACGTAAGTTCTTTATTGGAGAAATATTACTCAAAAACTCCAAAATCCAATCTATAAGTCTACCCACACGGTTTCTAATATATATACTAATCTAACTCTTCAGTATATATCTAACAATTCAAAAGCCTTAGTAATTATCCCAAACTAACAAACTAGATAACTACACGTTTGAATTGGGTTACAGATAAGATGTCTTGGATTGTGTTCCAATCCAGTTAGATAAGATGTCTTGGATTGTGTTCCAATCCAGTTAGCTGAGCCGATCCACGCCTCTCGCCTTAACCGAGCTCAGATAATTCGCCAACACATCAAGGGGGAGTTATTAATTGTCTTCGCCTCTTGGGAAGCATAGTAGTGATTTAGAAGTTTAATTTCAAAGTGGATTTTTATGGCGAGTTTGGATTCTTGCTTATTTTTGAGTTTTTTACCAAAAGGTGGTATTTTGAAAAAATATTTACAAAAGACTTGTACTTTAAAAAATATTTACCTTATAATTGTATTTGTTTATGTTTTGTAGAAAAAGAAAATAAATAATAGTCGGTGGTTCCTCCTTGCCTCACCGTCTGCACACACTACACATAAATTGTAGCAGTAGATTACAATAAACCTCCATCGCGCTTTCTTATTATTCACTTAAGCTTTGTTTTTCATTTGTTCGTCTATCAATTACAATGGAGCCTCTAAAGTTGGAAAGAAGTACAGAGAGATAGAAAGATGATAAGGAAATCGATATAGTTCTTCACTTGTTCGTCTGTTAGTTATTTTCTCGTCATCTATTCGTTTATTAATCAAAGTAGTACAATTGATTTTTTATGACGATTTCAATTTGGTGAGGAAACTGCAGCTGAGGAGCAAAGTCGTGGAGGCGTTGAAGCTTACCGATTAAATATTCGCCCCTCTAGAGATTTTTGCCCATGTACCCACTCTGATCGATCCATATTGATCATGTAGTTTGACGGAAATCATCAACTAATACAACTAATCAAAGATAAACAAGGACTTCAGTTGAGAAATAAAAAATGAATCAATCCATTTTGACCGAGATGAACGTCAAGTTTTCAGTAGGATAAGGATTAGTTTCTACTTTGTTTTACACATTTCATCTTTGTCGATTAGGAAAGCTGGTTTTATAGAGACATTTAAGGTTGGCCGGTGAAGATAATGGCGGTGCCATTATTACTGGTACGGTGGTTACTCTGATGTAGAAGTAGCGCACAATGTGCTTGCTCGACGGATCATTTGTTAATGTGACGATATGATTTGTTATGATCTTTTGAAAAGAAGAGCGTGTGGATGGTTTACCGGCAAACAAACAAAATTGATTTTTCCAACGAAAACTAAAGAGTCGCAGTCTGATGGGTAATGCAAATGTTTTCTTTTTCATTTTCTTATGAAAGAAGATGCGGGTCTATAGCTAATATAGTAATATTACTTTTACCATCTTTTTTTAAATAATTTAAAAAGTACAATTGTTTGGTAAATATATTTTATAACTACTATCCTTTAGCATAAAACTCCTTATTTTTAGGATTACCCTTGGAGCTTAAGGATGATTAAGCTCTTTGGAGCTTGCTTTGTATAGTTATATATCTTAGAACCTGGTGTGAAGAATATTGAAGATTCGATATTTTGGGTCTTTTCATCATTGTTTCTCATCATGATGTTATTTTTGGGATTCATATTTACAATTGCTTGATTCAAATCATTGAATCTTATCATCCATTCTAAGCTTGGAGGGGGAGAATGTTGGATGCAAAGCTCTTCATGTATGATGACAAGGGCCCTTTATGATATGTAGGAAATTTACCTTCACACACACACACACATACATACATACATACATACAACATACATACATACATACATACATACATACATACATACATACATACATACATACATACATACATACATATATATATATATATATATATATATATATATATATATATATATATATATATATATATATATATATATATATATTCATGTACTCATTTGTTAGATATGCTCACAGATATAATCATAGAGCTGTAAGTTGAAATTCCTTAGCTTAGCGTAATTTAGATCTAGATCCTTTTTTTTTGTAATTTCCTCATAATAATCGATTACTATTTTTGACACTGATAACACATCTTGTTGATTATGTCTTCTTTCTTTATTTAATATACTTGCTTATTCACCCCTAATTTGTGCGTGTGTGTATGCATATGCTTGTGCGTATGTGTGTATGTGTGTGTCTGAATAAATCTAAGCCATCATTTTCATTGCAGCAACCATTGTTGCCCACATTCTTCTCTCCTCATGCATAACATCTGATTGTGGTTTCAGAATGTTTAATTGGTCAATATTAAAAGAAGTAACAACTTTTTAAATTCCGTATTATTCACTATGTGCTTTTTTGGGAAAGGTTCAAAATCTAAACTACAAAAGGCAAGTCAACTTGTGATTGTTTTCTTTTATGTAATCTGGTATTCAAATGGAAAAAAAGAAATTACATTTCATAAAAACTTAACCTTTATATTAAATTCTGTTAGCCATAAAGACTCATGTTGCATTGTTTTTCCAAGTAAGGAACATCCCTATAACAAATTCCTTGTAAGGGACATTTATGGTAATTTTTGGAAAACACAAGGACTATTTCTGAAATTTTATAGGATAAGAATAAAACTTTATAGTTGTAACACGGTTAAATAGATTTTTTTTTTTAACAGCACAATTTTATTAAAAGCAAACGGGGAACTTGTAAGAAATCGGTTAAATAGATGTTGAGGTTTGATGTTAGGTCTTGTTATCACTAAAAAGTAGAAAGTTCCTACATTTTGTGGGAAAAGAAAAAGTAAGTTTCATCACTTTAAAACATCTATAGGAATAATTAATTAAAGATAGGCCCCAGAAAAGGAAAAAGTAGTCAGAGACATAATTTTGCATTAAACACTATAAACGTGTAACATGTTGAAAATTAAAAATCTGGTTTACGAATACTACAAAATTGTACTTTTTACGAGATATCGAGGTTGAGGGTTAATTATGAAAAATTAAAAGCTGCCTTGGTTGTAACTTGTAAGATTGTCTTTTCGTATTGACGCATTTTTTTTGGAACCTAATCGGCTAATCCAATATGTTCGTCTTTGATTTGTATGAATTAAGTACAAAAAAAAAAAATTTGAATAAAGGATATGATATACTCAGGACAAATCTATTGGAATAGGATAGGAGACTTATTTAAAAGACTTGTTCATGGTCTTTGTATATTATTAAATTAAACTATTTATCATATGAATCTAAGAAGTTATGTCCAATTTGTAGAAATGATCTCTACTTAATAGAAAATTTTAGAAATAATCTATGTGTTTTATAAAATTACGACAATAGTCACTTTCCAATAGTGTTTTTATAAAAATTATTCACCGTGTTTTACAAAGTTATACAAATGGTCCCTATATAATAATGAATTTGTAGATAGTTTAAGATTGAAATAACAGAAATGGTCCATTTGTCTCATATTTTTGTCCCTATCTAGTAACAATTTTTTAAACATCGTCGCGTATTTCACAAAAGTTACAGATATGACCTTATGTAAGAGAAGTACCGAAAACACTAGATTATAAACTGGCTACAACATATTGTCCATACCATTATTTTATATTTAATTCCATATATTTTCTCAAACTTTTTCTTTAATTTTACCCTTAAATGTCACTTTTTTGTGCATATATACACATATAGGTTTATACTAATTAAAGATCTTGCATACTATGTGCTTAGATCTCATCAAACTCCATACTTTTATGTTCGTAGTCACATATTTATTTAAATACAAGTTTTGATTTGTATGCTTATATTTATTTTGTCTTTCATGAAAGGAGCAAATGTTTATTTATACAACAATATGTTATATTTTTCCTAATTTATTAGAAAAATGTTTTTTTTACAAATATGTAATCATATTTATTCTATGATTAAAATATGTAATGTTTTATATATAACATGACTATGTGGTTAGTTGCATAGTTCATGTCAGTAACATAAATCATTTAAAAAACATGTACATACATCGGTGAAAGATGAATCAATGTTTTGCTTAAAATTGTAATATTATGAAACAATGTTCCACAAATAAAAATTAAAATTGTTTATACATGAGGTAGTCGGTCCCCTATTACCATATTGCATATCTTGGACCAATGATGTAGGATCGCATATTGCATCTAAAACCCTGTTTTATGTGCATAATATAAGAAAAATATGAAACATTATTCCATAAATGAATGTTTATTCTTTTTAAAGCCACAAATCTAGCGAGAAGATATTTTCTTAGGCAACACTTTCTAAAAAAAACAATAACTACCTGTTTAGGTTATGTCGACATATTGTTGAAACTGGGCTCGCTCCTTTAGCTTAAGGAAATGCTCCATATCGTTCTAGCACTATGCTTTTGACACTACCACCTTTCTGATAAATCGGATGTCATCTCGTATCCCACAGTCCATCTCTACATATGAGCTTGTCTTTTACAAATAACCAGATTACTTGTTCCTTAAGGTTTTTGAATGTCAATGTTTTCGATACATTCAACCTTACAATGCTCATAAACTCAATTTTTGATCCACTCTATGCATCTTCTTAGGTTATAGCCCAACTCATCATAATTATCGGTGTCTTGACATACAAACAAATTGCATCTACGTTGTCTGATATGTCTGCTTTAATAAACATGTCTTCCATTTTTACCTAACTATATGCCCACTCCATTCTCCTTAAACCAAGTTTCTACATCATCCGTGCCCACAACAGCTGAGCATCCTTCCTCTACCAACCCCTACAGTTTTCCCATGTTTGATGACACTCCAACAACGACTGATTCAACTGGTGACCCTCTTATTTCTCTCGGCGAGTCTTCACCTCCGTCACCTTTACCCTATGTTTTTGAGACGACTACCCCACCAAGCCCAACTCCCATATTTGATCCTACTCCATCGAGTCTGTCTACCTCTCCTCCTCCTGTCACATGTATTCACCCTATGTGACTCCGACCACATCATAAACCCCATGTCCCCTTTGATGCTTCCTCATCCAATGTCACTCGATCTAACTCATCGGACACTGAGCCTTCCTCATTTATTGTTGCTTATAAATCTATTGAGTAACACATGGCTATGCCTGAGGAGTACTCTGTATTGATAAGAAATGACATCTGGAGTCTTGTTCCCTTTCCGAATAATTATAACATTGTTGGGTGCAAATGGGTGTAGACAATTAAGCACAAGGCTGACGGTACCATCGAGCATCATAAAGTGCATCTGGTTGCCAAAGCGTTCCATCTGAAGGGTTTTCTAGCAATCAATGAATAAATAATTCTTATGGTTCACATGCAACCCTAAAAAGATCTATGTTTTCTTCTATGAAGATAATAAACTAAAAACTAAGGCCAACAATTAAATCTAAAGTATAAAATAGAAGAACCAACCTTTGATTCTTGATCTTGAAGCCAGCAGCACAAATGTCCTGCCTCAAATGGTGTCACACCCAAGCAAAGGAGGAGAAAACAAAATTCCAGAGTTTCTTTAGGTGAAAGTGGTGCAGGTTTTAGGGTGGCCAGGAGTCTCTTTTTATAGCCTCCAAGGGTGACAGTCAAAACCCTAGAGGAGCCTACTTAATGGACAAGCATGTTGACCATTTGAACCAAGCCTTCCAAACCCTACTAGGGTTTATGAAATCCCATGGAGGCTCTCCATGATTTCGCCAACTTAGGCCCTTCCACTGGCTAGCCAATTATTCAACTATTGAATAAATACAAACCGGTCCCTGCACCTTTAATTAATTAAATTAATCACTAAATTAAATCTAATTAATTCTAGATTAATTTATAATTAATTACTATAGTTTTTAATTAATATATTATCACTCTAATATATTAATAAACTATTTATTTCATCTCTATTGATTTATTAAACAATTAATAAATCAATCTCTTTCTCTACTGAACTCTGTACCAAACCTCCAGCTATGAGGGCAACCCAAATGGACTTTGCTTCAATTAATAATACAAATATAAAGTCATGGCTTAGACACCTAATCCAACAGTCTCCAACTTGGATAAGTCTATGACTTTTATTTATCTTTTGATTAATAAACAACCTGTAGCTTCCTAGAAACTGCTACCGAACTCTGACCCAGTCAGTTCTGTCCATTGATAAGTGATCATATGATCCTTCATCCAACAAGATATTTTCAGACACGAGACATGGATTGAGATCAATCTCTGTCCGATACTCCGTTTCCCGATTTCTGATTCTGCTTATGACTTTCGAACTTCTAATTGACCACATCAATTTAGTCCAGGCTGGCCAGCACTTTAGTCAACTTCAAAATCATCGAGCGGCCTACAGATATATGTTTACCATCAGGGTCAAGGAACGAATAAGCTTTGACTCATATGCTTGTGTCTTTTACTTACCAAATCGTCCATAACAATGTGTTTTATAACATCGAGTTACCGATGCGTTTACGCATTATCAATGCACAACCGACTCGTAAATTTCAACTCATATGTCTCCGCTTCAAGATCATACGATATTATCGTCTCAACATTGCTCGTGATGTAATCCATGAAGCAATCTATTGAGCGCGGGTTTATCCAATACTCAAATCTCTATTTCTAAGTAATCGTGAACGTTGTAGCAGTCTTACTGCAATGTCTAGCTCCTTAGACAATCTACAATCAATTCACGACAGTCTTCGTTCATACTTACTCCCGAAAAGTATGAGCGACTGTGGACTTTTGAATAATCAAATTATTCGGGAAGTGAAACATGCAAAATTGAAACTTAAAATCTGACTGGTAGCTACTCTTGCTTATTACCAAGTCTCCACAAGGTAATCACCAACTCGGATTCTTCATAAAACTATTATCGGTTTCTAGATTCCTTTTAAACTTTTAATTCATGTTATGTATCTATGTCTATATGACCGTTCACACTTTTTATGTATCCAAATGTCATACATTGATACACTTTATCCAATTGGACATTCATCCGATGATATCTCAATTTAGTCATATACTGTCATTCTCACTTACCTCTCCATTCTGTGTATTGTGACTTTCCATGGTTCTTGGGATCTTTAGTCTACATGACTGCACCCTAAGACTATTTCGAGGTGTTACGATGTGCCGTTGACCCACACGCGCTCCATCGAAAGACCAACGAAATTCTTTAACCATTAAGTCCTTTTACTTATTTGAACCTTTTCAAATTACTATTAACATTCACCCCGATCATTTTTCAATGATTTCTCACGTATGTACAGAATCCATTAAGTATTCCCAGCCTGGTCATATCCTGAATCTGACTCACTATGCTCTAAGCATTAAGTCATCAGGACATGTTCATGACACTTCTGATCGATCCAAGAAGCTTGTGGAATTCGATCTAATCTCATTCCAAACCCTTTTGGAATCTTTGGATTACTTATAATCCTTGTGTCACGACTTTTAATAACTATATCCTTTCAGAGACTCTTTCTCATGCATCTTGAATCTTACCAAGATCATGCTTACTATGGCTAGGTCTATACTGATGATAACATCTATCCGATAGATGTCTATGGATTATGTGAGTATGTCGCACCTTCTTTATATCATCACACTTTGCAATGATAGAAAACTCTTTCCTAGGGCAATGCATCTTGAGTCTCATTAAGATCATTTTGGCAGAGTTTCGATCTATCTCATAGATGTTTACAACCACCTGAGTATGTCGTATCTCTATTAAGTCTTTCATAGCGATCCGTCTCTTAACACCAAGTCATTACACTTTGTAATGAAAAGAGACGTTTCCTAGAAACAATATGTAACTTACATATGGAGATAGTAGATAACAGCGACACTCCCACTGGCTTTGAGACGGTTATGGAATATTCACAAAATCCAGAACTTTTGGCACATTTTTGAGAATCTAAACCTTTCTGACATCTTAATGGAAATCTTTCAGCCCTTTCTCAAAATCCAATCCTTTGGCATATTTTGAGAATCTGAATATCCTTTCTTGCGAGATGCCCGTGGGGTTAATCCCGGGCCCTTGTACCTTGTATTGGCATACTCTATGTGAGTCCCTATTAGTGTGCCGGTGATCCACACGCGCTCCACTAACGACTTACAATGTGCCATGCAGTATCCTTTCGAATTTCATCTTCTATTGAGAGTGCTTCTCCCGGAATCAATTACTTGACTCTGAGTATCGTCTCACTCAACCAGATGTTCTGAAGGTATGTTTCTGTCCATGTTGCTTTCTTTTGATGATTCAATTACTCCCACTGGTTTTTAGACCAGGTGTAACAACGGCTGAGCATCCTTCCTCTACCAACCCCCACAGTTTTCCCATGTTTGATGACACTCCAACAACGACTGATTCAACTGGTGACCCTCTTATTTCTCTCGGCGAGTCTTCACCTCCGTCACCTTTACCCTATGTTTTTGAGACGACTACCCCACCAAGCCCAACTCCCATATTTGATCCTACTCCATCGAGTCCGTCTACCTCTCCTCCTCCTGTCACATGTATTCACCCTATGTGACTCCGACCACATCCTAAACCCCATGTCCCCTTTGATGCTTCCTCATCCAATGTCACTCGATCTAACTCATCAGATACTGAGCCTTCCTCATTTATTGTTGCTTATAAATCTATTGAGTAACACATGGCTATGCCTGAGGAGTACTCTGTATTGATAAGAAATGACATCTGGAGTCTTGTTCCCTTTCCGAATAATTATAACATTGTTGGGTGCAAATGGGTGTAGACAATTAAGCACAAGGCTGACGGTACCATCGAGCATCATAAAGTGCATATGGTTGCCAAAGGGTTCCATCTGAAGGGTTTTCTAGCAATCAATGAATAAATAATTCTTATGGTTCACATGCAACCCTAAAAAGATCTATGTTTTCGTCTATGAAGATAATAAACTAAAAACTAAGGCCAACAATTAAATCTAAAGTATAAAATAGAAGAACCAACCTTTGATTCTTGATCTTGAAGCCAGCAGCACAAATGTCCTGCCTCAAATGGTGTCACACCCAAGCAAAGGAGGAGAAAACAAAATTCCAGAGTTTCTTTAGGTGAAAGTGGTGCAGGTTTTGGGGTGGCCAGGAGTCTCTTTTTATAGCCTCCAAGGGTGACAGTCAAAACCCTAGAGGAGCCTCCTTAATGGACAAGCCTGTTGACCATTTGAACCAAGCCTTCCAAACCCTACTAGGGTTTATGAAATCCCATGGAGGCTCTCCATGATTTCGCCAACTTAGGCCCTTCCACTGGCTAGCCAATTATTCAACTATTGAATAAATACAAACCGGTCCCTGCACCTTTAATTAATTAAATTAATCACTAAATTAAATCCAATTAATTCTAGATTAATTTCTAATTAATTACTATAGTTTCTAATTAATATATTATCACTCTAATATATTAATAAACTATTTATTTCATCTCTATTGATTTATTAAACAATTAATAAATCAATCTCTTTCTCTGCTGAACTCTGTACCAAACCTCCAGCTATGAGGGCAACCCATATGGACTTTGCTTCAATTAATAATATAAATATAAAGTCATGGCTTAGACACCTAATCCAACAGTTCAACAACCAAATATCGATTTTGAGGAGACTTTTAGTCTCGTGGTTAAATCTACCACGATTCGGGTGGTTCTTTCACTATGTGTCTCTTAGGGGTGGTCTCTACGTCAACTTGATATTCAAAATGCATTTATGCATGGGCATCTTAATAAGATTATATACATGTCTCAACTCTCAACCCCCAGGTTTTGTTGAACATGCACATAAGCACCATGTATGTCGGCTCAAGTGATCTAAATCCACGGCTTAAAACAATCCCCCGGTGCTTGGTTCCATCGTCTCTCCAACGTACTAGTCAATTTTGGCTTTACTGCATCTAAGACCGACTCATCATTATTTATCTATTACAAGAGCTCTGTTGTTCTCTATGTCCTTGTTTATGTTGATGATATTATTGTAACAGTGAATTGTACATCTCATATTGATCGCCTTGTCTCCACAGTCGACTTGGAATTCGCTTTAAAAGACCTGGGTGGCCTACATCATTTCCTTGGAATTGAGGTTATCTTTAGTGGTTCTTACATTATTTTGTCTCAACAGCAATATGTTCTCAATTTATTATGTCGGGCGGGATTATCCGATGCTAAACGAGCGCCTTCCCCTATGTGACCGGTGGTGCATCTGACTAGGGAATCGGGTACAACATTTGATGCTCCAACCAAGTACCGTCAAATTGTTGGTGTCTTAGATTTTGCTATGCTTTCTCACCCAAACATTGTGTATACTGTTAACAATGTATGTCATTTTATGCATGAACTGAGAGATCATCATTGGTCCCGGTCAACCGGATCCTTCGGTATCTTCGAGGCACGACCTCTCTTGGTCTTCTCATTCGACGCAATTTGACACTAGTCATGCATGCCTCTTATGACTCGATACTTAGTACCTACTCTGTGTAAGACTTGTTCCCATATACCATATTAATTAAAGTCAAAATTCCTTTAAAATGGAGATAGCGGCGCTACCACCTATGGGTAGCGGTGCTATGGGCTTCAAAGTTGAAACGCGGGTGGTCTAGCGATAGCTCCGCTAACTCCATATTTTAGCGACGCTATGTGTCGTTGAGTGTAAAACCCTAATTTCGACTTTAGAAGCCTATTTAAAGGCTCCAACCTTTAGGGTTCGTACTTTTGGCGAATCTCTGAGTGCTTGGGCGACCCTAGACTTCTGGACCTCTATCTCTTCTCATTATCTTATTCTTGGAAGGTGTTGTAGAAAAAAATAAGGAAGAAGGTGTGGTAGCATCAAGTTCAGCGAGTTCTTGACCTTCTCCTTGAAGCTTAGGACCTCTGTAAGTCATCTAAACCTCTAAGTTGAATCCATGATCGTTTTGTTATGGTTATATGTTAGGTTTTATCTCTTATTCCATCCTAGCATGTCTTGGTTGGAGTTTGAAGGACTCCAGGCCTTATAGTTACCCATGAATACCCTTCAGGGATTCAAATTCCTGATCTAGACTCCACATTCTATCTACTTTAAGCCATGCTTTGGATTAATGGAGTTATTATCATCTTAGGGTTAGGGTTTTGGACATGCATGGATCATAAATAACTGAATGATGGACTGGAAAGACAAGACTTTGGTCCCTTGGTCGAGTCCTGGAAACCATGGCCACTGGATGGACCGATTAAGGAATGAATGGAAGCTTTTGGCAATCTAGGGTTAGCGCTGCTAACATCTCTGGCGCTAACCGCGATGGACCCCCATAATGAGGATGCATCCTTAGCGACCCTACGGGTAGGTGATAGCGCCACTATCACCTCTGTGGTGGACTTTTGACCATGAGTTGACCTCTGATCGTTGACTTGCATCATTGACGGGTCTGACTTTTAGTCAAACCTATCGGAACGAGAATTACGGTTGTGATGATATTGTATTATGAAATTTAGGTGTTTTGGTGCTTGAGTGTAGTAATCCTAGCATTTACTAGTTCGTTTGCGAGACATGTGAGTATCATCGCCTTACTATATGTTGTGCATGCTTAGGCAGCTTGATTTATTTGCTTACAGTTACTTAATCTGTTCTTTTAACTGTGGTAGTGTGTTTGTTTGCGGGCAAGATAATATTGATGTCGTGTCCCAATTATAATGAGGAGCACAAACCGAGTCTCGTACGTGTTGTATCGTGGGTTAGGGCTGATGTCGTGTCTCACGTGTTCCATATTCTGAGTAGGATGATGGCATGTTCCTATCATGAGTTGCGTATGATCTTGCCATATCCCGAGGACTTGATGTTTGAGTGTATTGCATGTATGATAACTAGGGAACTTGCTAAGTTTTATGCTTACCCGTGGATTTTAAAATGTTTAAGGTACTTCTAATGATAAAGGGAAGAGCAAGGTGTGATGGCGGCACATCGCATACCGGGAAAATTTATTTATGATGTTTATGACTTGATTTTGATTACACTTTCTATGGTTGTGAATGGATAAGTATAGACATGTTTTCCTAAATAAATATGGTATGTTTTTATATTAAAAAGTTATTGTTGAAAATTGAGTCGTTACACTCTGACGTTGATTGGGCCTGGTGTTCGAATAATCGGAGATCAACAGGTGGCTTAACTATTTTTCATGGCATAAACCTTATTTCTTGGTGTTCACGGAAGCAACGAACCGTCTCCCGCTCTTACACCGAGGCCCAATACAAAGCCGTTGCTGACACTGCGGCGGAACTTACTTGGCTTCAGGCTCTACTTAAAGAATTGGGTGCTAGTTTACAGGCGTCTCCAACACTATGGTGTGACAATCTTGGTGCCACCTTGTTTCACGCTAAAACACATTGAAATTGATTTTCACTTCGCTGAGGAAAAGGTCTCTAGAGGTGAGCTACAGGTTCAATTTATTTCCACTAATGATCAAGTACTTGATGTCTTCTACAAGCCTCTTTCAACACCTCGGTTTCAATTCCTTCGATCCAAGCTTCAGGCTCTGTCCCGCCCTTAGCTTGTGGAGGCGTGTTAAACCATAGTTTATAATAGATTATATTTGAGAGATTAGAATGCAAATTCTCTTCCTATATATATTCTCTGTGCTCGTGTTATTCAAGTCTATATATGTTCTTTCTGCTCGTGTTATTCAAGTAATGAAAATCAACCTTATTTAAATTGGGGTTTGACATAATAAAACCCCACTAGAAAAATAGTTTCTACTTTCTGCAATTAAGTTTCGAAATTCGAATTACAAATATTTGGTAAATAGTTTCTAAAAGTGCCAAGCCTTGGCATAAAACATCATCATAAAGGTCGAGGAACGGTTCCAACGGATATCACTTTTTCTAACGAACTGTGTATTTAAGGGTGCGTTTGGTTGTGGAAAATTTTCCAGTTTTCCAAGAAAATTTTCCAAGAAAATGAAAAGTTGGAAAACGCGTTTGGTTAATCAAATTTTCCAAAGTTTTCCTAGAAAATGAAAATTTTCCATTTTCCAAAATTAAATTGAACTTAGAAAAACTCAAAATTATTGTTTTCCAAATTTTTCTATTTCCAAATTTTTCCAAAAAACAATCCCTACACACATATCATACCCATCTCAACCACCCACCCTACCCCCTCCTACACTACCCCACCCCTACCCTCACCCACCCCACCCCCACCCCTATGCCACCCCACCCCACCCCTACCCCATACCCTATCCCTACCCCACCCACCCCCAACCTACCACCCCACCCCCACCCACCCTACCCTAACCACCCACCCTACACCCAATACCCCTACACCACCCCCACCCCACCCCAACCCCACCCCACCCACCCCCTACCCCACCTACCACCCACCCCTACTTACCCTACCCTACCCACTCCTACCCCCACCACCCACACCCCACCCCACCCCTACCCTCACCCAACCACCCTACCCCACCTACCCCTACCACCCTACCCCACCCTTCACACACCCCACTCCTACCCTACCCCACCCCACCTCTACCCTCACCCTCACCCTCACCCACCCCTACCTCACCCACCCCTACCCTACACCCCACCCCCTACCCTCACCTTACATCCTACCACCCACCCCTACCCTCACCCACCCACCCACACCCCCACTACTCACCCACCTTACCACCCACCCTACCCCTACACCTACCCCTCACCCCACCCCACCCCCACCCACCCTACCTCACCCCACCCCCAATTCCCACCACCCACCCCCACCCTACCCCACCACCACCCACCCACCACCCCTGCACCACCCCCACCCCTAACCCCTTTACCCACTACCCCACCAGCTACCCCACCATACCCCACCCCATCCTACCCCTATCCACCCCACCCACCACCCACCCCCTATCTACCTCCACCCAACCACCCTCACTACTTAAATAACTTAAATTTATTTATTATTAATAATACTAAAATAAAATCCCTTTCTTTAAATAAATTAGAATAAAATTATTTTTTCTTTTCTAATGGGTATTTTCTTTTTTCGCTTCATACGTGTTATAATATTAGACAAATCAAAAGTTGGATGGAGGTAGGTAGGGTGGGGTAGCGGTGGGTGGGTAGCGGTGGGTGGGGGTGGGTAGGGGTAGGGGTGGGGGTGGATGGGTGGGTTGAGGGTAGGGGTGGGTGGGGGTGAGGTAGGGTGGGGTGGGGTAGGGTAGGGTAAGGTAGTGGGGGTGGGGTCGGTAGGGGTGGGGTGGGGTGGATAGAGGTAGGTAGGGTGGGGTAGGGGTAGGTGGGGTGGATGGAGGGGTGGGTACGGGTGGGGATGATTGGTGGGTAAGTGTAGGGGTGGGGTGGGGTAGGGTGGGGGTGGGTGGGTGGAAGGCTGGGGTGGGCTGGTTTGTAGTGGGGGTGGGGTGGTAGGGTGGGTAGGGTGGGTGGTGGTACGGTTGGGGTGGGGTGAGTAGGGGTGGGTGGGTGGGCGAGGGTAGGGGTGGGGTGGGGTAGGGGTGGGTGGTGGTGGGGGGTGGGGGTGGGTGGTGGGATTGGGGTGGGGTGGGGTGGGGTAGGGTGAGGTAGGTTTATAAATATGTGTATTTTGTATTATTTTAAAGTAAAAAAAATAGAAAATGAAAACTTACAGAAAATACACATCCAAACGCGTTTTCTAATTTTCTAAAATGGAAAACGAAAACTCAATTTGATTAACCAAACGCGTTTTCTACTGAAATGAAAATGAAAACTCCACTCCACTTTTCTGAAAATGAAAAGTGGAAAAGGAAAACACTTTTCCGCAACCAAACGCACCCTAAGGTATCTATTTATTGAACCGCAACTATAGTTGTCTCAAGAAACCGAAATCAAACTTTGCATTCTTTTCCGAGCGTGTGAATGCCAAAAAAGTCTCGCATATTAATTATAGATAAATTACAGAAATGACCCATGTGTTTATAAGAAATCACAAAGTATAATTTAAATTTATATTTTATACGCATCTGACAAATATACGATACCGGAATTCGAGTACCGGGTAAATTATCAAATTGACCGGAGATAGGGCCGAGTATACCAGACTTTTTCAATCGGGGACAGGGATGGTGTTACCCGTCAGTCCCCCACACTCGAGCCCGAGATCAACCGCTATGGATACTCGAATATATATATATATATATATATATATATATATATATATATATATATATATATATATATATATATATATGTATGTATGTATGTATGTATGTATGTATGTATGTATGTATGTATGTATGTATGTATGTATGTATGTATGTATGTATGTATGTATGTATGTATGTATGTGTGTGTGACTATACTATCTAATAAAGACGTAACTCGGATACCACGTGGAATCTGATATCATTCAGTTTTTTTTTCTCTCTATGATCCGGTTATATTCGTTAATTATGTTTGAATTTGAATTCTTTCCATGTCACTCACTATAATTAGGGTAAGGGAAAATGACTTATAAGGGTAATTATGTTTCAAAACTGTTCAAAAAACACCATCCAAGTTTGGTCTGTTCAAAAAACACCATCCAAGTAAGACCTTTGTACAAAAAACACCATCCAAGTAAGGCTTTTGTACAAAAAACACCAACGAACTACATGTTTTGTTCAAATTTTACCCGATGGTAACCAGCTCTTGCAGGTTAAAGGATGACTTGACCTAATATTTACTGACATAGCATAATAACAGATGAACAGTTTAACCTGCAAGAGCCGATTACCATCGGGTAAAATTTAAACAAAACATGTAGTTCGTTGGTGTTTTTTGTACAAAGGTCTTACTTGGATGGTGTTTTTTGTACAAAGGCTTTACTTGGATGGTGTTTTTTGAACAAACCAAACTTGGATGGTGTTTTTTGAACATTTTTGAAACATAATTACCCTTATAAGTCATTTTCCGTTAGGGTAACTACATTTTTATAGCAAAAAGTTTAAATCATATCCTTATTTGAAATATTTGAATATGATTCACTTTCTTATATAATCATTCAATCCGGATTCTAAATTTATTCTTCTTCCGTCCTCGATTTTGATTTGCAACTAAGGGTTCTTTATCAAAGTCTTCATCTTCATCAAAGTTGTAGTAATGAGGTAAATATTAATCATGAACATATTCTATATTTTCGATATTTGTATTCATTCTTAACTTTTTTCTATTTTAACAATAAATTGTTTTATTGGTACGTATTACAACATTGAACTTTTTGTTTTATCCTAAGATTAAAATTAAACTTTATATTGTATTATTATTATAACATTGAACTTTTTTTCGTATATATTGCGACATTGAAGTTTTATTATTGAAAGAAGTAATTTTCATCCAATTTTTAACAGTTTCGAAGAAAAATTTCCATCCAGAAAACTTCCTAGTATATATCAGAAGTTACAACCATTATATTCTCCAATTTCATAAGTTATATCTATTTTAACAAGAAATTATTATTATTATTATCAATTATAGCATTTAACTTTCTGTTTTATGATAAGTGCAACATTGAACCTATATTTTTATATCTATTGCACCATTTGACTTTTCTTCATCATCAACAGATTCTGAAATTTCTTCCTTCAATCTAATTTCTTCCTTCAATCTTTCCATTCTATCTGTAAGTTACTGCAGTTACATCAAACAATTTCTTAAGTTTTTTATATTTTAGGAATAATTTGCATTTTTTGTTATCAATTACAAATTTGAATTTTTTTTTAAACAAAACTTTTTATTTATTGCAGCATTGAACATTCACTAACGGAAACTTTTTTTATATCTTTTGTTTTAACAATTTGAAATTTTCTTCTCTGAAATCATTGTTATGTTCTTTTGATGTATTGTTTTTAAATTTTCAGTATAGAGTAATGGCTTCCGTGAAAATAACTCTTATAAGAGAAATTGATCTTCTAAAGTATGATTATAAATTAAAAGTTCGAACAATAATACGTTTGTGGAAACAACCTGATTTCAAAAATCCTTTGTTATAGAAATGATGTTAATGAATGAACAAGTATTTATCTAACTTTTCTGCTCCGTTTTATTATCTGATCTCCTAAAGTATAATTACACATTAAAAGTTTAAATAATACGTTTGTGGAAACAACCTAATTTCAAAAAAAAAAAAAATTAGATATCTTTTTTATAAAAATGATGTTAATGGACAAACAAGTATTTATCTTACCTTTTTACCCTGTTTTCTTATTTGTCTCATTTGAATATCACGGTTTCTCTAATTATATGTATTTGTTTTAAAAATATAGCACCCTACTTTTTCTACTAACACATTTGTGTTCATTATTTAACAATTATAATTGCTACATAAATTCTCACTATCTATACATTTTTTAAAATTGTACCTTTTAAATTTTATTGTTTATTTATATTTTTTAGGGTAATGAAAATTCAAGTCAATGTACAAAGAAAATGGATTTCAAAGTTTGAGTAATTCCTGATAGATGGTTTATATATATATATATATATATATATATATATATATATATATATATATATATATATATATATATATATATATATATATATATATATATATATATATATATATATATATATATAGTTAGGTTCTTGTGAGAACCCAAAAAACCCTAAGATCTTGAGAACCAAATCTAGACCGTTAGATTGAAATTTTGAATGGCTGTGATGATCAATGACATATTTGTAATTATTGTCCCTTTTAATGGCATCCTAGGGTATTAAAACAAAATATGAAGGGTAAATTAGACATATAAAATTAGGTTCCTAAAAATCAGCCTAATTGGTTTTAAAATTGCATCCCTCTCTCTTCACGTCTCTCTCATCATCCTCTTCCTACGTCTTTCTCTCACCGGCTTTCCCAATCTCACTCTCTGTCTCTCTCACGTCGGCTTCGACCTCCGCCTCCTTCTGCCATCGGCAATGCTTCAGTCCGATAGTGTGCGTGCTTCAATGAATCACGGTTCTAATCCGCCTCATTCGACGAATCAGACGCCTCAAAAGGTGAGCAACGTTCTAATCCGTATCCTCCTCATGAGATCGTTTTCCCCCTTCTCCGACTGCTCTACTATAGAAATTGAGAATCATTCTAGTTCTCGATCTTACGATTGCGATTTCCAAAATTTGAGCGGGATCAATGCTGCTGGATCAAACTGGAGGCAGCAGAGCCGCTGTTGGGCGGCGGCCATGGGTTGTCGGTGGCTGGATGACCCCAACTCAGTGGAGATGAACACTTCAATGAATCACGCTTCTGAAGATGGACGCTTAAAAAAATGTAATCTTTCTTTTTTAGTATTAGGTTTTCCTTATTCATCGGAGCCGCTGCTCTTCTCTTGTGTGTCGGACTTTGCTGTGATTATGCTCACCTGTTTCCATAGCGAGGTAATTGACTATCTCCCCCTTCCCTGTTTGTCCTTTGATTTGGATTACATGTAATTTCAGTTTGAGATTGACACAAATCTATGCAATATATGGCATGGACGATTGGCACACTCCGATTTTTCTCTTGATCCACGCGATTGTCTTTTCTGCCTCGTCGGTGGTATTCCTTCTACACTTCAACTGGATCTGCTACTCTTTCGAATCAATCTTCCCGTCAGTATTTTCAGGCAATTTCGCCAAATTCGCCGCAGGATTCACCAGCTCCGTCATGGCTCTCTCTCTCTGCCATCTTTCTCTTCTATGCCGCCGGTAACATGTTCTACTCCTCTGTCGCCCTCAAGTGGGACATGGCCCAGCGAATGGCCAGCGCAGTGGGACATGGCCCAGCGAATGGCCAGCGCTGTCCACGACTGGTCCATCGTGAACACGTGAAAATGGAGGAGATCAGAGTATCGGAGAGGGTAACGGCGTTTATGGTGAACAGCCACATCGTGTCGTTCTGGAAACCCAACCACGAACACGTGATGGGTCCCAATGAAGTGAGATTGGATTGGAGATTCAACAATATCTGTTGAATTATTTACACACGAAAAAATAAAAATTAAAAACAATATCCATGATCTTTTTTTAATAGAAAATATTATATAAATTGAGTCATCCATATGTATAAATGCACATACATGGACATGTATGTATATATATATATATATATATATATATATATATATATATATATATATATATATATATATATATATATACATATATATATATATATATATATATATATATATACATACATACATACATATATATATATATATATATATATATATATATATATATATATATATATATATATATATATATATATATATATATATATATATATATATATATATATATATATATATATATATATATGTGCACATGTACACACGTATGTAAGTGCATATGTGTCTATTTGAATATATGCACAAATGTATGTGTATATATGTATAAATATATATGTGAATATAC
Source organism: Cichorium intybus (assembly GCA_023525715.1). Taxonomy (NCBI): domain Eukaryota; kingdom Viridiplantae; phylum Streptophyta; class Magnoliopsida; order Asterales; family Asteraceae; genus Cichorium; species Cichorium intybus. The sequence goes on from CM042012.1 coordinate 59,536,112, forward strand.
ATGTATGCATATATGCATATACGTATGTGCATATGTGCATTTTCGTATGTGTATATGTACATATATGTATGTGAGTATGTGTATATACATATTTGCATATGTGCATATAAACAAGTGTTTTTATGAATGTTCATACGTGTTTTCCATTTGTTCATTTATATATGTGTGTGCATATATGCATATGTATACATGTATATGTGCACATGCGCATTTACGTATGTGTGCATATATGCATATGAATGTTTCTACATATTGTCCATTTGCTCATTTATATGTGTGTGCATATATGCATATACGTATGTGTTTGTGTATATGCATATATATGCATATGCTTATGTTTATTTTTATTAATGTTTATGCATGTAAGTATTTGTTGGGGGGTTTTTTAATATGTAGTTTTATAAATGCATATGTGTATATATGTTTATATGCATATAAATACGTATGTGCACATATGCATATAAATGTGTATAAGTGTGTACATATTGGATATATGCATACACATATGTGCCCATGTGCATATGCGTATATGCATGTAAGTATCTTTTTTTAATATTTTTAATATGCATTTTTATTATTGTTCTTGCAGGTTTAAAAAATATATAGAGCAAATTGAAGAAGTGAAAATGATAAAACGAAAAAACAAGATAGTCAAGGAATAAACAATGAAGATATTAGTAGTTTTTGTTGTTTTTTGTATTTTTTATATATGTATCGTTCAAAAAAATTGTAAATTATTGTTTTTAATAAATTGGTTTGTTTATTATTTGTATTCAACTATTTATACATAATAATATGTTTTTACGAATTTTGAAAATATGCATATATGTATCCGGTTGCAAATACATGACCATATATGTTTTTCTAAATCCAAATCTGATTTTCTATTGAATTTAAAATTTTTATGTTTTTTCAAATTTCAAAAATTCTCATATTAAAAAAAACGAAAATCATAAAGTTTTTTAAATTTGAAATTTGAATTTGATTGTGCTTATTTTTAGGAATTCATATTCTGTTGCCAAAAATAAAAAAAATCAAAATTAAATTAGATTTATAAAATGACGATCAAGCCATTTTTGATTTGGATAATGATCTAATGAGTGATATTTAGTTCTCAAGATCTCATGAATATTGGAGTTCTTAAAAGAACCTAACCATTTATATATATATATATATATATATATATATATATATATATATATATATATATATATATATATATATATATATATATATATATATATATATATATATATATATATATATATATATATATATATATATATATATATATATATATATATATATGGCAAAATGACACAAAGACCCAACGAAGTCTCGGATTTTGTTCTAAAATACCCGTAAAGTTATTTATTTTCTTTTATAGGGTATAAGGTTACATTTACCCGATAAAATGTTTCCTTAACCCAAGATAACCGGTTTATAGTGTCCACATAGTATGAATGTGATCGTGTGGCACGGCTGTGATGACGTCAGCAACGCCACGTTAGCAACAGGTGGGTGACCGGCTACTGTTCGCCTTGGTCCCTAAGGCTTACCGGTTGAAATGTAATATAAATTTGATCCCTCTCTCGACCAAAAAATCCAAATTGATTACCCGATATAAGCAAACTAGTTAGATAAAGAATTTCAATCGGTCGGTTTTAGTGTTTCAACTATGAAGAAATGCTTCATAGTGCAATTCAAACATTATATATATATATATATATATATATATATATATATATATATATATATATATATATATATATATATATATATATATATATATAATTGTTGCTTTGAATGAACAGTACCACTTTAGTTTATTACATTTTTTACCCCTGTAGTTTTACCACTTTAGTTTATTACAATTTTTACCCCTGTAGTTTTAATTTGTATAATTATAGTTTTAGTCCCTATAGTTTTAATTTTTATTAATTACAATTTTGGTCCCTATAGTTTTGTTTGCCAGTTTAACATTATTACAGTTTTGACTCCTATAGTTTTAATTTGTTGACTTCCTTAACCGCAGCAACGCACAGCTCCCTTCCGCTCGTTATATATATTTATCGGATTAACAGAAAAGAATTGAATGTTTCACATATTGCATAGTATTATCACTTCCAGCTACTAGTTTGTACGAAAAAACCATACAAATCTTAAGCCATGTGTGACATAATTAATTTGAAAAGCATTGTACTTGATTACATGTTGAAATTTTATCCTTTAAAGGTGATCCAATATTAAAAATTAAACAAAAGTCGTAATATTATATATAATACTTCTAAAAGAGAAACCGCGCAATACTCATCATATTTGACCATAATTTAAATGCAATTAAGGATTTGACTTGAATAGCTTTTGACAGCTGGATCTTAGCATATAACCTTTCCCCTAATCCAATTTGTTCAACTCAATAATCAACATTCAACCCCAACTTGCATGACATCATATCCACTTGCATAAATTTAACTTAAATTATATATAAAGGTTTGTTTTTAATCAATTACATTTATTACTAAATCATAAATAATCACCTATAATTTTACAGATCACTTTGAAGAAAATATATTGCAAATTGAGGGTTAAATGTCTTTGAATTAAATTCAAAAGGCCGATAAAGCAATTACTTTTGTTAGAGTATCAGGTTGTTTGTAAAATAAGGACAATTTGTGAAAAATAATAACATATACCTCTTTTTTTTACCTCTTCTTTTACCTATATGGTAATGCATTTTACTTTTATTTATAATCAAAGGGTGTTAGTAATATTCTACTAATTAATGAAAATGATAATGTGTCATTTTCACATCGTAGTGGCATCTTTAAATTCGATCATTTTTTAAATCAGTTTATGTTAAAATTTTAAATGAAATTTCAACTTTACAATATATGGAAATTCTCTTACATTCAAAAAATTTTGAAGGAATAAAATGTCAAGAATCTCCATGAAATGTCCAACGGTAGCAAATCACAAGTAAATGAATAAATAGGAATAGCCAAACATAAAATAAAGACTAATGTTTAAATCTCAAGAAAACCTCAAACTCTTAAGCATATCTATTAGCATCATCCGAAGGTCAATTACCGGATGATAATGTATATATTGCCATGTCATCAAGAGTTGTTAATTTCTGTTATGCCACGTCAGCAGGACTGTTAGAGTTAGTTATTCTATCTTGAGGCATCTATATTGAGATGTGCTCCATGCTGTAACAGTTCAGGAAAAATCAATAACAAAACATAACAAGATTTATCTCTCTCTCTATCTATCAATTTCTCTCTCTAAACTCCATTGAAATGTTTTCATGGTATCAGAGCTTCGATCAAGAGGATTAAGATCTGCACATCATTTGATCAGAATTCAAGCTGATTCAAACCCAAAAACAAAGTTACTCTGTTTTTCAGCCACAAAGCTAAGTAAATCTCGTCTGAATTTCTATTACTCTGTTTTTCTTGTTCTGAATACTCTGTATCAATTCACTCTTGTTCTTGAATTGATAAAATGGCAACACCTCCTACTCCTCCTTTGTTCCAGTTACCTCCAATTACAAATATATCAAACTTTGTTTCAGTTCAATTACATGAGGATAACTACCTGGTGTGGAAACATCAAATATCTTCGGTTTTTGAATCCTTAGATCTAGTTCGGTTTATAGATGGAACTAGTTTACCACCTTCAACAGACAGTAATGAATATTTTAACTGGAAGAAATTAAATAAGTATGTTGAAATCTGCATAAATGCAACACTAAATCCTTCAATAGCTCATATTGCTGTTGGTACAAACACTGCTCTCGAATTATGGAAGAAGCTTGAGTTAATGTTTGTACAACAAGTTTCAGCTAAGAGAATACAACTTCAAACTCGACTTCATCAAATTAAACAAGGCACAAGAAAAGTTGATGAATATTGTACTGAAATTAATACAATTGCACAGTCGCTTGTCTCAATTGGAGTTAAGATTGATGAATCTGATCTTGTTATTCATGCTCTAACTGGATTGAATCAAGATTATAAAGTTCTTGCAGTCAATATTGAAAATTCTACAGAATTGCCTTCATTCATGGAGTTTCGATCCAAGTTGCTTGTATTTGAGCAAAGACTTTTAAGAGAATCACAAGATACTTCAGGAGTTGAAGTTTCTGCAATGACTGCATCCAATATTCCTCCGCATCTAAATCAAAATTCAACATCAAACACAAATGCAGGTCGAGGAACTCTAAACCTTGGAAACAACTGTCAAATATGCCATAAAAATGGACATATGGCGTCTAAATGCTTTTGGCGATTCGATAATGGAGGAAATCGAGGTCGTGGAAGAAATAATAATGGTACAAATCGTGGAGGTCGTAACTCATATCGTGGCGGTAGAAATTTCAGAGGAGGAAATGATAATCGAGGTGGTCGTAACAGTTTTGGAGGAGGATATAACTATAGTGACAACTATGGTTATGGAGGTCATGTTGCCTCATTCCCAAATTCAAATTGACAGCCTCAAAATCAGTTCTATGGGGTCAATAACACGTATGGATCAAATTCGGACTTGTCATGGAATTCTAACACTCAATCTCCAGGTTCCTTCATGGATCAAGGCACCAGTGGCTTATCATACAATGGTGGAAACAATAATTTTGGGAGTCCGCAAAATTCAGGTGTTGCTCAATCCTCCTGGACACCTGCTCCATCAAAATTTTCTGGATCTGAAAGTGGTTTTGGACCGGAGCATTTTGCAAATTGGGCATCAACTATTTGCGACAAAGGTAAGCCAAAGTACTGGGCTCCTCCACATGCTTATGCTGCTGATTTTGAACAGGGAACACTTTCAGACATATGTGACACTGTTGAGTCTTGGTTACCTGACTCTGGAGCTACAGCTCACATGACCTTTGATTCATCACTTGTTCAAGATGCCAAAGTTTACACCGGGACAGAAAGAGTCATAGTTGGTAATGGTATGGCCTTAACCATTACTCACATTGGTTATTATAAACTTAAACTTCCACAGTGCACATTGCATCTTAAACATGTTCTCTTAGTACCAAATCTCAAGAAAAGTCTCTTGTCTATTCCTCAACTTGTCCGTGATAATCTATGTGTTGTTGCTTTCTCACCATTTGGTTTCTTTATACAGACCTTAGCAGGAAAGCATCTTCATCACCTTCCTCTAAGTAGATATAATGTCTATGGTCTTTCTGCAACGTCAGTGAGCTCATCATCTTCCTCAGTTTCACAGCTTTGGCATGCTCGTCTTGGACATCCAGGAGCATATGTCCTACATAAACTTTCTTTGTTCAATAAAGAGTCTTTGTCTATTCCGTGCAATGCTTGTAATATGTCAAAGATAACTCGAAAACCATTTGATTCTCATGTTATAAATTCAACTACTCCATTGCAAATTGTACACTGTGACATTTGGGGTCCTGCCCCTGTTATTTCTCGCAATGGTTTTCGATATTTTGTCACATTCATTGATGATTATAGTAGGTTTGTTTGGCTGTATCCCCTTAAAAATCGATCCCAAGTGTTTGAAGCCTTCTCTCATTTTAAAACTCACACTGAAAATCTTCTTTCACTAAAAATAAAGTTCTTTCAATGTGATGGTGCTCCTGAACTTATCAAAGGCTCAATGCAACAACTTATGTCCAGTTGTGGTATCATATATCGTATTTCTTGTCCGTATACTGTAACGCCAAAATGTATTTATTATATAATTATAATAAAAAGGGCAAAATGGTCATTTTACCCCAAAAGGGTAATTTGGTCATTTGGACAGAAAAGGACTTGTTATGTAATAATATTTTAGGTCTTGGACTTAAAATGTTATAAAAGTTGGTTATTTGTCATAAATTGTGTGATTTGTGGCAAAACTTTAAAATATGCAACTTAAAGGATCAAAGTGCAATTTCTAGAAATATATAAGCAAGATTTGTGCAGAATTTTTGGAGTTACGGGAGCAACTTCTTGGCTGAAATTCTGCAGAGAAATTGAAGAAGTTTTGAAGGTTTGAAGCTTGGATTGTGATCCTTGGCTAAAAAGGGCATAATTGGAAGAATTTGAGGTAAGTTTCTTCATGTTCTTGATTGTTCATCTTGATGAGTTGAGTAGGACTTGCAAACTGAAATTACAGCCATGATCATGGGGTTAAAATGAGGAAATACTTCCATTAAGTCCTTATAACAAAGTCCTAACTCAATCCAATGGAAGTAGGATGCTATAAATGGTAGAATTGATGATTTGGGGTTGTTAGAAATAAGAACCCTAATTCCTTGTGTGATTGATTTAGGGTGTTATGGGGGTTAAAAACCTTGTTAGAATGTAAGGTTTTAGCCTAGAAACAAACCCCAAACAACTAAAAACGAAATCAAGGACTTAAGGGACGAAATCTGCAAGCTACAGTGCAAAAATCGCGACTGGCCAGGGGCTCTGCCCAGGCGCCAGGCGCAGTGCGCCCAGAAGCCAGGCGGGGTGCGCCCAGGCGCAGTGCGCCCTGACCCTGGCGCAGTGCGCCTCCAATGCAGTGGCCAGACAGAAACTTTGAAACGCTAACTTTTGCGTTGCTTGTCCGATTAAGCTCAAATTTGAACCATAAGTGTATTATGGTCTGAAAAGTTTGGGAAAATTTTTAGATTGAGTTTCCGACCCCTCGGGGGCACTGTAGACCGATCCGAATGTCCCGGTGAATAGTAAAATTCACATAAAGTTAGTAAACTGAAAGTGTATTAACTAGGCATTGTTTATAACAATGTTTTATTGAACTCTAGTGTATTAGAGTTACTTGCAATGGGTATTAACCTATAATCATGTTAAAAATGATTAAATTATAGGTGCGGGACAAAATTCTACGGATCATATCGGAAAGCAAGGAACGGCAAAAACTAGTTGTAATAACATTTCAGGTGAGTAATCTTGACTATATCTAGTATGATATATGGTGATTACAGTGACACTACTTAAAGTAGTTGAATACGGTACAAGGGTAGAGTACCCGAGTAATACACGGACGTGACCTTTGAATTGTAAATTCTAAATGGTACAGTCTTATTAGCAAAGATTATTATCTTTGATATTAAATGGTGCGGCCTTGTTGGCTATGACTCCGGTGCGGCCTTGTCGGCTATGTCTCCGATGCGGCCTTGTTGGCTATGACTCCGGTGCGGCCTTCGGGCTATGTCTCTGATGTGGCTTTCGGGCTATGATATTATATGCAGCCTGTATGGCTATGAGTACGTGCGGTCAATGATGACCATGAGTTTTGGGACAGAAATTGTTTAAGAGTTTAATTGTTATTATACTCTTGTATATGTTTATCTGTTTGTTTGATTACTCATTGGGCTTGTAGCTCACGTTTTGTTTGATATGTCCCTGCAGGTGAGCGTGACCCTGCTAAGAGAAAAGATAAAGTCCGTGACTGAGGACTTAGTGTTGAAGTAATACCCGGCTTGAAGAATGTATAATATTTATGTATTGTACTTCGTGATACACTTGTCCTCGTATTTGTTAACTAATACCCCTAATTATGGTTTCTAGTGTAAGATATTTGGTTTGTAAAACAAAAATTTTTGGGGTGTTTTTGTTAATAAGTCGGGTGTTACAAGTTGGTATCAGAGCCGTGGTTTAAGTGAACTAGGTGTCTTAGATTAGATCCCTGGACTTAAACCTTGAGAGAAACACAGATAATTGGACTGTTAGATATATATATAGTTTGTTATTATATATGTAATCTAATGGTTTGTTGAAATCTTGAAGTATGAGAAATACACGAAGCAATCCTACTGGTGTGAATTCACGAGGAACTGCAAGAAGTGGACCAGCTAGGTCACGTGGAACTGCAAGAAGTGGACCAGCTAGGTCACGCGGCTCTAATGGGCGAAGAGCACCAGTGAGAGAACCGGTGGGACAAAATCCACCTGATATACGTGCTATTGTGGAAGAAGTGGTTAGGCAGATGATGCCTGTGTTATCAAACAACCCTCACCCGAGTGGCAATCCCAATCCAAGTGCAAATCCGGATCCTACTGAGGAGGCTGCAAAAAGTGTTCATGACGGGCAGCCAGAAAATGAAAGCCAGGGAGAAAGTCGAGCCCGGGCAGTGAAGGAAACACAAGGTGGGGAAGCCTCTGCAAGGAAAGTCGGGTGTACGTATAAATCTTTCCTTGGTTGTAAACCAAAGGAATTTTCGGGGACAGATGATCCAGTCAAAGCTATGGAATGGATCATGCATATGGAAAAGGTGTTTCGAGTAAGTAAGTGTGCGGATGATGATAAAGTGGAGTTTGCTACGAACCAACTTACAAGTGGTGCTTTACATTGGTGGCAAACTTACTACAAGTCACTGGATCTTGATTCGTCCCAATCGATACTTTGGGAGCAATTCAAGACAAAGTTTAATGAAGAATATTGCTCGGAAGTAGCTATTCAGAAGCTGGAGGATGAATTCCTGCATTTGGAACAGGGTTCCCGATCTGTTCAGGAATATACTCTTAGCTTTCTGGAGAAAGCTCGGTTTGCGGAACACCATGTTTACACTGAAAAGAGGAAGATCGACAAGTATGTTCGGGGATTGACAACCCGAATTAGAGAAGTTGTACAACCGTTGAAATTAACTAATTTTCGACAAGTGGTGGATCGAGCCACGGAACGAGAAACAGAACTGAAGAGACAGGAAGATGAAAAGAAAGTCTTGGAAACAAAACGAAAGGCGGAAGACCAAGTTTGGACGCCTCAGAAGAAGTCACAGCAATCCGGGTCTAAGGGTAAAAGTCAAAGGGACGATAGAAAATGGTGTGAAAAATGTCGAAAATGGCACTCCGGGAGTTGCCGGGTCAACACTACATCCACAAGTTGTCGAAATTGTGGAAAACCGGGCCATGATGTTTACAACTGTCGGGCGGATCGTAGGTGTTTCCAGTGTGGAGCTACGGATCATCTTCGCCTGAATTGTCCCGAGTTGAAGTCTATAGCGATCAGTGACAGACCCAGGATTGAACAGGGCGGGAAGAAAGAAGAGCCGAAGAACAGGGGACGACCGATAGCCTCGCGAGCTTTTCAGATGACTGTGGAAGAAGCCCGTGAGAAGACCGATGTGGTGACAGGTATTTTCACTCTCAATACCATACCTGTATATGTTATCTTTGATCCGGGAGCCACCCACTGTTTTGTATCGGAATCTTTATTGCCTCGCCTGAATGTACCTTTAACACTGATGGATGAAAGCTTAGAAGTAGCTATAGCAGACGGCCGGTATGTTTGGGTTTCTGAACATATGGAAGGTTGTCAGCTTAAAATCTACGGGACCGTTTTCCCTATAGATTTGAAGCCGATGACTACCAACGAATTTGGAGTAATAGTGGGGATGGATTGGTTAGCAACGAATTATGCTAACGTGGATTGCAGGAATAAAAGTGTTACAGTGTTATCACCGGAAGGGGAATGGATGAAAATTCAAGGTGAACGACCTCGATTACGAATGCCAGTTATCTCCTTTGCTCAAGCACGAAGCTATGTCAGTAAAGGAGGGATGTCCTATTTGGCTTATGTGTCGGTAGCTCAACCGATTAAAGTGGGGGTAGCGAATGTGAATGTGGTAAACGAGTTCCCAGATGTGTTTCCAGACGAACTTCCGGGACTGCCACCAGATCGACAGGTTGAGTTCACGATTGAACTGATTCCGGGAGCTGCTCCTGTTGCCCGAGCTCCATACCGTTTAGCACCTTCAGAGATGGTGGAACTGCGGAAGCAACTGGAAGAATTGTTAGACAGGGGTTTCATCAGACCGAGTACATCGCCTTGGGGAGCCCCTATTCTGTTTGTCAAGAAGAAAGATGGGTCAATGCGAATGTGCATTGACTATCGGGAACTAAACAAGATCACGGTGAAGAACAAGTACCCGCTACCCAGAATAGACGACTTGTTTGACCAGCTACAAGGTGCGTCCTACTTTTCCAAGATTGATCTGAGGTCAGGATACCACCAGTTGAAGATAAGGGAGTCAGACATTCCGAAGACGGCATTCAGGACGAGATACGGTCACTATGAGTTTTTAGTGATGCCTTTCGGGTTAACCAATGCTCCTGCAGTATTCATGGATCTTATGAACCGAGTGTGTCGACCGTTCCTTGATACCTCGGTGATAGTGTTTATCGATGACATCTTGGTGTATTCCCGAAGCCAAGCCGAACATGAAGTGCATTTGCGACAAGTATTGGAGTTGCTTCGCCGAGAAAAGCTGTATGCTAAATTCTCCAAGTGTGAATTCTGGCTAAGAGAAGTCCAATTCCTTGGCCATGTAATCAATGCTGAAGGGGTGAAAGTAGATCCAGCAAAGATTGAAGCCGTGATGAAATGGGAACCGCCTAGAAGTCCCACTGAAGTAAGAAGTTTTCTTGGTCTGGCAGGCTATTACAGAAGATTTGTTGAAAATTTCTCCTCGATAGCTGTTCCGTTGACCAAATTGACTAAGAAAGGTGAAAAATTTACTTGGGCTAAAGAGCAACAAGAAGCATTCCAGAAGTTGAAACAAGCCTTATGTGAAGCGCCGGTGTTAGTTCTACCACAAAGCGGAGAAGAGTATGTGATCTACAGCGATGCTTCTAGAATTGGTCTTGGGTGTGTTCTGATGCAGAAAGGTCGAGTCATAGCTTATGCGTCCCGCCAGTTAAAAGATGCCGAAAAGAAGTATCCCGTCCATGATCTGGAACTAGCTGCGGTGGTTCTAGCGTTGAAGTTGTGGAGACATTACTTATATGGCGTAAAGTTTGTTATTTATACGGATCACAAGAGCCTGAAGTATCTTTTTGACCAGAAAGAGCTCAGCATGAGACAGCAAAGGTGGATGGATCTGTTGAAAGACTTTGATTGTGAAATTCAGTACCACCCTGGCAAGGCAAACGTGGTGGCAGATGCTTTAAGCCGAAAAGAAGCTCCTCTGAAAGTTACATCCGCGTGTATGGGTGTAGTGAGCAAGTTACCAGGATTAATTCGTTTGGCACAAGAGGAAGCGTGTAAGCCGGAGAATGTAAAAAGCGAAAGAATGGTTGGATATTTGAAGTATTTGGAAGAAAATTCTCAAAAATTGAAGACCTTCAGAGGCCGTATATGGGTCCCGAAACAAGGAGAAGCACGAAACTTGCTTCTAGAAGATAGCCATTATAGCCGATATGCAGTTCATCCGGGTAGTACCAAGATGTATCGGACGTTAAAACCGATGTATTGGTGGCCTGGAATGAAGAGGGACGTTGGAAGATTTGTGGAAAAATGTTTGACTTGTTTGCAAGTTAAGTCAAACCATCAGAAACCGTATGGAGAAATACAACCATTGCCGATTCCAGAGAAGAAATGGGACCATATTACTATGGATTTTGTGACAAAGTTGCCGCGGACACCGCGAGGTTATGATTCTATATGGGTAATTGTGGATCGATTGACCAAATCGGCACAATTTATACCATATAAGGAAAAGTACAGAGTAGATCAACTGGCGAAAATCTACATTGATGAAGTATTTTGTCGGCATGGAGTACCAGCATCGATTGTATCGGATAGAGACAGCAGATTTACTTCCCATTTTTGGCAAAGTCTTCAAGAGCAACTGGGTACGAAAGTACTTATGAGCACCGCATATCACCCGCAGACTGATGGCCAAAGTGAAAGAACGATCCGAACTCTGGAAGATATGTTGAGGACTTGTGTCATAGACTTCGGTGGAAGCTGGGAAGATCATTTGCCTTTAGTGGAATTCGCGTACAATAACAGCTATCATTCCAGCATTCAAATGGCCCCGTATGAAGCCTTATATGGAGCACCGTGTCGTACGCCGACTTGCTGGACTGAAGTTGGGGAAAAGCCGTTGGCTGGACCCGAAATTGTAGCCCAGACTGAAGAAAAGATCAAACTGATACGCGAGAATTTGAAGGTAGCTCAGAATAGACAGAAGCAGTACGCAGACAGACGGGTGAAACCGATAGAGTTCCAAGTGGGAGATATGGTAATGCTCAAAGTATCCCCTTGGAAAGGCTTGATTCGTTTTGGGAAGAAAGGAAAGTTGAGTCCTCGCTTCATTGGACCTTTCCGTATATCCCAAAGGGTTGGAGCCGTGGCGTATAGATTGGAGTTACCTGATGAACTTCATAGTATACATGATGTATTCCATGTGTCCCATTTAAGGAAGACGTTGTTTGATAAATCTCAACATATACCTCTTGCTGAAATTGAGGTGGATGAAAAGCTAAGATACCCGGAACAACCCGAGAGGGTGCTAGACCGCAAGATAAGACAGCTTAGAAACAAGAAGATCAGCATGGTGAAAGTACTTTGGCGTCATCACAAAGGTTCCGACATGACGTGGGAAACCGAAAGTGAGATGAGGGAGAAATATCCTCAACTTTTTGTATGATTTCGGGGACGAAATCTCTTAAAGGAGGGGAGAATTTGTAACGCCAAAATGTATTTATTATATAATTATAATAAAAAGGGCAAAATGGTCATTTTACCCCAAAAGGGTAATTTGGTCATTTGGACAGAAAAGGACTTGTTATGTAATAATATTTTAGGTCTTGGGCTTAAAATGTTATAAAAGTTGGTTATTTGTCATAAATTGTGTGATTTGTGGCAAAACTTTAAAATATGCAACTTAAAGGATCAAAGTGCAATTTCTAGAAATATATAAGCAAGATTTGTGCAGAATTTTTGGAGTTACGGGAGCAACTTCTTGGCTGAAATTCTGCAGAGAAATTGAAGAAGTTTTGAAGGTTTGAAGCTTGGATTGTGATCCTTGGCTAAAAAGGGCATAATTGGAAGAATTTGAGGTAAGTTTCTTCATGTTCTTGATTGTTCATCTTGATGAGTTGAGTAGGACTTGCAAACTGAAATTACAGCCATGATCATGGGGTTAAAATGAGGAAATACTTCCATTAAGTCCTTATAACAAAGTCCTAACTCAATCCAATGGAAGTAGGATGCTATAAATGGTAGAATTGATGATTTGGGGTTGTTAGAAATAAGAACCCTAATTCCTTGTGTGATTGATTTAGGGTGTTATGGGGGTTAAAAACCTTGTTAGAATGTAAGGTTTTAGCCTAGAAACAAACCCCAAACAACTAAAAACGAAATCAAGGACTTAAGGGACGAAATCTGCAAGCTACAGTGCAAAAATCGCGACTGGCCAGGGGCTCTGCCCAGGCGCCAGGCGCAGTGCGCCCAGAAGCCAGGCGGGGTGCGCCCAGGCGCAGTGCGCCCTGACCCTGGCGCAGTGCGCCTCCAATGCAGTGGCCAGACAGAAACTTTGAAACGCTAACTTTTGCGTTGCTTGTCCGATTAAGCTCAAATTTGAACCATAAGTGTATTATGGTCTGAAAAGTTTGGGAAAATTTTTAGATTGAGTTTCCGACCCCTCGGGGGCACTGTAGACCGATCCGAATGTCCCGGTGAATAGTAAAATTCACATAAAGTTAGTAAACTGAAAGTGTATTAACTAGGCATTGTTTATAACAATGTTTTATTGAACTCTAGTGTATTAGAGTTACTTGCAATGGGTATTAACCTATAATCATGTTAAAAATGATTAAATTATAGGTGCGGGACAAAATTCTACGGATCATATCGGAAAGCAAGGAACGGCAAAAACTAGTTGTAATAACATTTCAGGTGAGTAATCTTGACTATATCTAGTATGATATATGGTGATTACAGTGACACTACTTAAAGTAGTTGAATACGGTACAAGGGTAGAGTACCCGAGTAATACACGGACGTGACCTTTGAATTGTAAATTCTAAATGGTACAGTCTTATTAGCAAAGATTATTATCTTTGATATTAAATGGTGCGGCCTTGTTGGCTATGACTCCGGTGCGGCCTTGTCGGCTATGTCTCCGATGCGGCCTTGTTGGCTATGACTCCGGTGCGGCCTTCGGGCTATGTCTCCGATGTGGCTTTCGGGCTATGATATTATATGCAGCCTGTATGGCTATGAGTACGTGCGGTCAATGATGACCATGAGTTTTGGGACAGAAATTGTTTAAGAGTTTAATTGTTATTATACTCTTGTATATGTTTATCTGTTTGTTTGATTACTCATTGGGCTTGTAGCTCACGTTTTGTTTGATATGTCCCTGCAGGTGAGCGTGACCCTGCTAAGAGAAAAGATAAAGTCCGTGACTGAGGACTTAGTGTTGAAGTAATACCCGGCTTGAAGAATGTATAATATTTATGTATTGTACTTCGTGATACACTTGTCCTCGTATTTGTTAACTAATACCCCTAATTATGGTTTCTAGTGTAAGATATTTGGTTTGTAAAACAAAAATTTTTGGGGTGTTTTTGTTAATAAGTCGGGTGTTACATATACGCCGCAGCAGAATGGCGTTGCAGAACGCAAAAATCGTCACTTGTCAGAAATGGCATTAACTCTCTTATCTCATGCAAATTTATCCAAATACTTTTGGACTGATGCCTTTTCCACTGCTGCTTATCTTATAAATCGAATTCCCTCTTCCAATCTTGGTCATAAATCTCCGTTTGAAATACTTTTTCAACAACCTCCTGATTATACTATTTTACGGACTTTTGGATGCTTGTGCTATCCTTATCTTGGACATCTACGTGATGATAAATTGTCCTCAAAATCTGTCCCGTGTCTTTTTCTTGGTTATGCTTCAAATCATAAAGGGTATGTTTGTTTTGATCCCCTTACATCCAAGATTTATCATAATCGGCATGTTACTTTTCATGAGTCTACATTTCCTTCAAATAACACTATGTCAACAGTCAATTCCAAATCGATTCCGTTACAATCCACTATTCCTTCACCTCCAGTTATATACTCTTCTGAATCGAACTTGTCTTCTTATCAACCTAATACATCTGATTTGTTTTCTCCTGGTAATATCTTGTCTCCTTCACAATCTCTATCTAGCACTTCATCATCAAATCCTTCACCTCCACCTCCACCACCACCTTCACAACCTTCTTCTTCTGTACACCCAATGACTACACGTTCTCGTGATAATACTCGTCAAATCAAACTGTTTCCTAATCATGTTGTCTATCATGTCAAATCTTCATCTATTCCTGATAAAGAACCTACTACGTTTCATCAAGCTAAGAAATGGTCCGAGTGGTGTGAAGCTATGCAACTAGAACTTTCAGCTCTACAGTCAAATCAAACTTGGACTTTGGTTTCTCCCCCTCCAAATGCAAATATTGTGGGGGTGTAAATGGGTCTATCGTATTAAAAGAAATTCTGATGGATCTATAAGTCGTTATAAAGCTCGTTTAGTTGCGAAAGGTTATTCTCAAACAGAAGGAGTTGATTATTCAGAAACATTTAGTCCAGTTGTGAAACCTACTACAATTCGAACAGTCTTGTCAATTGCGTTTACAAAGGGATGGGATCTTCGCCAAGTTGATGTAAACAATGCCTTTTTACATGGTGAGTTGTCTGAAACAGTTTACATGGCTCAACCTCCCGGCTATACTGATCCCTCTCATCCTCACCATGTTTGTCTCCTTCGAAAAGCTCTCTATGGCTTGAAACAAGCCCCGAGAGCTTGGTTCGCCAAATTATCTTCTGCCTTGTCCAGCTTAGGTTTTAAAAGATGTGTTTCGGATACTTCGTTGTTTGTTTTTCATACTTCAATCGAGATTTGTTATGTATTGGTATATGTTGATGACATAATAATCACTGGAAACTCAAATAGGTTTGTTACTAAATTGATAAGTCAACTTCACTCTCGGTTTGCTCTTAAGGATCTTGGTATTCTAAATCAATTTTTGGGAGTTCAAGCAACATTTACGGATCATTCTCTGCATCTAAGCCAAGAACGCTACATTTTGGATTTACTTGAACAAGCTGGGCTTAGTGACTGTCGTCCTTTGTCTACTCCAATTTCTCCAGGAAGGCAGTTGTCACGTAATTCAGGAACTATACTTGCAGATCCTACTCTTTACAGAAGCACTGTTGGGTCATTACAATATTTGGTATTGACCAGACCTGAAATTGCATATGCTGTTAGTAAAGTCTCTCAATTCATGCACAAACCCACTGATATTCATTGGACAGCAGTTAAACGTATCTTACGCTATTTACGTGGTACTTCAACTCATGGTCTTGTTCTTCGAAAATCTTTGGATTTTAGCCTGCATGCCTATTCAGATGCAGATTGGGCAGGTTGTCCTGATGACAGAAGGTCTACCACATGATATGCTATTTACTTTGGTGGTAATCTTGTTAGTTGGAGTTCACGAAAACAACAAACTGTTGCTCGTTCCAGCACTGAAGCTGAATACCGTGCTCTTGCTCAAACCGCTGCTGAATTAACCTGGATTACCTCTCTTTTATGTGAACTACATATTCCTGTTATGGTCTCTCCCACCTTGTGGTGTGATAATTTGGGAGCTACTTATCTTGCTGTGAACCCTGTCTTTCATCAACGAACAAAGCATTTGGAGATTGATCTGCACTTTGTTCGTGACGTGGTGTTATCTCACAAACTCAATATCTCCTATATCCCTACTACATTACAACCTGCTGATGTTCTCACTAAAGGTCTTTCAACTGTGCGATTTCTTCAGTTGTGTGTCAAGCTTTGTGTGTCTACCACAGCTCAGCTTGAGGGGGGATGATAATGTATATATTGCCATGTCATCAAGAGTTGTTAATTTCTGTTATGCCACGTCAGCAGGACTGTTAGAGTTAGTTATTCTATCTTGAGGCATCTATATTGAGATGTACTCCATGCTGTAACAGTTCAGGAAAAATCAATAACAAAACATAACAAGATTTCTCTCTCTCTCTATCTATCAATTTCTCTCTCTAAACTCCATTGAAATGTTTTCACCGAAGATATATCATAATAGGGATTTTCTAACATGTGTCTTAAAGACATATGTAAGAGTCATTAATTATATTGAATATTCTTATTAGAACTACCATTTCATATTAATTAGCTTATGTTTTTTATATTTTTCTTGATTTACCATTTTATTATTGTTTCATAATATTTATCATTAATATGAAATGCTAGTTCCAATAAAAATATTCAACATAATTAATGATTCTTATGTGTGTCTTAGGGCACATGTTAGAATCCCATCAAAATATACCGTCACATTAAAAACCGGTGAGATACGCATGAGTGACTCATTATAAATTTTGATATAAATAAACTCTTTATACATAATTCAAAAAAGTAAACATTGTATATAATCATCATTAAATTGTAAAGCAAATCTCATATAAACTCATAAACGTCATGAAATATACGGACTGCAACATATGACGTGCATCATGCAAAACCCACCCCAAGTATTTATGTCCAAGTCATCGTCTCAACTCCTTGCTATGCATACGTTTTTTGGGATTACTATGATGTGATGTAGAATAAGATTATTGGCGCAATTCATCTAAACCCGTTGACTCAAATGCAATGAAATCTGTAGCAGGTGTTTGGTGTAACATCGTGAAGATATCCAATGATTTGGTATCTTTTAAACTTAATTTTTATGATGTTTTTCCATAAAAATCGGTTCAGGTGCACACTCGTTTAGGAATGGTAAAAAACCCCGATCCCTACGGGGTAACCTGAAACCCGAGCAAAAAAACCCGAAACCCGAGAATATAGGGTATAGGGTCGGGTTTGGGCTCCTTCGCCCCCACCCCAGATATATATATATATATATATATATATATATATATATATATATATATATATATATATATATATATATATATATATATATATATATATATATATATATATATATATATATATATATATATATATATATATATATATATATATATATATATATATATATATATATATATATATTCAAGTTAAGGATAAATCCGGTTACATGAGTCGTAATATACTACAGCTACGCTAGGTACATTAGGCTAACTAACAGTTCTTCGTTCGCCAACCCTTCTCCAAGGAGACTGCACAGAGACTAGACCCACACGCGCAACCAGCAAACCTCGGTGCAAGCACACGCCCCACCCCGTAAGTGATGTCCTGCAGGCAACTGACTGGGGGGAAACCAGCCCCGGGTACACACTAAACCGGCTAACACAGAGGCCACAAGCACTGGCGTAATATCTTTGCCAAACTTGCGCGAGAATGGTTTCGAACCCACAACCTCCCAAAAGGGAGGCATGGTGCCTAGCCATCTCAACCACCGCTTCGTGTGTTATATATATATATATATATATATATATATATATATATATATATATATATATACATACATACGTAATATTTTCCATGTAAGCAAACTTACCGAAATCCATATCCGTCTGTCTAATCCCTCTAAACAAACTTATCGAAATCCACATCTGTCATTTGGAATAAATACATGAATAAAACGTAAGTTTTACGTATTTATATGTTTATAAAAGGTATTTATACATTGTTTTACTTTTGAGGTATTTTTTAATTATTTTTACGTTATTAAATACATATAAATACGTTATTAAATACGTTATTTTTAAGTATTTTTTATAAATATGTAAAACTATATTTTTAAACATATAAATACGTTATTAAAAACGTAAATACATGTAAAAATATGTAATGTTTTTCAAGTAAAACTGAGCTAAAATGTCGGGACCTTTCCATAAACTGAGTCAAAATATTATAACTTTATTGAAAATACAACATGTTAGGACTTTTCCGTAAACTAGACTAAAATATTGAGACTTTATTGAAGATAAAACATGTAGACTTTCCACGTGGTAAGATAACCTGCTGAAAAGGTTAAACGGAGCTAATTTGAATACATTAGTCGGTTTTCTGTCATTTTTGGTAAATAAAATTTAATTTGGGATTTTTCATAAACTGAGCTAAAATATTATGACTTTATTGGAGATTTCCCTTTTTTATATGCTATAATACTCGATTTTGACTTTTTTGTTCTATTCATTTTTATATATTTTTTAATTTTTTAATATTTTTTATCTTATGTTTAGGATTTTCTTTGTACTTTTTAATCTAATCATTTTGATTAATAACGTTTAAGATCATATAATTTTGGATCATAGTTTTTAGCATTTTACCATATTTGATCTTATAATATTTTTTAAAGGGGTATGACAAAAAAAACCTCATGATGCAACATATATGTGTGGAAGTCAAACCACATAACGCACACACATACACATAATGGGGGTTTATTTAAGATGACCCTATTTTAAGTCGTATGATTTTGAATCATATAATTTAAGATCGTAACATTTTTCAGAGAATACAATCTTTCTTCTGGAAACATTTGTTATTTTTTATTTTTTGGATCATTATATTTTGAATTATATGATTTTGATTCATAATATTTGTATATTTTGGAATAATCTAAAAATTAAGACACGTTTTTGGATTATTTTAAATTTGGAATCATTAAAAGTTTGATTTATTATATATTTGGATTTTAATATGTTTTGATTCATAAAAAATTTGGTTCATAACGATTTGAATCATAAAACATATTTTGGTTCTTAATATTTTTGGATCATAGATTATTTTTGGTTAATTTGATGAGTTTTTACTTAAAAATAAAAAATGAACAATATCAAAAACTTATTTTGAAAAAAATTATTTACAAACTTACTAATACAATGTCTACAATGATCCGTTAAATTTTCATAATTTTTGGAAATATTTTTATTTTTTGATTTTTTAAAAATAAAAATTTTTGAAAAAAAATAAATCTTTATGATGATGCTTGTTTTGTAAAGAATTAAATTTTAAGAATTTTTGTTTTTTAGATTTTTTTAAACAAAGAAAAAGAAAGTTATAGTACAAAAACAAAGTGGTAGGAATACCAACAAACCAAAAGCTAACAAATGTCGCAATGGGTCCGGTTACCACATTACATTTATTAAGTTGTCTTATCCATCTAATAATTTTGATTTTTAGACAATTAACCCTAAACTTTGAAAAGTGTCATTTTTTCACATTAAATCTTAGTCATCCATTTTTTAAAATTAGATGCAGATTTGTTCTCGCGGTTCTTAGCTGACGGACCATGCCCCTTTATCCGATTCCTCAGCCAATCACTCTGCTAGGAGTCTTGGTCAAGACGATGAAGCACAAACGAAAATAGTAATATGGAAAAGTAAAGGATCATGAAAGAAGATGTAGATAATTATAATAAATGAAACCTCTAAAAAGTTGATTAATTGAAAATAAGATTTCAAAAATTTTCTAATATAATATTTCATGTGATCATGTTGAAGACATTGAAGATGATGTAGATCAATGTAGCAACAACCAGCGACATGTCTATATTAACATGTTTTGGATTATACGTACACTCTCTTATTAAATATGATTACAATACCATAAAGAAAGGGTTTACCGCGTTTTCTTTAAAAAGCCTACGTTAAACTTAAACTCGCCCCATGACCTTTGCACGATAAAAAAGCGAACTTCTTTTATAGAATTTTATAATCGCTACACTCCGCCTCATAGTGGCAAAAAAAATCAAAAACCACAACCGAAACCAATCATTGAAACCCACTCAAGAAAGCCACCATTTATCCATAACATACCCATCGTGGTATGGAAACCTTCTTCCGCTATCCACCCTGTTAAAAGCATTCAAGAAATCTACTGCAAGCAGGGTAAGGGACCCATTATCCTTGTGTTTAGACAACACCCGATTGGCACAATGCAAAACAGCCTCGGCACCCCCTGACACGCCGACCCCAAATTGAAAATCGTTAAGGTATTTAACCATACCTTTTCCAACACCCTTCATAGCCACCTTCGAAACTAACCGCCTCCATATAGTACCAACTGCAATTGGCCGGATCCCGTTGTCTAGTTTAATAAGTGGCGTGAGAGGTGCAGAAGCAACAAACTCTGCCAAAACAGACGGACATTTTCCCCCTAACCATAAATTAACAACTGTGGTGATGGCCCGTAATAGATCTGTGGCGAAACCCTCTCCGCATAGGGAATCTAAAATATGTTGGGCCCTCAAGCCATCTCTACCACAAGAAGTCCCTTTAGGAAAGGATTTAATGCAACCAAGAACACTATCAAAATCGGCTACAAGTGGAGGCTCAGAGTAAAGGGTGCCCGGCATAGAAGGGGGTGGTTTCAGAGGATGCTTATCCTCTAAGGCTTTAATGGTATCACCATTGTAAGGCGCAACACCAGAGGAGCATAAAACTTTAACTGCGGCAGTAAAATGACCATCTGCAACTTTACGGAGACATTGTCTAATGTTGGTTTTAGCCGTTGTGTTATCCCGTGTGTTGTCCCCGCCCTGTATCATGTTCCCACCCCCGTAGTTATCGAAAATGTTTTTTAAAAGGGTGGGGACACCGTCGTCTTTCCCCCATGTAGCCAAGGACTTCAAGATGCAACTTTGTTGTATGGAGTTTCTGTTCCCCGATCTGGTTTCTTGTCTGTTCTTGGGCCTAAACACCTGCAGTGTGCAACGTGGTAGAAGTAACAACCTAACCCATGCATCAACAGAGTTGGGCTGGGCAATCACTTTGTAAATTGCTGATTTAAAAGCCTGCGAGAAAGCTAAACGGCAACTGTGAGGGATACTTTTGACTGTAGTGATAGACGTTTTAAAGACACGGTCAAGAAGCTCAACATCCATAACCCATTCATCTGAAACATTTGGCACATTATTCTGAGCATCCGGCTTAACAATACCGACAATGTGTGTGGTCAAACCATGAGTGGACGAACCAATGTCCCCTTTAATAAAACGAACAAGACCACTCGGATGATGACATTGCCTACTAACCGCATGCAGAGACATACAATCCCCACACAACCATTGACCGAGAGACAACAACGTTTTTTCCATTTCCATAAATAAACCATGATCCTTGGACAAAGCCTCACGCAAAACCCGTTTGCGATCATCATTTAAAAGATGTTTACTTTTAAGGTGAGAAATCATACGAGAGTTTCCTTTATTACCCCCTTCACCAATCCGGCAACAATGGAAACTTCTAAACGGGCACGGACAAAAACTATCAGAAACAATAGAAGAAGAAGAAGAAGCCATGCCTCGAGATGAAGCAATAATATGGGGGCTGAAATAAATATATGAAAAAGAAAACAAAGGCCACCAACACAATGTTGGGTTCTACAGAAGGAGAGTAGCTCCAGCACCCAAATTACATAATCCAAGAAATAAACAAAGCAGCAGGGCTGATGTACCAAAAATAGAGCTCCAGCAAAAGAAAAATGGACTCTAGCATTTTATCAAAGACATGGATGGCAAAGGAAACTGCATTGTCATTAGACACTGCATTACGCTACCCGAGAATGGAAAACACAAAAGCAGCACAATATCTTATCAAAAATAAATTGGTAGCATTTATAGAAACCGGTAAATTGGTTACCGTTGGAGCAAAAGAGAAACCGAGAAATCGGAATTGAGGTCGTAGTTGAGCTGGAAGCAGATCGGAAATTGCGATCGTTAGCAGATCGGAATTGAGGACGGAAGCAAATCAGAATAAGATCGGAAGTGGATCGGAAGCAGATCGTAATTGAGGTCAATTCATCGTAAATCAGAATAATCTTCTCTTCTTCAGTAATCAGTGGATCGGAAGCAATTCATCGTTCGTAAGCAATTCATCGGAGATCGGCAATTTTAGAAGTAATCAGTGGATCGGAAGCAATTCATCGGAGATCGGCAATCTTCTCTTCACTTCAAATTACGTGCATACCATTTGCCGTTGCTAGCGTTGAGGAGAAATCAGATACGTTGAGAAATCAGATGCGTTTGGAAATCTCGAGTTATTGAAACCGTAGAGGATTAACGAAGCCATTTTTGCGTTAAAGGAGAGGACTGGATCCAGCCAGTACGCGATCGCAAAACACATCGAGGATAACCAAAAGCATTTGCCGGCGAATTTCAAAAAAGCTTTTGCTGGTTCAGTTGAAGAGACTTGTAGCAGCCGGAAAACTTACCAAGGTTAAGAGCTCGATCAAGCTTGGATCTGTTGAGAAGAAGGTTACCGAGAAGAAAGCTCCACAAGGTTACTAGTGCGTGGATGCCCATAAATTAGTTTCCATTTTCGTTAGCGGAAGAAAGGCGAACGGATGTTGCAGAAGTTGCAGGTTATGGAATCGAGAAGAAGGTTACGAGCTCGATCAAGCTTGGATCTGTTGAGAAGAAGGTTACCGAGAAGAAAGCTTGAGAAGAAGGTTTCCATTTTCGTTAGCGGAAGAAGGTTTCCATATATGTGGTATGGACATTGATTATTTATCAGTGACATATGTGGTATGGACATTGATTATTATTCAGCTTTGGATCGTCTGTGTGGCACAATTCCAGATTTTGACTGTAACGGTTTCACTAATAAGGACATCGCCCCCCTTAAACCCCAAAAAATATTGGCGAATGCTCTCTTTAGTAAGATCGTCAAGGATATGGAAGACGACTTTCCAATGACGTTCAGGCAGAAAACCGTATTGGAGTGTCTTCGAGCTCCTCATGCACAGGATTTTTTGCTAGCTATCCCCATTGACGGCCTCGGTCTACATATGTCCCCTGTGGAATATCGCGCTATTCTACGGTACCGGCTTATGATTCCTCTTTTTCCGAGCGACGAGATATGTCCGGTTTGTCGCAACGCGTGCTTGGACTCTTTTGGGGATCATGCTGTTCATTGTCGTGAGCTCCCAGGTTTCAAATACCGTCATGATATGGTTAGGGATGTTCTTTTTGACGTCTGCCGACGTGCCGGGATTTCGGTACGTAAAGAAGCTCCTGTTAACTTTCTGACTGACCCTTCAGACGGGAGATCTACTCTTAGGCCTGCTGACATTTTAGTCTTCGGATGGATGGGAGGTAAACATGCATGTGTTGACCTTACCGGGGTTTCTCCTCTTGTGAACTTGAGGAGTGGAGGTTTCACAGGGAGGGAAGCGGCTTTGAAAGCAGCTGCATGCAAAGTGGATAAACACGATAAGGCATGTCGTGAAAATCAACATGTGTTTATCCCTTTCGCTTTTGATACATTTGGTTTTCTAGCACCTGATGCCGTGGAACTACTCAACAGAGTTCAACGGGTTATGCATAGTACCATCATATCCCTTAGATCTTTGGATTTTGTTTTTAAGCGTATCAGCTTTGCCATTCAAAAAGGGCTAGCGGCGCAGCTTGTTGCCCGTTTGCCCAACGTCTCTATGTAATATGTTTTTATATGTTGAAACTAGTGAGTGATTAATTAATTATATATACAATTATATAACCACAAAATAACTAAACAACTTTTGAAACAAAAAAAAAAACAAAATAATTTATCTACAGACTACAATTTGAATATTACAACTTGAAGGCGTGCGGCTGATGAGTAATTGTATCGCCTAAAACATCCCGTGTACATTTAATCCACTACGTTACAACTTAAAACAACGCGGATACCTCTTTCTAAACATGCGTCCCACTCTTTTGTAGAATATAAATACTCACTCTCCTACGTTTAATTCTCTCAAAAACAACCACCATGGCTACACCTCTCCTTTCCAAATTCACAATCTTAGCCTCATTTCTCATAATCATTTCAACCCTGTTCAACCCATGCTCCGCCACCATCCCCCGGAGACTCGCCGTCGTTCAAACACCACCCACCGTCCTCACTTACCACAAAGGCTCCGTCCTCTACGGCAACATCACCGTCAACCTCGTGTGGTACGGCAAATTTTCACCAGTCCAAAAGGCAGTCATCATCGACTTTCTCAAATCTCTCAACACCCACGTCCCGCCACCGCCTTCCGCGGCCTCGTGGTGGCAGACCACCCGTAGATACAAAGGCGGGAAAAGGAGCATACACGTCGGGAAACAAATCGTCGACGAAAAATACTCGCTTGGGAAATCTCTTACAGATTCCCATCTCATTTCTTTGGCTTCTAAAGCTAAAGGGTTTAACGTTATCAGCGTGGTGCTCACGGCCGCCGACGTCGGCGTTGCGGGGTTCTGCATGAACCGGTGTGGTACTCACGGGTCGACTCGGGTGAACAAAGGACATAATTTCGCATACGCGTGGGTGGGTAACTCGGCAACTCAGTGTCCGGGTGAATGCGCCTGGCCTTTTGCTTTGCCGATGTATGGCCCAAAAATGCCACCGTTGGTGGCGCCCAACGGCGACGTTGGCGTCGACGGCATGATAATCAACCTGGCGGCGGTTCTGGCGGGGACTGTGACGAATCCGTTTGACGGCGGGTATTTTCAAGGTCCGGCTACTGCTCCATTGGAGGCAGTTACTGCTTGTACTGGTATATTCGGGTCGGGTGCTTTTCCCGGGTACCCGGGAACAGTGTTAACGGATAGAAAGACGAAAGCTAGCTACAATGCGCAGGGTGTGAACCAGCGTAAATATTTGTTGCCGGCGATGTGGGACCCAAAAACATCCACGTGCAAGACACTCGTGTGACAGAAGAACTGGATAACTACAAGGATGATGTGTCTTGATATAACCTGTGTCAGACGGATTGAAATATATACTTTTGATTTATTTAATTGATAAAATACGCTGAATGAAAAATGTAAACAAAACGTTTATCATGTATCTCTTTTCCTTTCAAGATTTGCAACATACTGTTTTCAAAGTATTTTTGAAAATAACAATATTTTTAATCATGTTTGTGTCCAAAAAGGATTTAAAATGTTAAACTAAAGGAATGATTACATTTGTTTGGTGAAGTTTTATTTACAAAATATTACTTTTTGTTTTGTTTTAAAAGAGATGATCGTCTAAACTAAACTCAACTACACGCTATTTTTTAAAGACATGATTGTCTAAGGTATACTCATGCAACAACTCATACATCATATTGGTTAATGCAATCGTCACACTATTACCGGTCATTGGCGGGACAGATCCTTTGATTTTGAATACCATATACGAAAAATAAAAAACGAATCCTTAAATAATGTTGTTTTGTAAAACAAAATTCATTAATATTACAATAAGATTCGATACCCAATAAACAATTGCAAATAATAAGCGACAAATTAAATATTAAAAAGTTGTGCTAAGCGACGGAATAGATACTGATGGCGACGGATTTTTTTAGTGACAAAATTGCGACAAAATGAAATTCTAAGCCCCCTTTACAACAAGGGCCTAAACGGTTGCACCTTCAACACCCCTTCAGAGTCGGCCCCAATCATTGATTCAAATCCAATACTTTTTTGTTTGAAACGGATCATATTCAATTCAATCGTTCATTAAACATTGGATATTATCAATCAATATAATCTAACTAAAACTAAAATGATCAATCCAATTGAATCTATGCAATTGAACATTTGACTTGATTGATTTTATTCATTTGATATTTGATACTAGTTTTTGGATGTATATGATTGGATTCATCCAGTTTACTTTTATATTAGTTTTATTTTTAAAAAAGATAAAATCACATATTGGTCCTATGGTTTATAAGAAGTTGCAGGTTAAGAACAATTATGAAAATCTCTACATGTTTGGTCCTTTTGGTTTTATTTATTTCTTGGTTGGTCCTTAGAATATAATAAGAGCCTTACTATCCTTTATAATTTTTACGAATTTTCATATACCGGTTATTTTTTATCAAAAAATTAAAAAAAAAAAAGATCTCTCGTTCTCCCTGCATTACCATCCATATGGATTTGTTCTTCATGAACGCGCGCACACACACACACATGCAAACATACTCAAGAACATATTCATGAACACACTACACACACACACACACTCACACACACACACACACTCTCTCTCTCTCTCTCTCTCGCTCTCGCTCTCTCACCACCACAACCACCTCTTCATTGCTCTTATCGCTACTACACTATTGTAGCCTACTTCTGGCAGACATCTCTACTCAAAGAAACCTACCACACCAGATCTAAAAACCCTGCAACACCACGATCAATGATTTCTTCTTGGTTGATGATTTTGTAGTCCAAAGAAACCTGGCGCCGCCACGTATTAAAATATTAGTGTCACCGCCTGTTTGTAACAACCCTCGCTAAGGGAAAATTTAAAAACATCATTGTTAAACCCCACAAGTTATCATCGAAGTTTATAAACCATCACATGTAAGAAATTTGATCCCAAAACATCTCAATGTAGTTAAATTGGATTTAAACACCATTTTCAAAAAATATGTTGGGATTCTTCTTAAAAATCATCTCAGAGTTTTAGGTTGCGGAAATCAAACGATCCAAATTTAAAAATGATTTAGTTTGTTTTAGAGGAGCGATATGGTTACAATCCAAATATCATTACATAGTTTAAATGAAACCACACAACGTATGGCCTTCTAAAATCCCAAGTTCTACATAAGCCATCCTTAATATTCACCTAAGCACGTGTCAAAATAAGTTAGGCAATGGAAATGTATTGTGAGAATACCCGGGGTCAACTCATTTAGAGTAAATGATGTCAAACAATATACTTAAGTTAGACCCCCAAAAATATCTTGAAACACTATACTCAATTCAAACCCCCAAAAACATCTTGAAATACTCCTACGTTGGAAAAGTAGTTTAAGGAAATATTGTTCCCAAAATCATCGTAGTCAACTTTTGATTCAAATACAACTTTGTAACACCAAAACATCTTAAGTATAGTTTTAAGGGAAACGCTCCTAAATCAACATAATCATTGTTTGAGTTGAAAATCAACAGCAGAACACCAAAATCCTATTAAATATGGTTTAAGGGAATTTTGTCTCAAATTCAAGATGATCAACTGTATCATCATAAACATCATTAGTATTAAAACATCATTTCATCATAAAAAGGGTTAAGTCATATGTATGATGTATGCATATGCGACTAACTCATATCCCAACTCCACCTCAAAAGTCCATCCTCATAACAATGGTTCAATGGCGGTGTAATATTGCACACACACCACCGCTTTCGATTAGGATCTCGTGAACCATCAACCAAGATCCACACATGGGGTAGCTAGCCTCGCGCGTGCAAAGTGATTATTATCTATAAATGTAATCACTACATCTTTCATATTTAGTCAACTTCCATATGGATATCATGAGTGACATGTGACATCCGCCTAAAATGGATTCGGGTCAACCCAACCCAATTGGAAATTTAATAAACCCTACTCAAGATTACTTGACGCTAATAGGATCAAAACACATACACTACGATATAAATTGACGTTAATAGCAATATAGCATAGTATAACGTTATAACTATAATCAGGTTATATTATAATATCATATTAAAATCAAATCAAAGTATGATGCTCTAATTAAATTAAAATAATCAAACTTGAATGCTATAATTAAACTTCAAATCAAAGTAGATTGTTATAATCAAATAATAACCTATCTTTTATAAAACTCTATTTTTATAAACTCTACATTAAATTTTATAAAACTCTTATATTAATTAGTGTATTATATAAAAGATGCTTGTGTTAGTGGAAAATTAAATTATTGATGGGATTCTGAGAAAAATCAGGTTCATGCATAAAATGAGTTTTAGATAGTTTGGTGGATTTAATTTGTTTCATGTATGAATTTGAAACTTTTAACAACATACCTTGATGAATGCTTTAAGAGGGATGAAGATTTGAGTATAATAGATTGTTTTTGGCTGGAATATGGGTATTTCTTGGATGAATTTCGAGATTGAGAGTGAGAGAAAGAATATAGAGGGTTTGAGTGGTGATGAGAATAATGTGTTGGGAGAAAAAGGAAAGGAAAGATGATGGGAGGTGTGAGTGGGAGACCATGGGAATAACTTTTTGCTTTTGGTGGTCTTCATAATTTCCCACTAACACAAGCATCTTTTATATAATACACTAATTAATATAAGAGTTTTATAAAATTTAATGTAGAGTTTATAAAAATAGAGTTTTATAAAAGATAGGTTATTATTTGATTATAACAATCTACTTTGATTTGAAGTTTAATTATAGCATTCAAGTTTGATTCTTTTAATTTAATTAGAGCATCATACTTTGATTTGATTTTAATATGGTATAATTTAATTTGATTATAGTTATAACGTTATACTATGCTATATTGCTATTAACGTCAATTTATATCGTAGTGTATGGGTTTTGATCCTATTAGCGTCAAGTAATCTTGAGTAGGGTTTATTAAATTTCTAATTGGGTTGGGTTGACACGAATCCATTTTAGGCTGATGTCACAGTCTCCCCTACTTTAGGAAATTTCGTCCTGAATTGTAAGAAGAGAGTATCTTAAGAGAAGAGTTACGGGTATTTGGTATGCATATGATCTTCACGCTCCCATGTATACTCGGGTCCACGTGCCGACTACCACCTGACCTTGACCAGGGAAATGCGACTTCTTTTGAGTTGCTTTTCCTTTCGGTCGGCAATTTCCAAGGGTTTCTCGATAAATTGCATTGTCTCGTCGATTTGGATATCCTCGAGAGGAACATGAAGGTTCTCGTCTGCTAAACACTTCTTGAGGTTGACTATATGAAATACTGGGTGAACTTTCTTAAGCTCTAACGAATATATACGTATATACATTTTTTTTAAACCACTTGAGTATGTGTGCATACACTTGTGAATATTCTCCACTTTCTCTGAAAATCACACACAAATTGAGTAAAAATAGTTTATGAAGTTTCATGCATTTATATTACTGTTTTATGTTTATTTTTATTTTATTTCCTTTAAGATAAATAAATAGCAAAATATAGTTATGTATGTCAAAAAACT
Source organism: Cichorium intybus (assembly GCA_023525715.1). NCBI lineage: Eukaryota > Viridiplantae > Streptophyta > Magnoliopsida > Asterales > Asteraceae > Cichorium > Cichorium intybus. The sequence goes on from CM042012.1 coordinate 59,565,801, forward strand.
ATATTTTATATTTTTCAAACCTTAATAACATTATAAAGACTCCATGAAAAAAATTACAGATTTGTTTAAGAATGTTTGCTTATTTTTCCCGATTTAATGATTGTTTAACGGGTTAAATTGATAATAAATAGCTACACATGTCCGAAAATTATAAAACTTTATCAAAATATCATATATTATATATTAATCATAGATAAAAAGTTTAACGAATTTTTATTAAAAGTTTACTATTATTTATGATTTTATTTATTAATTAATAATGAAAAACATAAGAAATACTTCCCATAGTCATAAATATCCAAAACCCTTACAATAGGCTAAATATCATGTTAGACAACTATGGTTAATTTTCCAGAAGTTTTGAGGATCATTTATTATTTTTCCCTGATTTTGTTGTTGTTTAATCATTAAAATACTAAATAAATACTAACACAGTTCAGAAAAATATGAAAATTTTACAGTACTTACTATTGTATGAAATAATGATTTCCGGATAATTTCAAAAATTTTCAATACTTTTTAATATTTAAATCTATTTTCCTAAGTATTTAAGCATGTAAAAATGCATTTTTAATGATTATTTTATATAAATAATTGTTTATAATATATAAAATCTGTAAATACTTATAATTGGGCAAGTTATTATTTTAATAAGAAATAATTAAAATCTTGCCTAAAGTGAAAATATAAATTAATTAAGCAAAGTAATTAATTCAATTTAAATTCATTTAACAAATGAATACCTTAATATTCAAATCAAAATGGATTATTGTTAATTAATCTAATATAAGAATATGTGTCTAATTAATTTTATTAATACTCCATTCCCGTTTAACGGTTCTTAAGCCAAAACTATTAATTATATTAGATTCTACGTCATTATGACCCGAGCCGTCCATCATACGACATGCGCATTTCGTTTTGGACTAATGTGAGTAATCTACCCCATATTTTATAATTTACTTTTGGGGTGTATCATGTGGTTCTAATATAATTCCAACTTCACTTTATTATTTTATCACAATTGAGATATTGTGGGAACATTTATACGTGAATCATTATTTGTATAATTATTGTTTGTTTACTCTACATGTACTTGTAGTGTATTACAATTTTTAGTCTAATCTCCATGACTATGCCCGTAATCTTGAGGTACGTTATGAACAATAATAGCCCTATTGGGTTGACCACCCCGCCTTGGGACGCTAATGTGATTGATCGCACGTGGTTGAGTGTGTATGATGATTAGATTCTCCATCCTCTATATATATATATATATATATATATATATATATATATATATATATATATATATATATATATATATATATATATATATATATATATATATATATATATATATATATATATATATATATATATATATATATATATATATATATATATATATATATATATATATATGACAACCTAAATTTTATATATGAAATAAGGACTTTAAGTCAAGTATCTTGATGCTAAGAGGTTTGATGTCCAAACAAGTTAAATGTATGTAGAATGGCAAAATGTTGTAAAAAAGGGTAATTTGGTCTTTTGACCCTATGAATGACCTTTTGTGTAATAATATTGTGTATTTGTGGCAAGAGTGTAAAAAATAAAACCTTTAAGAAGAAGTTAGGAGTTTTGGACCAAAAATGAACAAAATGGGATTAGAAGGACCAAGTGGTCATTTGGGTAAAGTATGGAGGTATAAATAGAGAGAAACTTCTAGTTCTCTCTATTGTCATCGTGAATCAGCTCCAGCAAGAGAAAGAGAGTTCGAGACTTGAAGGTTTTGAAGTATTGAAGCAGAAATTGAAGACTCAAGCTTGAAGTTTCGATTTCTAAAGTCATCCAAGGTAAGAATTTCATCCTTGTAAGCTATTTAAACCATTTTGGGTTATTTTGAATGGGTGAAAACGAAATTCAGAAGTTGTGTGAGGTTTGTTTTAAGTTTCTAACCCTTGAATCATGTTCTAAACATCATTGGAACTCAATTCCACCTTTAGAAACAATTAGAAGCAAAGGGAATTGAGAATTTTGTTCAAAAACCCTAGAATTTGGGTTTGTGAAGATTGGTTTGATTCTAGTGTTTATGGAGTAATAAGTGTTGTTTAGGAAGCTTAGAAATACTCTAAATATAATGTTTTAACCTTCCATTAAGTCGGATTTGAGCTGAAACCACGCAGACTAAGGACTAAAAGCTGTGCAGGAAAAATAAGAGGGTCTGTAGGTGGAACACGGCCCGTGTTCCCCCTAACACGGCCCGTGTTTTCTGTGCAGGTAAACAGAAGGTGATCAGAAGGTGGAACATGGCCCGTGTTCCCCCTAACACGGCCCGTGTCAGTGTCTGCAGAAAACTTAGAAGTTTTGCATGGTTCCATATGATTCCTACATGACCCGAATGACTTGGACACTTATAATTCACTTCTATTATGACATTAATTGAGTAGTTTGATTCCCCAATCGTTAGTATAAGTTTAATATGGTATGAAAACATGAAAATATAAGTTCATATCAACCCAAACAATGTGTATAAGCACGGGTCAAGTAATAGAGAAACAAGGAAAAAGGAAAAAGGGGAGTTGAACACTTAGACCTTTCTGGTATAATCTAAGGTGAATAAGTACGTATTAGTGTTATTGAATACGAATTGTATATATATTTAATAAGTTGTAAAAGACTTGAGTTTTCCTAACTATTGTTATGGTTGGAATGTAATTGATAATTCCAATGTTAATAAGGAAAATAATGGAGTTATATACAAGTATTTAAAGATATAGATATGGGACAACCTTTGGTAAATTTGGAATGGAATGGTTAATTTCCACCTTGAAGGGGGCAAATCTAATATATGTAAAAATAGTGTGTAAAAGAACATAAAGTAAATTAGAATGACATTGTGAAATGTTAGACTTATAAAGTTATTGATTTACATGTTAAACCCAAGAAATATACAATTTGTCAAATTGGGACATAAAGGGTAAAAGTGTCCAAAATAATTATTGTACTTTAAGTATTACACTTAATCTTTGGAATGAAATTAGATGATGTTAAAAGAGTTCATGTGTGATTTAACACATATTATGTGTTTAGTTTGTATTAGTTTATGATGTTCTAACCTCTTATTAAATCAATAGAGGTTGATCGACAATTGGAGGCAAGTAGAGTCAAGAGCTAGTGGATTAGTGTAGCTAGACATACCTAGCTACTGAGGTGAGTACATGAGGACTTTTCTGGGTACATAGCAGCAAGTTTTGTTTTTACGTAAATTGTTTAATGATTAATAGTTTGACAAATGATTTTCAAAAGTTATGTTAAATGTTTCATGAATAATGGTTTTTGAAGTGATTTTTAAAGCTTGAATGATTAAGTATTGATTTATGTTTACCAATTGAAATGGTTTGCAAATGATTCTAAAGTTTAAAGTTTTAAGAGTTTTTTTATGCAAAGGTCGGAATGATTTCTATATGATTGAAGAATGTTTATGATCGAGGCCAACATGTAATGAATTGATGATAGTAAAAAAATTGGAATATGAATTAAATGTAAGAAATGTGAGAGATGTCCGGACAAGGACCTTACCCATAAGAAGGGGGTCAACAGACACTACTGGGATGGTACCTCCCGTCGCGAAGTAGTTGTCTTCAGCACGCCCTTATGGATAGATTTGTTCTATTCCATGAAGGGAAAGGGAACTAGCACGCCCTCACGGATAGATTGGTTCTATTCCGGGGAGGGAAAGGGATACGGGGAACCCGTATAAAGCCAAACAATGAGAAATTAATCATGAATTACAATTGGCCTATGTTTTGATAAGAAAGGATTCAATTTATGTTTGCTTATGCTAAAGTGGAAAACCTAACGTTTTTGCGATAAAGTAATGAGTTATGTTTTATTGTTATAGCAGCGAACTTTTGTTTTGATGATAAGTAATGACTTTATGCTTTTGATGATTAAACAATGATTCTAAGATTTTATAATGAAGTATTGATCTATAATTTGATATTTTGACAATAAAGTGGATTTTGCAGGTTATGAAAAGAAAGGAAAGTTTTCTTGGTTTTCTTATAGTTAATGATATTAAAATTGGTTTAAACTTGTTGGGTCTAAAACCCATGTATCTCAAAAGACTTTTGTCTTACATATGTTTGTTTTAAAATGCTATGTACTCAGGAATAGGATGTCTAGCATTGGATTAAAGGAGTGAAGAACTTAGAAGCTTATATATGGATGGTAGATAGAAAAGATGATCAAGAAGATAAAGTTAATCCAAGTGCGGTATAGTTTGTCATGTAATTGAGAGATGTTTTATTATGGTTTAGAATTCCCTTGTAGTTGTACAATAAAATTTTGTTATGTCCCGTATTGTTTTTGAGTTGTTTTATTTAGTCGGATCAGTATGGAATTGTCCATATTACCCAAAGGTCATGGCCGAATTTTCGGTAGAAATGTTAGTTTAATACGGGACATAACTTTGAGTTGTTAAAGGCTTTACTATGGTTGTTTTGATATGAGTTTGTAACCCCCAATGTTGTCTAAATATCTTTTTACGTAATTGTTTTTATTGGGACCAAAAGTTTTAAACAATGTCTTATTGATTAAAAGAAAAGTTTTTAAAAGAACGAAATTTTTATTTATAGTGTTTTTATAAATTAATACACCAAATAAGGTGTATGAAATATGGGGTGTTACAATTTGGTATCAGAGCCATAGTTTAAGCGAATTAGGTGTCGAGACTCGAACCTAGGCTTAAACTGTGTGAGGATGAAGTGAGAATACAGACTTAAGATAGGACTGTAAGCACGAAAGTAAGGGTTATGATAGGAGGTATCGTAAGATAGGTTGTTGAACCTAAGATCCTAAGATAGGTTGCAGACCTATATGATGTTAAGCCGATTAGTCTAAGATAAGTCAAGAGTGATAGAGAGTTATAAGTTAACCTGAACCAGTGGACCAGGAGACCTAGTGGTAATACCAGAAACAAATATGTATAGGTGGTTATAATAATATGGGCCCGTACTATCATAACCACAGGATATGTATTTGAGTTTGGTTGAATCATGATGGAATCTTGGGAATCTGGTAATGGATTCCTGTAGGGAATATGGAAGAGAAGAAGGAAGGATTGGTTGCCATAAGATTGATATATCTATTTAATAAAATCAAGTATGTATCATGGAGTTTGAAAAACTCAAAATGAGTCAATCAAGACGACTAAGATACATTATATAAAGTGGCTATCACTATAAAGTATGAGTATGAGAACAAGATGAAGTATGAGGGAAACCACTAAGAAAAGTATGATTAATATGTAATATGCTAATCAGTTGAGGATATATGAAACAAAGGAAATATAAAATATAATATATAAAACTTCCAAGTTGTGTAACTAAAGGTTCCGCTGTCTAACGGGAATGATCAAGAATATGGAATAAAGAACTAATTCATGTCACTATGATGACTAAAGTAAAGCAATATTGGAAAGTATGATTACATATATGGATAAAACTCAAATAAGAAAGAAGTATGAAACACTTAGCTGAAAAGTAAACGTTATTGGGTTGGTGTTCATTTGGAGCCAAAGCCTATAGTTATAAGAAGCAAGTAAAGAGGAAAGATAGAATTTAACAATATGGTATGTTGCCCAAGGGTAATCAGGGAATAAGTATGGTATTAAAAGTATGATTAGATATATTGATTAGAAAGTGAAAGTATGTTGTTAAAAATGGAAATGAAAGAATTAGGAAATAGAAGTTGGATTGCCTAATCAAGTATTAGGCAAGAAATCAAAGATAATATAAAAGATAAGAATAAGGAGTACAATGAACAAAAAGAGAAGTTATGACTTCCTAATCTGAATAAATATAACAAATGAACGCATATAATGGTTGAGCAAAGGGTTAAGTCATACGTTAGTGCTATAACAAGTAATATAACAAAGTAAGTTACCAAAAAAAAAAAGAGATGAAAATGAAGAGGTGACAAGGATCTTGAAATCTCAAGTATGATGCTTTATCGAAATATAATTATAAGAATATAAATTATGATAAACAAGATGAAATGCTATAAGAAGATGAATAAGAGAAATTGCTAAAGTTGACAAGTCCTTGTTGAAAGTTTAGAGTTTGGAATCTTGAAGATCGAGGAGTATGACATAGTATGTTATAGCTCATTCATGTTACTGTGCTCAAGCATAATCATCGGATTCTAAAGGTCAAGAAGGAAACTGACACATGTGAAGATTTTGGAACAACAAGTTAATGCCATGAAGGTATGTCAGTCTCTCCATGTAGTATTTTAAGGCAAGGAAGTCGTTATGAACGGTTAGATCTACAAGTTTACATCAGTAGTTAATGCTTATGGTTGGCGAGTGTATTTTATATTTTGAAGGAATAATGACATATACACTTAGTAGTTGAATACAACTATTCAGGAGGCAAATCATTAGTTTACAAATTGTGAGGCTTATTGTGGAGCATGTTATAACTATCTTTGGGTTAGTAAAAGTTGTTTTTGCTAGTAAGTAGAATTATCACCTGGATGAAGATAACTAGTAAGATTTTGCATAGACTGTGATGAGATTAATGGCTTCTCACTACAATGTAGCTATTTTAAAGATAATGCAACCTTTGACAAGATGGTTTATGCGTATAGTGGTGAACACCATGATAATCTGGTTTCAACACGGATAGAACTAGTTAAGGATGAATGGAAGACAATAACTTAACATTATCTAAATATTGATATGAGGAATTGGACCTTAAAAGAAAATGACCTTCATTTCCTTTTAAGGGGTAGATGTGATGATTTAGATGCTTGGCCTTTTGATGATTGTCTTTATAGATTGGCTCAAATATAAGTCTTAAGACATGTTGAATTAAGTTTAGCAAGGAGCTCAGGAGTGTCTAAGGATTTCCAGAAGTGTAGTCCTTAGTTTGCAAAGAGACATATATATTGATTTGATTGTGGTACATGTGAACAGAAAATAAATAGATGAATCCCTAATCATCTATAATAGTATCAATGTGGCATTGGTGGAAGCATAGGGATCAGATCGATTGGTCAGTGAGATTTGGAACTCAGTAAGACTCAAAACTAAATAGATAAATGATGGAAAATGTCTAGTTGACAAGTGTATGCAGGTGCATTATTATTTATGGGATGTCAAATTATATAGTCAAGTTAATTAAGATGGTAGGATTAGTTAATAAATAAATTAATCAAGATGAAAGAATATAAAAGAAAGAAAGGCTTACTGGAAGTTAAGTATGACCATTAAAGTAGAATGTTATTTTGGATAATCAGGCAAAACTTTGTTATCTGAATACAACTACACTCGATCATTGAAACACAAGAATTTTGAAGAATCAAATATGTTTGAGTGATAAGTAATTAGGAGAGAGTAATCAAAACACATGTTGACTTTGAAAAGTCAAAGTTATTATGAAATGTGATTAAAGAAGTAATCTAGGTTTCAAATGGAATATATCTTAGTGATTATGAGCTAGGCAAAAGAATTCGAGATAAATAAGGTTGAATGATATCAAAAGAGATGATTACAAAAAGGATTGAATAAGGCAATAGGAATATGGAGCAAGAATTTGGTTGAGGACTTGGTCGCAGTGTAAGTTGTAACGCCCGGTTTCTCATACAAAGTACACCCAAAATTTTACAAACAATTATATATTAAAAATGGGTATACTTGCACTCAACCCAGGAAAAACAAGATGTTATTAAACATTGATTACACAAAAGGTTCTTAAATTTTGACCAGGCATTACAAATAAATCTACTTCAATTAAAAGGACAGACTCTAAGTTATCCATCTTTCTTTATCACATGCCTTCCCCTATCACTGCTACAGATACCTGCAAAACAACAAACAACTCAAGTGTAAGCTATTAAAGCTTAGTGAGTAATCTCAATCATATTTCACAATCTTTCTCAATAAACACTCTCATCTTCCTCTCTTGCTATCCTCATTAGCAAAATCCTTATTCTCTTAACTCGGAACCTGCAAACATATTAGCTTTACTAACACTAGCTAACTGTTAGCAATATCAACTCAATCTTAAGTACCACAATCAGTAATACTCGTAAACTCGATTGCCATTTCACATATACTCATTTTTAACAATCTATTAAACTCAATAGCCCTCATGGCGATACTATTCCACACAAAACTATATAATATAATCATATCATCAATTACTCTAATTATACAATCAATATGAAATTTTAATTCGGCTACTGTTACATACTTGTATCAGTTTACTCAATCAAATGTTACAATAATAACCACAACATAGCACACTCATATGTGAACTCAATTACAACATTTCTCACATGTTATAATAATCATATATATATATATATATATATATATATATATATATATATATATATATATATATATATATATATATATATATATATATACATATATATATATATATATATATATATATATATATATATATATATATAAACTCTGCATAAAACAAGTATAACTCGACTCAGGTACTAGAAAGTACTCACCTGATATCAACTTAGTATATGAAATTCCCAAGTTACATGTATCGGGTTCCTGTTCATTAGACTCAATTATATCTCCATAGTATGAATCCATTCTTAAACATCCACGATCATCTCAATGACATCCAACTCATAAGATGTATAAATCATAAGCAGGAAAAAGGAGTACAATGGGAAATATCACTCCATATTTACCAAAACCCCCAATTCTGCGGTTCTACTCATTCAATCGTAGAAACTCGATGATAATCTAACCAATAACTCCAAAGGTATCCACTAACAACCTACTAACATCATATATAACAATATATAGCAAAATCACGAAATCTAAAGTTAGGGTTTCAAAACCCCCAAAATGAAGAAATCACTCACCTCGATGAATTAGGAATCGAGAATGTGTTTACGGGGTTAGATTGAAGTCTCCCCACGGTTCCTTACGCATCTCCGGGCTCAATTTGGCGGAAAATCGCCTTAGGAAGCTCTGGAATGAATTTTGGTTCTATTTTTCCCGAAATGAGGGTTTGCTGCGTATTTACAGCCACTGTCGCGACCCGCGGCACGGCCACTTAAAAACCGCGGCGCGCGCTGTCAAAACACGACCCGTGCTCCGAAAACCCGACCCGTGTAAGTCACGGTATGCCTTCAGTGATAAAAACCCAACTCACTCACCGCGACGCGGCCTCATAAAACCCGCGGCACGCAATCGAACACGACCCGTGCTTATAAAGCACGACCCGTGTAACTTACTGCAGACCCAAAACAATCACAAAAGTCTCCTACACGACCCGTGTGACCCTAACACGACCCGTGTAACCTCTTTTAACAGTTTTAAAGGTTTAAACTCCTTCCAGATGGGTTTCTAATCACTCGAACTCATACAACAACTTAACTAATCTTAATCACAAGATTAGTATATAATAAGGTTTCAACCTCTTCCCACTCATCAAACAACTCATCCGTAAAATCACACCGACAAAAAGGTAATAACTCTATCTACCTTAGTAAGCATCTCAAAATGAAAATGGGTCTTACAAGTTCTCTCCTCCTTCAAAAGATTCCGTCCTCGGAATCTCTTAGAATAGGCATGGCTTATACAACCACCTCATTACCGCAATCACACATTAGTGATATTATCCTCTCGTCAACTCATATGACATATACATACTGTCACATCTCATTTACTCATAATATAATTAACACTCGTCACCAACCTTATAAATAATCTCTATAACCATATTGACTATCATTATTTACATATACTCATATTTATGGCTCACATCGAGCCACATTCAGAGTATATCAACACGTCTCATATAGCCACCTAGGACTCAAATTTCATTTCAATTTTTCTCAAAATGATCTTACTCTAACTCAATAACAAAAACGGTCTCACCGATTTCAAGCTCATACTCTCTCAATTCATTCCTCCGATGCTAACATACCAGTACAATTTCTCTTACTAATACAGCTCACAAATACTAGGATAAAAATCCAAAAATAACAAATTATTAGAAACTATTTCGAGTTTCACTCAAACTCTTAACACTTTGGTCACACAAAACCCGTTTCAGTTGTCTTATTTCTACTACCGATTACAACTCCTCCGAAGGCTCATTTATCGTTGCTCCCATGTCAGCACACATATTAGGTTTTTCGCCCAATATACAACTAACAATCCTCCACCAATTAGCTCCTCTTTATCTCAATTCAATAAGATACCTCATGTTGTTTCTCTCAATGTACTTACTCATTATATCCTCTCTCATGTGGATAATTCACATCACATTCTCATCAAATCATTAGCATTATCATACTCAATAATTTATTATCAATTAATTTCTCAACACAACCGCATATATTCCTCTTGACATACCATTAGTAAGGATTTTTCCTCTCGCCACCTCTTCGTCATTATCACCTCAATTTCTAATTCATTCGAATGACACAAATAGGTCATACATACGGCTCACCGAAATCTCTACACACGACTCAAAATAATAATATCTAACACCGTAATCTCTACAGTGATATCATATCTCATTATTCGACTATCTCATTAATCTCAAGAAAAGAACTCAAAATCATAAGAATAAATAGTTTTGTCATCTCGACACTCACGCATTTATTTCATTGGCAGTAATTGGTTTGATTGTGAAGGAACGAATCCTATCAATCACAACCACAATTACTTTCCTCCTCTTTTAACTTATATCTTCTCATTATGTATTTATAAAACTCTATCTCATTCAACATGTAAGAGATCTCACACATTCTCAACATGAGTACATGACAAACAAACATACTCACAGCAACACTTCTTAACAGTATTACTTACTGTATTATCTCACAGTACTTCTATATTGTTACTCAGCCTCTGATTAGTTCTCTTCTCAACCCGTAGGTTTCAAGCCATACAAGCTTATCGCGACGTTCATATCTATCCGCACGCAAGGATAGTACATCTCTCATTACTCCGCATCATCATAAAGTACATACCTGTTTACACACAAGCACAACCACTATAGCACCATTCTGCTTCGACTCTTGGTACCTTGTACCATACTTTGGTATCATCATTCAACACTATCTCACGGCACCTCGGACCGTCCTCTGATCAGATCATGGTACCTCGTACCATTCTCCGATTTGAATCCATCTCCTCTTTGACTCTCGCGAGTCTCCACTACGGTCTCGAGTTATATAGACTCACCGTCACTCCTCCTTTTATTTGAGTCATAACAATTTTCATTACTCCAACCATAAAGTACTTGTTATGTGCTCTCACAAAAATATGTGATCTTAACCTCAACTACTCAATACGTGGCCCCACAGAATATGTGGTCTCCACCACGTTTATTCGCTATGTGGTCCCACCAAATATGTGGTCTCAATCACCTTTACTCAATATGTGACCCCACCAAATATGTGGTCTCAATCACGTTTACTCAATATGTGACCCCACCAAATATGTGGTCTCAATCACGTTTACTCAATATGTGACCCCACCAAATATGTGGTCTCAATCACGTTTACTCAATATGTGACCCCACCAAATATGTGGTCTCGATCACATTGACTCAATATGTGACCCCACTGAATATGTGGTCTCGATCACATTTACTCAATATGTGACCCCACTTAATATGTGGTCTCAATCACATTTACTCAATATGTGACCCCACTTAATATGTGGTCTCAATCACATTTACTCAATATGTGACCCCACTTAATATGTGGTCTCAATCACATTTACTCAATATGTAACCCCACTTAATATGTGGTCTCAATCACATTTACTCAATATGTAACCCCACTTAATATGTGGTCTCAATCACATTTACTCAATATGTAACCCCACTTAATATGTGGTCTCAATCACATTTACTCAATATGTGACCCCACTTAATATGTGGTCTCAATCACATTTACTCAATATGTGGTCCCACAGCATATGTGGTCTCAACCACATTTACTGAATATGTGACCCCACTTAATATGTGGTCTCAATCACATTTACTCAATATGTGGTCCCACAGCATATGTGGTCTCAACCACATTTACTCAATATGTGACCCCACTTAATATGTGGTCTCAATCACATTTACTCAATATGTGGTCCCACAGCATATGTGGTCTCAACCACATTTACTCATTATGTGGCCCCACAGAATATATGGTCTCAACCACTTTACTCGGTAATTAACTCAATCTCTAGGCCAATAAGGCCTATATGAACCACTCTAGGTTCTCTTAATTATACCACAGAGTACTCTTTATGTGGTTACTCAAATGTCCTCTGACATCTCTGTCACAATTATCTCATTATGTGACAACTCCAAATCATAAAATTCAACACTAAACATGTCAACTCATAATCAGCTATGGTGTGCAATCTACTACACACTCATCGTCTTTCTCAACTCATACTCTTTTGGCTATCTCAGCCATTCATTGTTATCAATCATAAGTATTGGTTATGTGGTCCCACAAAATATGTGGTCTCAACCACAAAGTACTCGTATACAGAAATCTCGTCATATCTGTGAAACAATTAGCAATATATATATACATATATATACAATATCAACAGATTTATATATTTTTCACCGTGTATATTTTTATTATACACACTTCTCCATGGTTGTTAAATACTCGTTAATCAACCACATATATTCTCAATTATATATAATCACAAAACACTCGTTATGTGATATGTAAAATCTTACCTCAAGTGGACACGAGATTCTCATCTTGATATTGGTTACTACACCTTATAATAACAGTTCTCTAACACATGTATTATCGACAATTAAACACATACTCGTTACATCTAACATTTTAAGTAAATTACTTACATACCTCATAGCAACAAATCTTATCTTCTCATTAGCTGAAACTCGCATACTTCGGATCTCAACTCTTGAGTGTACTCGGCTACACTCACATGTCTCAACTTCTAGCTCATGCTCAACTTATGCTCATACTCTTTCTCATTATCTGTTGAAATTTCGCCTCATCCGGAATCTCATCTCATCATTAGCTGGAATCTCGCAATCAGCTGCAATCTCATCTCAATTAGTATCTCATCTCGCATTCAGTTGACATCTCATTATCAACTGAAGTTCTTGTCTCCTCGTTAGCTGATATCTCATATCGGCTAAAATCTCATCTCATCATCCACTATTGGTCCAACCAGCTCTGACCAATTCATCAAATCGTCCTCATATGTCTCCATATCTATATTCACACACAGAATATAACAAATAATAATTATAACAGAAAAGTTATACTCAACTAATACGCTCACATCTGTAGCAATATCTTTTCCAAGCATGTGATAGGGGGTCTTTCTCTTCTCGGTTTAAGTCTAGGACTCTACACTCAAAGACCTAATTCACTTAAACCATGCTCTGATACCAACTTGTAACGCCCGGTTTCTCATACAAAGTACACCCAAAATTTTACAAACAATTATATATTAAAAATGGGTATACTTGCACTCAACCCAGGAAAAACAAGATGTTATTAAACATTGATTACACAAAAGGTTCTTAAATTTTGACCAGGCATTACAAATAAATCTACTTCAATTAAAAGGACAGACTCTAAGTTATCCATCTTTCTTTATCACATGCCTTCCCCTATCACTGCTACAGATACCTGCAAAACAACAAACAACTCAAGTGTAAGCTATTAAAGCTTAGTGAGTAATCTCAATCATATTTCACAATCTTTCTCAATAAACACTCTCATCTTCCTCTCTTGCTATCCTCATTAGCAAAATCCTTATTCTCTTAACTCGGAACCTGCAAACATATTAGCTTTACTAACACTAGCTAACTGTTAGCAATATCAACTCAATCTTAAGTACCACAATCAGTAATACTCGTAAACTCGATTGCCATTTCACATATACTCATTTTTAACAATCTATTAAACTCAATAGCCCTCATGGCGATACTATTCCACACAAAACTATATAATATAATCATATCATCAATTACTTTAATTATACAATCAATATGAAATTTTAGTTCGGCTACTGTTACATACTTGTATCAGTTTACTCAATCAAAGGTTACAATAATAACCACAACATAGCACACTCATATGTGAACTCAATTACAACATTTCTCACATGTTATAATAATCATATATATATATATATATATATATATATATATATATATATATATATATATATATATATATATATATATATAAACTCTGCATAAAACAAGTATAACTCGACTCAGGTACTAGAAAGTACTCACCTGATATCAACTTAGTATATGAAATTCCCAAGTTACATGTATCGGGTTCCTGTTCATTAGACTCAATTATATCTCCATAGTATGAATCCATTCTTAAACATCCACGATCATCTCAATGACATCCAACTCATAAGATGTATAAATCATAAGCAGGAAAAAGGAGTACAATGGGAAATATCACTCCATATTTACCAAAACCCCCAATTCTGCGGTTCTACTCATTCAATCGTAGAAACTCGATGATAATCTAACCAATAACTCCAAAGGTATCCACTAACAACCTACTAACATCATATATAACAATATATATCAAAATCACGAAATCTAAAGTTAGGGTTTCAAAACCCCCAAAATGAAGAAATCACTCACCTCGATGAATTAGGAATCGAGAATGTGTTTACGGGGTTAGATTGAAGTCTCCCCACGGTTCCTTACACATCTCCGGGCTCAATTTGGCGGAAAATCGCCTTAGGAAGCTCTGGAATGAATTTTGGTTCTATTTTTCCCGAAATGAGGGTTTGCTGCGTATTTACAGCCACTGTCGCGACCCGCGGCGCGGCCACTTAAAAACCGCGGCGCGCGCTGTCAAAACACGACCCGTGCTCCGAAAACCCGACCCGTGTAAGTCACGGTATGCCTTCAGTGATAAAAACCCAACTCACTCACCGCGACGCGGCCTCATAAAACCCGCGGCACGCAATCGAACACGACCCGTGCTTATAAAGCACGACTCGTGTAACTTACTGCAGACCCAAAACAATCACAAAAGTCTCCTACACGACCCGTGTAACCTCTTTTAACAGTTTTAAAGGTTTAAACTCCTTCCAGATGGGTTTCTTATCACTCGAACTCATACAACAACTTAACTAATCTTAATCACAACAAGATTAGTATATAATAAGGTTTCAACCTCTTCCCACTCATCAAACAACTCATCCGTAAAATCACACCGACAAAAAGGTAATAACTCTATCTACCTTAGTAAGCATCTCAAAATGAAAATGGGTCTTACATAAGTTCAAGTGGAACTATGTAGTTGCAAGTCAATTCCCTTTAAATGTAATGATTCCGAGGACGGAATCCTTTTAAGGGGTAGATATTTGTGACAACCTAAATTTTATATATGAAATAAGGACTTTAAGTCAAGTATCTTGATGCTAAGAGGTTTGATGTCCAAACAAGTTAAATGTATGTAGAATGGCAAAATGTTGTAAAAAGGGTAATTTGGTCTTTTGACCCTATGAATGACATTTTGTGTAATAATATTGTGTATTTGTGGCAAGAGTGTAAAAAATAAAACCTTTAAGAAGAAGTTAGGAGTTTTGGACCAAAAATGAACAAAATGGGATTAGAAGGACCAAGTGGTCATTTGGGTAAAGTATGGAGGTATAAATAGAGAGAAACTTCTAGTTCTCTCTATTGTCATCGTGAATTAGCTCCAGCAAGAGAAAGAGAGTTCGAGACTTGAAGGTTTTGAAGTATTGAAGCAGAAATTGAAGACTCAAGCTTGAAGTTTCGATTTCTAAAGTCATCCAAGGTAAGAATTTCATCCTTGTAAGCTATTTAAACCATTTTGGGTTATTTTGAATGGGTGAAAACGAAATTCAGAAGTTGTGTGAGGTTTGTTTTAAGTTTCTAACCCTTGAATCATGTTCTAAACATCATTGGAACTCAATTCCACCTTTGGAAACAATTAGAAGCAAA
The DNA here is from genome assembly GCA_023525715.1 of Cichorium intybus. Lineage (NCBI taxonomy): Eukaryota > Viridiplantae > Streptophyta > Magnoliopsida > Asterales > Asteraceae > Cichorium > Cichorium intybus. The sequence continues at coordinate 59,581,817 of CM042012.1, forward strand.
GGGAATTGAGAATTTTGTTCAAAAACCCTAGAATTTGGGTTTGTGAAGATTGGTTTGATTCTAGTGTTTATGGAGTAATAAGTGTTGTTTAGGAAGCTTAGAAATACTCTAAATATAATATTTTAACCTTCCATTAAGTCGGATTTGAGCTGAAACCACGCAGACTAAGGACTAAAAGCTGTGCAGGAAAAATAAGAGGGTCTGTAGGTGGAACACGGCCCGTGTTCCCCCTAACACGGCCCGTGTTTTCTGTGCAGGTAAACAGAAGGTGATCAGAAGGTGGAACATGGCCCGTGTTCCCCCTAACACGGCCCGTGTCAGTGTCTGCAGAAAACTTAGAAGTTTTGCATGGTTCCATATGATTCCTACATGACCCGAATGACTTGGACACTTATAATTCACTTCTATTATGACATTAATTGAGTAGTTTGATTCCCCAATCGTTAGTATAAGTTTAATATGGTATGAAAACATGAAAATATAAGTTCATATCAACCCAAACAATGTGTATAAGCGCGGGTCAAGTAATAGAGAAACAAGGAAAAATGAAAAATGGAAGTTGAACACTTAGACCTTTCTGGTATAATCTATGGTGAATAAGTACGTATTAGTGTTATTGAATACGAATTGTATATAAATTTAATAAGTTGTAAAAGACTTGAGTTTTCCTAACAATTGTTATGGTTGGAATGTAATTGATAATTCCAATGTTAATAAGGAAAATAATGAAGTTATATACATGTATTTAAAGATATAGATATGGGACAACCTTTGGTAAATTTGGAATGGAATGGTTAATTTCCACCTTGAAGGGGGCAAATCTAATATATGTAAAAATAGTGTGTAAAAGAACATAAAGTAAATTGGAATGACATTGTGAAATGTTAGACTTATAAAGTTATTGATTTACATGTTAAACCCAAGAAATATACAATTTGTCAAATTGGGACATAAAGGGTAAAAGTGTCCAAAATAATTATTGTACTTTAAGTATTACACTTAATCTTTGGAATGAAATTAGATGATGTTAAAAGAGTTCATGTGTGATTTAACACATATTATGTGTTTAGTTTGTATTAGTTTATGATGTTCTAACCTCTTATTAAATCAATAGAGGTTGATCGACAATTGGAGGCAAGTAGAGTCAAGAGCTAGTGGATTAGTGTAGCTAGACATACCTAGCTACTGAGGTGAGTACATGAGGACTTTTCTGGGTACATAGCAGCAAGTTTTGTTTTTACGTAAATTGTTTAATGATTAATAGTTTGACAAATGATTTTCAAAAGTTATGTTAAATGTTTCATGAATAATGGTTTTTGAAGTGATTTTTAAAGCTTGAATGATTAAGTATTGATTTATGTTTACCAATTGAAATGGTTTGCAAATGATTCTAAAGTTTAAAGTTTTAAGAGTTGTTTTATGCAAAGGTCGGAATGATTTCTATATGATTGAAGAATGTTTATGATCGAGGCCAACATGTAATGAATTGATGATAGTAAAAAAATTGGAATATGAATTAAATGTAAGAAATGTGAGAGATGTCCGGACAAGGACCTTACCCGCAAGAAGGGGGTCAACAGACACTACTGGGATGGTACCTCCCGTCGCGAAGTAGTTGTCTTCAGCACGCCCTTATGGATAGATTTGTTCTATTCCATGAAGGGAAAGGGAACTAGCACGCCCTCACGGATAGATTGGTTCTATTCCGGGGAGGGAAAGGGATACGGGGAACCCGTATAAAGCCAAACAATGAGAAATTAATCATGAATTACAATTGGCCTATGTTTTGATAAGAAAGGATTCAATTTATGTTTGCTTATGCTAAAGTGGAAAACCTAACGTTTTTGCGATAAAGTAATGAGTTATGTTTTATTGTTATAGCAGCGAACTTTTGTTTTGATGATAAGTAATGACTTTATGCTTTTGATGATTAAACAATGATTCTAAGATTTTATAATGAAGTATTGATCTATAATTTGACATTTTGACAATAAAGTGGATTTTGCAGGTTATGAAAAGAAAGGAAAGTTTTCTTGGTTTTCTTATAGTTAATGATATTAAAATTGGTTTAAACTTGTTGGGTCTAAAACCCATGTATCTCACGAGACTTTTGTCTTACGTATGTTTTTTTTAAAATGCTATGTACTCAGGAACAGGATGTCTAGCATTGGATTAAAGGAGTGAAGAACTTAGAAGCTTATATGGATGGTAGATAGAAAAGATGATCAAGAAGATAAAGTTAATCCAAGTGCGGTATAGTTTGTCATGTAATTGAGAGATGTTTTATTATGGTTTAGAATTCCCTTGTAGTTGTACAATAAAATTTTGTTATGTCCCGTATTGTTTTTGAGTTGTTTTATTTAGTCGGATCAGTATGGAATTGTCCATATTGCCCAAAGGTCATGCCGAATTTTTGGTAGAAATGTTAGTTTAATACAGGACATAACTTTGAGTTGTTAAAGGCTTTACTATGGTTGTTTTGATATGAGTTTGTAACCCCCAATGTTGTCTAAATATCTTTTTACGTAATTGTTTTTATTGGGACCAAAAGTTTTAAACAATGTCTTATTGATTAAAAGAAAAGTTTTTAAAAGAACGAAATTTTTATTTATAGTGTTTTTATAAATTAATACACCAAATAAGGTGTATGAAAGATGGGGTGTCACAATATATATATATATATATATATATATATATATATATATATATATATATATATATATATATATATATATATATATATATATATATATATATATATATATATATATATATATATGTATATATGTATATATATGTGTATATATATATATATATATATATATATATATATATATATATATATATATGTATATATACATATATATATATATATATATATATATATATATATATATACATATATACATATATATATATATATATATATATATATATATATATATATATATATATATATATGTATATATATGTATATATGTATATATGTATATATGTATATATATATATATGTGTATATATATAGATATATATATATATATATATATATATATATATATATATATATATATATATATATATATATATATATATATATATATATATATAGGGCGAGGACTTATTGTTGTTGTTATCATTTGTTAATCAATTTTTGATTTATAAATCATTATCTCAATAACACTTGCTTCGCCGACTTCAAAAGAAACAAATTTCAAATTATAAATTTTTCAAACTCACAATTTTCTTTAATAAAACTAGATTACTCACCAACTCTCATAGTTGACCTGTTTTTACCCATGATGCATATTTGAAGAATGAAGTTGATGTAAAGTATAGAAACCCACAAGACTATTTAAATTTTGATGTAATGAATGTTGTTCGTATTTGAATTTGTATTTGTATGTTGTGGATCTTGTTTGCATACTTAGTACTTAATTGAATCTAATCATATTATAACATAGTTGTCATGAGACTTTGAACGATATATCACGCCTTTATCGATTCCGCCAAGGATCGGGGTGTGACATGACACCCACAGACTCTCATCCTAAATGCAATGCACGTGAAGGATAAAACTTTGGTTTTAAAATCATATTTTCATCATCTTTAGTTTGTCATTCAAAATAGATTTGTATGAATACCCAAATATACGTATAGTATAGCACATAGCATATAAAATGTTTTCATGAAATCTTTTGAAAAACAACTCACACCAAAGATAAGTTTAGGGACATGTACTCTAGTAAACTCACATTAATCACCAATGGGTTGTTGATGCTATTGTTGGAATAGGTGTCTAATCCTTGACTTTATATTTATATTTATCTTGTTAATTGAAGCAAAGTCCATTTGGGTTGCCCTCATAGCTGGAGGTTAGGATAGAGTTCAGTAGAGTAAAAGGTTGATTTATTAATTGTTTAATAAATCAATAGAATTAATCAAATGGTTTATTAATATATTTAAGTGTTAATATATTAATTAGACACTATAATAATTAATTAAGATTTAATCTAGAATTAATTGGATTTAATTCAGTGATTAAATTAATTAATTAAAAGTGCAGGGACTGGTTTGTATTTATTTAATAGTTGAATAAATAACTGGCCAGTGGACAGGGGCCAAAAGTGGCGCCACCATGGAAGGACTCTCCATGGTTGGCGAAACCCTATTAGGGTTTAGAAAAGGCTTGGTCCATTTAGTCAGCAGGCTTGCCCATTTGGAGGCTCCTTAGGGTTTCAGTTGTAACCCTTGGAGGCTATAAAAGGAGGCACCTGGCCACCCTAAAACCTGCGCCATTTTCACTGTGATTACTCTGGTGGACTGTCTTCTCCATTGCTTGGGTGTGACACCATTTGAGGCAGGACATTAGTGCTGCTAGCTTCAAGGATCATAAGATCAAAAGGTTGGTTTTCTCAGTTTTGATCTTTAGAAATAATTGTTTCCTTTAGGTTTTAGTTTATTATCTTCATAGAAGAAAACATAGATCTTTCTAGGGTTGCATGTGAACCATAAGAAATTATTTGTTCATTGTTTGCTAGAAAACCCTTCAACTATTTATCATGCTTTTATGCTCACAAGACCTTTTCAATAACCACCTAGTATTAAATTTAAAGGGGTTGCAAAGTGATTTACATACTCTTGTACATCTTATTTAATGATTTAATGGTATACACCCTAATATATTCATCACTAGAACTTATGGGAGTTGTTCTAGGCTCATAAGGGTTAAATTGAATTTTTTATAAAAATCTAACACCAGGCCCGCCCGAGCAAAGTCAAGACCAAAATAAGCCTCTCAAGGCCAAATCAAAGGCAAAGAAAGCCCACCTGGGCTTCTCTCCATCATAAAACTCGTAGCCTGATAAGGACACAGTTGAAGCACAACCGGGCCAAAAGAGCCCGCCCGGGCCTGCCCTGAACAGCCCAAAAATGTCCAGATTATGGTTTCTAAGGTCATGTTTTTAGCCCTAATGGTTCCTAACATTTATCACTTGAATCCAAGTTTTTATTGAGACTAAATGACCCTCATCAACATGCCATATACCTCAAATACACTCTACAATAAATTAAATGTTCATGACTTAGCCCATAAGAACTTGGTGAGATCAAAGTCTCATTAATCCATTAAGACAAAGAATTTAGCTTCAATTTTAAGTCATTAATTGCATAAGGAACTACCCATTCATCCATTAAGGACTAAGCAGTTATTTATTCAAGTTGGATTCATCACATAGCTTCTAATACCGATTTACAAGGGAACCAAATAATGGAATCTCCAATTCCATTCCATCCAACATGTTCTAACAAGGGTTCTAGTCATTCCCAAATGGTTGGATTCATTAGAGAACATTGTAAAATGGATTCCTTCATCCGAAACACATCAAAAGGTCAATCCCTTACTAGTTCTAATGCCAATTCATCCAAATTCCATTTCTCAGATTCATAATCACCCAATTCCATCAATAAATTCAATGGTTGTTAGATTTCTTATTGCCAAATGGTTGGAATCACTAGGAACTCATTTGGAAATGATTTATTTCATCCAAAATACATCAAGGAACTAAAAACACAACTAGATTCATCCATAACTCAACATCTTCATGGTTCTAGGGTTTCAAAATACCCATTTCTTCATTAGAGGTGATGCTAAGCTATCAATGGGTTGGATTGATCACATAATGGTCAAGAACATCAAACAATCAATTGGATTGGGGAAACCTCCTCCAAACAAAAAATCCAGATTAAATACAAACCCCAACCCAAAAACGGGTTTTCAAGCTAGAAAATGATGAAATTATACCTTAGATTGCTAGGGAACTTCAAGAACTTTCAATAACCTTCAAAACCAAGCTCAATCCTCCTTGAAAACCCTAGAAATTGTCATCTTCTTCTTCTCTTTTCTTTAAATTCGTTCTCATCAAAAAAAGGGGGAGAAACCCCCATTTAAATACATCTCATCTTTCTAAGGTTGGCAAAAATAGTCCTTATACTTCCATTTCCTCAACAATAAGAACCCAAGGGACTACATCTTTAATACAAGTCACAACTTTTAGATTTATGCCCCAACGATCAGAATTATTCTTCGTCTCAGTCATTAACTAGGTCAACCTTAACCATAGTTTGGTCATTTGGCGTAGATGGCCATTCTCACTAAAACTTTTACAATTAAGACCTTTTATTCTTTTAAAATGAAACGTCTAGGGTATTCTAAGTTACTCAAAAACCCTTGCTATAAATTCCTCTATCCTTTGGGTCCTTGGCAAGTCAAAGCTAGATATGTTTAATTTGGCAAGATTGATAGTTTTAGTCCTTATGTCTTAGTTTCTCGTTTTTGGTTCAAAATGGATTTTAAATTCTCTAACTACTCATTAAAACATTATTTTGGCTCTTTGAACTATATTATAGATGTATTATAACATTTTTAAACTTATTCTCATTTATTCATTTATTCGGTTATTTTTTCCAAAATAAAATTTATTTATCGATTTGAGCCTAAAACTATTATGCTCAAAACACGAATGTTACACTGTTGAAGCCCTAAACATCGACCATCAGACTATCGTCATAATTGCCATCATACAAACCCTCAACATTGCTTTTTCAAGATCTAGTCCTCCAAATCTTAGTCTCGCCACCTAATGAAAACCTTGGCTTCCTCCTATCTTCTCCATCTGACAAAATCCTAGTCGCCACTGCTGATATCCGAATAACACCACACCACCGCCAACTAACTTCTGAGTATTTTGATATCACCAAGCATAAAAAAAATTGATTTTATCTTGCTTTTCAAAGCTCAAGAAAAATCCCTAACTAGTTGTGTTCTCTTTCTTCAAGATCTTGTATTTTCAGTACTTGTTCAAAGTATTTGAGAATCAAACTTTTATTTTTGGATCTTTTAGTGCTTAAGAATCTGGTGATGTTTGAATCTTATTATGTGTGTGCATTTTAGTATATTTGTGTCTGATTTTCCAAGAACACTCTTTGGGTATATGCTTGATCTAATATGTTTTTATGCTTTAAATCTATTTCTTAAATAAAAATTTTTGATGTGTTTGTTGTGGTGGGTGAGAGTAGGCAGTGTTGGTGGTCCCAGCATGTGTTCTCTTTCTTCAAGATCTTGTCTTTTCAATACTTTGTTCAAAGTATTTGAGAATCAAACTTTTATTTTTGGATCTTTTCGTACTTAAGAATCTGGTGATGTTTGAATCTTATTATGTGTGTGCATTTTAGTATATTTGTGTCTGATTTTCCAAGAACACTCTTTGGGTATATGCTTGATCTAATATGTTTTTATGCTTTAAATCTATTTCTTAAATAAAATTTTCTGATGTGTTTGTTGTGGTGGGTGAGAGTAGGCAGTGTTGGTGGTCCCAGCATGTGTTCTCTTT